>CAMZMU010000082.1:1571745-1750028 GCA_947311845.1 Poa pratensis
CAGAAGCCTGGCGGAGACCCTCCGCAGGTACATCCAGCGCTTCAGCCAAGTCCGCAACAAAATCCCGAACATCCTGGACTCGCACGTCATTGCGGCCTTCAGAGAGGGAGTCACCAACCACAGGATGCTCGAGAAGCTCGGCATCCATGAGACTCTCTCCTCTGGTGGTGGTGAAGCTCTTCGACATCGCAGACAAGTGCGCCAAGGCAGAGAAGGGCTCCTCTTCGTCAATGTTGGCTCGACAGAGACCCTGCGAGGGATCCAAGACCCAGAAGAGGTTCTGTGACGAGACAAAGCGCAAGCCAAACTGCTGTTCTGGCAGCGAAAACCCGACGCCAAGCACGTTCGCGAGAGTCCCCCGAGGCTGGCGAGAAAGGTGGATAACCGCCCGTTCTGCATCTACCACAACAGGCCGCGGCCATGCGACGGTGAACTGCTACGACCTAGAGAGCTGAGCAAGAAGAGCGCGTGCAAGAAGAAGGCATCGGTAGCCGCGGCAGAGGCCGTGGTTACCGCACTGGGCGGACATAAAGGCATAAACTACCAGAGGCCGCAGGGGATACAGGCGAATGCCGCCGAGAAAAAACAACAATCTCCCCGAGAATCCCAAGCGCCCAAGTCGAACAATCAGTTCAAGCAGTTCGCTCGCGAGCTCAATGCAGCGCTTCCCGGGGTCGAAACGTCCCGCCCCTCAAGTGGTCCCATACACCATCGCCTTCGACGCCAAAGATCACCCCAAGTCGACCAAGACTGTGGGCACCCTCCCGTTGGTGTGCACCCCACCATCAACAACATCGCCGTCGGCAAGACGCTCATTGATGGGGGTGCAGGCCTGAACGTCATCTCTGTCGAGACCTTCGAGACGCTTCAAGTGCCCTACGAGTGGCTTATGCCCTCCAGGCCCTTCACCGGGGTCACCAGCGGCTCAATCTCGCCTCTGGGGCAAGTGAGGCTCGCGGTCACCTTTGGCACGCAGGAGAACTACCGCACCGAGCTAATTGACTTCGACGTCGCGCACATTGGCCTGCCCTACAACGCCATCCTCGGCTACCCCGCCTCGCGAAGTTCATGGCCGTCACGCACCACGCCTACAACATGGTCAAGATCCCTGGCAGCGGTGGCACCATCACCATACGTGGTCACGTACAGGACGCCACGCGCGCTGTCGAGATCGCCTACAAGGCCGCTGCCATGGCATTCCCGCTGACGAGGACATGGAGCCTCTCGAGAGGCCCAAGAAGAAGAAGCAGCTGTTCACTCAAGAGCAAGCATCTACAAAGAAGGTGTCGCTGAGCACCAGTGGCTCGGGGGCTGAGGGCTCGGGGGCTAGCGTCACCATAGGCGCTGGCTTGCCTCCCAAATAGGAAAGCGCGCTCGTCGCCTTCCTTCGGGCAAATTCTGACATGTTCGCATGGACTCCGTCAGAAATGTCCGGTGTACCAAGGGAGGTGATCGAGCACCACTTAGCCGTGTGTCCAACGCACGCCCTGTAAAGCAGAAAGCGCGGAAACAAGCCCCCGAGAAGCAAGCGTTCATCATCAAAGAAGTAGAGAAGCTGAAAGCAGCAGACATCATTCGAGAAGTTGCCCACCCCACTTGGCTCTCCAACGGTGTGGTTGTCCCAAAACCCAATGGAGGAGGCCGGCTCTGCATCGACTACACAGACGTAAACAAGGCCTGCCCCAAGGATCCATACCCCATGCCAAGGATAGACCAGATTGTGGACTCCACCGCCGGCTGTGATCTCCTCTGTTTCCTGGATGCCTTCTCAGGCTACCACCAGATCAAAATGGCCAAGGAAGACGAGGGAAAACAGCATTTCTCACCCCTTGTGGTGTGTATTGCTACACTTGCATGCCCTTTGGCCTGAAGAATGCCGGCGCCACCTTCCAGAGGCTCATGAGGATCGCCTTGGGGGCTCAGATGGGAAGAAATGCAGAAGCTTATGTCGACGACATCGTGGTCAAGTCTCGCGAGGGAGACACTCTCTTGAAGGATCTCGAGGAAACCTTTGCCAGCCTGCGCAAGGTGAACATCAAGTTAAACCCCGCCAAGTGCGTCTTCGGGGTGCCTTCAGGCAAGCTCCTCGGGTTCCTCGTGTCCCACCGTGGCATAGAAGCAAACCCTGACAAGATCAAGGCATAGAAGACATGCAGCCACCTCGCCGCCTCAAGGACATGCAGCGCCTAGCAGGATGCATGGCCAGCTTAGGCCGCTTCATCTCCAAGTTCGGCGAGAGAGCCTGCCATTTTTCAAGATCATGAAGAAATCCGGCACCTTCAAGTGGACTCCAGAGGCAGACAAAGCATTTGAGGACTGAAGAAATACTTGGCTAGCTCACCAGTCATGGTAGCCCCCAGGGCAGGCGAGCATCTGAAGCTGTACCTAGCAGCCACTCCACAAACTGCAAGCGCCGTCCTGGTGGTGGAAAGAGAAGAGCCAGTTCTCCCCAAGAAAAGCACTGCCACACCAAGTCCAGAACCTCCCGACGAGGGAACAGTCTCTCCAGGCCCAGTGCCAGACCCACAGCCTCAAGTCGAGTCCACTACAAGCACCCCTGCCGAGGCTCCTCCACAGGAAAACCTCGCCAAAGGTCCTGAGGAGCCTCTCGAGGGAGCCGACGCTGCCGCACCATCGACGACCCTCGTCGAGCATCCAGTCTACTTCGTCAGTACTGTACTGCGAGATGCTCGCGAGCGTTACCCAGTGCAGCAGAAGCTCCTCCTCGCGCTCCTCATCGCCTCCAGGAAGCTGCGCCACTACTTCCAGGGCCACCCCATCACGGTGGTCACGTCCTTCCCCCTGGAGCAAATCCTGCGCAACCCCAACGCCACTGATCGCGTCGCAGGATGGAACATCGAGCTGCAACCATTCAACTTGCGCTTCGACACCACAAGAGTCATAAAAGGGAGAGCGCTGGCGGATTTCGTCGCCGAGTGGACAGACCCAACTCCTGAAGAGCCTCGTGAAGAAGAAACCGCGTCATCATGGAGATACAATGCCAAGCCACTGGACCATGCACTTCGACGGAGCTTTCGCCTGCCGCAATGGTGGGGCTGGCGTTGTCCTGACCTCACCAAAAGGTGACAAGCTCTACTACGCCATCCAGTTGTGCTTCACAATAGACAAGATCTCCAAAACATCGCCGAGTATGAAGGCCTCCTCGCCGGGCTCAGAGCCGCAATCGCCCTTGGTGTCAAGCACTTACTCATAAAGGGTGATTCCCAGCTCCTGGTTAACTTCTCCAACAAGAGCTACACGCCAAAGACGACCACATGGCCGCCTACCTTGAAGAGGTCCGCAAGCTCGAGAAGCACTTCAGAGGCATGGAGCTCATGCACATCCCGCGGAAGGAGAACCAGGAGGCAGATGACATCGCCAAGCGAGCATCACGAAGGCAGGCCCAGCCGGCCGGCGTCTTTGAAGAGAGACTCTCCAAGGCGTCCATAAAGCAGCCACAAGAAGCAGCAGCCACAAGCACAGACGAAGTACTCCCACCACCTCCTGTAGGTGGGGCACCCAACTGCGGTCCATCCTCAGGGGAGCGTCTGCTGCTGGCTATGGTGCATCAAGAGACAGGCTGGGTCGACGAACTCAAGGACTACTTGCTGAAGGGAGTCCTCCCGAGGAAGACGCGGAGGCGGAACGAGTTGGCTCGACAAGCCAAGTCATACTACATCCTCGAGGGAGATCTGTACCGCAAGCGCCCAAATGGAATTGCACTTAAGTGCGTCCCCCCGAGGAAGGCCGCATGCTGATCAGAGACATTCACAGTGGAGAGTGTGGCCACCATTCCTCTGCACGCACCCTGGCAGGCAAGGTCTTCAGGAGCGGTTTCTACTGGCCCCAAGTGCTTCAAGATGCTACCACCATCGTCCAGTCTTGCGATGCGTGCCAGTTCCACGCCAAGCAAGTCCATCAGCCTGCACTGGGACTCCAAACCATCCCGCTCTCGTGGCCTTTCGCGGTCTGGGGGCTAGACATCTTGGGACCCTTCCCGAGATCGCAAGGGGGCTACCGTTTCCTCTTCGTGGCGTCGACAAGTTCACCAAGTGGGCAGAGGTTGAAGCAGTGCGCAGCATACCGGCCAGAGCAGCAGTAAAATTCATCAGAGGCCTGGTCTGCCGTTTTGGTGTGCCAAATCGCATCATCACCGACAATGGCTCACAGTTCACCAGCGGCATCTTCAGGGCCTACTGCGAGAGCCTCGGCACCAAGCTCTGCTTCGCCTCGGTGGCTCACCCACAGAGCAACGGCCAAGCCGAGCGAGCAAATGCTGAGGTCCTCAAGGGCCTCAAGACAAGAAGCTTCAATCGCCTCAAGGGCTACGGCAAGGGCTGGATAGACGAACTCCCGTCCGTGCTCTGGTCCATCCGCACGAACCCCACGAAGCCCACTGGTGAGACGCCATTTGCCCTCGTGTATGGAGCTGAAGCAGTCCTCCCCACAGAGATCAAGCATGGATCCGCACGGGTCCTTGCCTTCAACGAGGACGATCAAGCAGACCTCCACAACGACGACCTGCTGCTCCTTGACGGGTTGCGCCGCCGTGCCGCCCTCAGGGCAGCAAAGTACCAGCAAGACCTGCGACGCTACCACAGCCGCCACATACGTCCACGCACTCTCGAGACAGGCGACCTCGTCCTCAGGAGAATCCTCTCCAGGGAAGGTCTCCACAAGCTCTCGCCCATGTGGGAAGGCCCCTACAGGGTCTCACACATCGCCAGGCCCGGCGCGGTACGCCTCGAAACGGAGGACGGCATCCCGGTCAAGAATCCATGGAACATCGCGCATCTACGCAAGTTCTACCCGTGATCATAGTCACGCCAGACATTTTTTGTCTCTAGAGGGAAGCACACAACTTCACCTCCAAGCTTCACAAAAGCTTCTCCTCCCGAGGGCCAGCCCCTCTGAGCTCTCCTGATAACGTGCCGCCGCAGGCCGTGAAGAGTCTCAGCCACTGAATGTGGTCCCCATGCCTCGACATGGAAAACTTTATCTTGGTAATACCAAGTGTAATGAACCAATTCGTTTCTCAATGAAACATTGCGCTGAGGCGCCGCTGTGTAATATTTTGGTGGTGAGTTTTTACTTTTCATCATCTTAGTTCATTTCGCGCTCATATTTTTCCCCATGCGCACCTCGCGAGCGGGGGCTGAGTACGGTGACTGTGCCTCGAGAGCACCCAACAGCACCGCAAAATCCAAAGGATCCGAGCTCTAACACGTGAGCACGCTCTCACGCCTGTTACCTCCCAGAGAGCTCTGGCCTATGGGCTTGCTCCCAAACACGCCACCTCACCAAAGGACCTTGGTGCTTACTCTCCTCGCGAGATACTCATGAGGAAGCCTATAAGCGCGCATGTGTTTTTACTACCATGTACTTGCTTTGGGTTTGCCTCTCTAACCAATACAGGGAACAAGAGTCCCCCCAAGCTCGTGAAGCCACGCTCCGGCCTCAAGAGGGAAGCGCACCATCAGGGAAACCAACGCCCTCTACGAGACCAAAGTCTCGCAAAGCTAAGTCCAGCGCTCGCGCCCTCAGGAGTTTTTTCCTCCCTCTCACGAGCATCTGTCGTCCCTCGAGCGGGTTTTTTCCCTCACACTCCATGGACTGCTTGTGCGTCAAAGGGGGGCCCTCGAGCACCGCGACTCGAGAGCCCTTACCTCTCCAAGCCTTAAACACCCCCGGCCTTGCCGAGTCACGCTCCGGCATACCGCAGCGGCGGAGTCATAGCGCAAAGAGATGGGTCCTGACGACGTAGAGCGAAAAAAGACATGGAACAGGGATAAAAGGCCCATCGAGGGACATACACATAGTAGCGCACGATTAAAGTGTCTTACAAACCAGAATGGATTAAAACAAGTCTTAAAACAAAGATAATTGCGCCTCAAGCGCGTCTTGTTGCAGGAGCGGCCTAGGCAGGGGCATCGCCGTCACGATCCTCCTCAGCCTCCTCTTCAGCTTCTGCTTCAGCGCCTTCCTCCTCCTCAGCGGCCTGCTCCGTCTCGACCCTCTTGAAGCGGTCGACGTAATCGTTGACCTCCTCCCGAACCAAGTTGGAGAGGTCCTGAGCTTGGTCCGCCTCGACAGGCTCGGTCACGACTCGAAGTCGAAGCTGGGGTAAAGACGCTGGAGGTTGGCAAAGACGGTCGATCGCCACCGTCAGGAGCTTGCGGCACTCTTCATCGACAACGTCGCCCATCTCCGCCACAGGGCCCTCGAGCTTGGTGAAGAGCTGGTCGAAGTAGGCGAGATACGCCGCAGCATCGGCATTCCCATGGACGGGAACCGCAGGGGCGTCCACTCCCAGGTTCGCCGCAAGGGTGTTCCCCCGAGCCACCAAGGACTTGAACATGCGCTCCCGCTGCTGCGTCAAGACCTGTGCCGTGCACGTGGTGCTCAGCCTCCTCAGCACGCTACGGCAGGGCCCACCTGTGCGGTCAGCTCCTTCATGTCAGCCATCAAGGAAGCAAGGTCCTGCTTCCGCGCGCGTCCGGGACTCCACAGCGGCCTGGAGGGCGGGAGTCAAATCGCTTCTTCTGGGCCTCAAGATCCCTGATGCGAGCCTCAAGCTCGTTGCGTCTCTTCGTGAAGCGATCCTCTTGCTTCTGGCCTTCTCTGCGAACTCTTTCCTGCAGTTGTCACGGAAGAGCTTCTCCTTGGTCGAAGACTCCTCCGCCATCTTCTCCTCCTTTTTGCGAAGGTTCTCATTGGTCTGCGCGAGGCGCTTCTGGTAGAACTCCTCGTCTTGGGTAACCTTGTTCTCGCGAGCTTCCAGATGCTCCCGCTGCGCGGATTGATCCTTCTCGATTTGTTCAACCTGTTCCTCACGCTTGCGCGCCTCGGCCTCGCGGGCGTCAAGCTCAACTCCGCGCTGTACGATCAGGTCTTCGCGGATGCGCAGGTTCTCACGGAATTTCCAAGCTCTGCCGCACGTTCTCCGACTCGGCGACGATCCCCTCGCGTCCAGAAGCTCTTTATGCTTAGTGGAAACCGCCGCCTCACGCGCCGCCAGCTCCTGGTGTTTGGCTTCGGTCTCCGCCTCAAGAGCCTCGTGCCTAGCACCCAGGTCCGTGAGGGTCTCCTCAACCTCGCGAACCACGCTGATGCGGATCTCCTCAGGGAGCGCAGTGCTGCCTCGCGTTGCGCCTGGGCAGCCTCGTTCTTCTGGCGGCAGCGCTCCACGGTCTCGTGAAGACAAGCCCAGCCCCGCGCAAGCTCGGCGTCCTCCTCCGCCCTGGAGCGATCCTCCTCAGCGAGCTGGGCCTCAAGCCCATCGAGCATTTCCCTCGCCGAGCGAAGGATAGCCCACGGCGAGCTGCAACTGGGCGCCGCCCCCGCAGGACTAAGGCCCATGGCTCACCGGAGGGCCGGAAACGCCGGCCCTGCCAAGGATCCTGGAGCGTCGTGCCTTGGGCTCTGAGTGGCCTCGAGGCGCGCCTGGGGGCTCTGGTGCGAGCCCCCTCTTCGTCCACGCAAGGAGCCTTCTGGGGGCTCTGATGAGAACCCCCTCGCCTCCCGCGCTGGAGGCTTTCTGAGGACTCGAGGCTCCCTCACCATCAACCTCACCATTTTTCTGCCCCTGGGAAGCACTCTCCTCTCTCCTAGGGACAGGGTTGGCCTTCCCAGCTGAGGCCGCCCCCGCAGCGGCCTCAGAGTCCACCGGGGCCCTCCAAGGCTCGTGCTTGGTGGGGGCGATGACGCGGCGGCCTCCTCCATCTCGACGTCAGCGCGCGCTCCTGCGAACGCCTCTGCCTCCGCCGCACGCTCCTTCACCGGCGGCGTGGACCTCGCCGCATCCACCTGGGCGCCCCCCCTGCCGCGCAGGAGAGACGTCAGGCCGCATAGGCGGTGGCATCGTCACCTCTGCCCCCTCCTCCTTCTCCTCGGGCGCTCCTGTGCCTCAGGAGGCGGCGCTGCAGCCTCGGGAGAAGCAGTGCCCTCGGGAGGCACCTTGTCGGCTGTATGCGCTGCAGACGCCGCTGCAGCACTGGGGATCTCTCCAAGCCTTCGGAGCCTTCGCCGTTTCGGCACCTCGGGGCGCCTGGAGAGGTAACGGCTCAGGAACTCCCCGAGGAGTCTACACAATAATGACATCAAACAGAAAAGAGAGTCAATCCTTACCCAGATGTCTTGGCGCGGGAGTCAACCCACACCGTGTTGGACGACCGCCACGGCCTCGACGGCGACGGGCACCGGCCGGGCCCCTCAGGAGTAGTCTCGGCTTTCCTCTTGAGAGGAGTGCCCGCTGGATTCCTGGCGGTCCTGTCATGAATAGCCTTGGAGCGGGGCTCGCAGTGGCCGATGAGGCACCATCATCATCGCTCTCCTCTTGTCCCTCAACACGCTGCGAGGGAGCGAACACGAACTGGCCGCTGCTGCCTGAGGAGATCCCGTGGATCTCAACTTCAGGCGCCGCACTCTTCGAGGTGCCCGAGTTCTCCGCCGAAGAAGCAGGGCCTCCCGAGGCGCCGGTTGCGCCTGTCTCAGATTCCGCGGGCGTTTCCGTCGTCTCCTCGTCGCCCTCAGCTGGCGCCCCCTACGCCGCAGACTCTGGATCCTCGCGAGGCCCGACATGCCCCTCAGGCATCAGGCCCCACTGGTCGAACTTCGGCATCGTCTGCACGAGCGAGACGCGACGCCCGAGATCGATCCTGTGGAGCGGAACAGCCTTGTCGGTGGGCTTGGGGATGTCTGGGGACGTGAAGAGGGTCTCCATGATGGTGTGCACCTCCTCCTGCGTGAAGAGGGTTGCGCTCAGGCGCATCTTGTCCCTCTGGTTGGAGTACAGCCACATCGCGTCCGCATGCCTCTGGAGCGGAGCAATGCGACGCCTCACGAAGTCCTTGGCAACCATCTGCCTAGTGAGGCCTGCCTCACGGAGGTCCCTCAAGCGCCTTACCACGGGGCCAAGTGTAGCGCCCTTAAGCGCCTTGGAAGACCAGCTTGCCTCTTCGTCGGAGGCGCTTCAGGCAGTTCGAAGAAAGCACTCTGGCTCCCGAACTTCATGAGGAACCAGCGCTTACGGAAGTCCTCCACCTTCTTCGTCACGTTGGTCACAATGTTCTCGCCGTTCCGCGCGATAGGGATGTAGATGCCCTTCATGCCATCGGTGATGCGGAAGGATATGCACCCCGACCGCTCCTTGTTCGCCGTGAACCGGAGCGCGTGTAGAAGCTGCGGAAGAGGTCCACCGAAGGCAGAATGCCGATGTATGCCTCGCAGAGATAGGCGAAGATGGCGAGGACAAGGATGGAGTTGGGGTGGAGATGAAGAACCTGGATCTGGTAGCGCTCCAGAACCGCCGCAGGAAGAAGTCGGAGAAAGGAGGCACGAGGCCAGCGAATAGGGTGTGCATAAAGATGGGGTAGAAGCAGCCGAAGGAGTTGCCCGCCGTCTTAAGCACCGTGGCGCCGTGCTGTTGGTCGCCGAAGCCGCCATGTGACGCACCTTGTCCAGCTGCGCTTCCTTCTCGAAGCGGACGCCGGTCAGAGCCGGCTCGAAGTCTCCGACCTGCTGCATCGCAGCAGGCTCGCCGCCCTGTACCACTGCCTTGCCCTTCGTGGCCGCGGTGGCTTTCTTGGGCGCCATTGCAGCAAGATTGCGAAGGAAGAGCGCCGGGGACACGGAAGCGCAGAAGTCAAGAGCAAGGAGACGGGCGCGCAAAAGATGCAGTAACTGCTGCCTGAACCGGCGCTGCAGGCTTTATATCACCTCAGAGCAGTTACCGAGACGTGGTGGGTCCCCCCACTACGCCCATCATCTCCGAGGAGAACGTGTCGTCGCGGCGTAACTGCCCTACACGTGTCTCAGGCCGGCCGGACACTTTGGGCCCATGACGATTCGCCTGCGTCCACTGGACTACATCGTGCCCATCATGGGCCCGGGGCTACTGTCGGCCCAGTGAGAACCAGGGTGTGCTGGCCCTGTCCTCCACGGCCCTCGACACTCGATGGCCGAATTTCGCTAAGGACCGAGCCTACGGCTTGGAGAGCCTCGCGAGGCAAATTGCCTCGCGAGGGCTTTGGAGGCAGCAGAGGCCTGCGGAGGCCCTCTTCACTGCTGCCCCCTCTTCAAGGTGATCTCCCCTGGAGAGAGGTCAACGCCAAATCCTCCACAGGGCATCCTAGCCCTCGTGGGGATTGCTTCGCTGCAAAGCAACCTCTGCAGAGCGCACATGGGCTCTGCAGCGGCCGCAGAGTGACGCGCGCCTCTGCGCGCGGTGACGACGACGCCGCAGTTGCCATTCTGGCTATTAAAGGGGTCAACAAAGCTGCGCCAACCGCACCGGACTACAAGGATTTCCTCTTTGATGATAAGGGGACCGGCCGGCGCTACGCTCCACGGCCAACGTCACCGTGGGCACCCCCACGTTTCTCTGCAGCCCCAGCTGGCCGTCCTGCATGGACGGTGGTTTCTCTGCCACAGGCATCAGCTTTACGCCCATGGACCGCGTCCATGGACGACTGGGCTGCGGTGCACCGTGCTCCCCCTTCTGTCGCCATGTGTTAGCCCTTCCGCGGCCAAGCGCAGGGAAGAGGCCCGGGCGCCTATAAAAGGAGGAGGTGCACTACCGTAGAAAAGGATCGCATTCTCATTCTAGCCTAGCCACATACGCGCAAGGAAGAAGAAGACCACAGTCCCCCTTCCTTGTTTACACCATTGCCAAAAGAGAGCCCTCGGCAAGCTCATTGTACTGTAACCTCCATAAGCAGTGCAATACAGACAAGCAGGAGTAGCGGTATTACCTCCACACGAGGGCCGTGAACCTGGGTACGGGCTGGTGTTCATCTCTGTCGTGATGTCCCTCCTCATGCTCGACGAGCACCGTCGCCGTGCAGGTTGAGAGTTGTTTGACCAACGTGTTCAGCCCCTTACACGAACTCTCTTCGTGAGCTTGACTATCCCTGTTTCGTGGGAGTCATTCTCCGACAGCCACATAACTTATTGAGGATTTTTTTTCGAGTGTTTAGGGTTTTCGGGAGACGAATAATATATAGTCGAAGAGGCGGCGCGAGGGGCCAGCCGAGGCAGCCAGATGCTACCCGGCGCGGCCCCACCTTCCGGCGCGCCAGGTGGCGTCTGGTCCCCTGGGCTGCCTCCTCGGTTGCTCTTTGGACTCCGCCTTCGTATCTTCAAAAAACAGGGCCCCGTCAATTTTCGAGAATATTTCCCGACTAGCTTTTCTGAAACAAATAAACAGCAGAAAACAGGAACTGACACTGTGGCATCTTGTTAATAGGTTAGTCACAGAAAATGCATAAAAATCTTATATTTACTAATTGGAGGCACCGTAGAAGCTCTCACGTTAATCCTCACGTATAAGCTATAGTCCACGGTCAGATTAAAAGATAGACGGCCGAGATATCTCCTTCTCACCGTAATAGTTTTCTAAAGAGAACGGACTGTAACCCCTAAGCAAGCAGCAGGTCGTGGGTTCGTTCCCCACATCTTCCAATTGTTTTATTTTTCCTGCTAAAAAAACCAGATCATACGAATCTATCCACGGGATGACTGCTCCTCCTTGGCTCCTCTTCCGATCTTCTGCGATATTGCCGCAGCGAGCTGGCCGGCTCGCCGCCATAGAATTAGATGGAACCACCGCAGACACCTGCTGCATCAATCGAGTCTAAATTCTTAAGACAGAAAAAAACGGATGCAAGCACGCTGCTGTAGACAAGGTTCTTTTGCAGCTGCTGGCACCGATGCCATCTTGCCGGAGAAACGCTTGGTAGCAAGTTATTTTCAACAAGCCGTGGCATCGACATGCCAGGATCCATGGTCGCGTCAGCCTCGATCAGAATAAGGCAGGAACAAACGTACTTCCGCTGTTTTTTTGGTTTCCATTATGGTTAATTATCTGATGAACGATTAGAACTTCTCCCGGCCGGCCGGGCGTTATCGATTGCAGCTGATGCCAGTCAGCCAAGCTATTCTCACAGAAACACTCAGAACTTTCTAACCAGTTGTACAATTTTTTCTCCTTTTCAGGTACAAACGCAATGGTTTGCAGGAGAACAAGTCCGGTATGATTTAGGTCTGCTGCATGTGATTTCGATCTGATTTAGTTCTTTCTTCCCTGAATTATTAAGTGTACTCGATCAGTGAACAACTTTTTATGACATCCTGGATGTTAGGTTTTGATTCATTGTAGAGGCTCTAGGTTTGAAGTATTTGATTTGGGACTTCTCTATGTATGACTTCACCAAATACAAATTATGCCTGTAGCAGATAAGATTGTTGCTTACTTATTCTTTTATGTGTAATTATGGACTGTCGTGCTAATAAAATATACTAGCTAGATTTAGATGTACGTCTTCAAATTTTATATATATAAAATGAAATCTGCTGTTTGGTGGGTCATGGGATAAGTTAATCGAAGCTTCGAATGGCATTTATTATTATTGAGTTCCATAGGTATCTAAATAGGTTTGCAACATAAATTAATTTTCTTCACATATGCTGCTTGCGTTGCAAATTTGCAGAAGGATATGCTGACCTTTCATCATTCTGAAAATACACTGCAACTCAGGATTTGAACAGCTTTGCAAATTCGGTTGCAACTTTGTAAGGTATTCCTGTGGTACTAATGTTTCAAACCGAAAATTAAAGAGTATAACTTTGATTGTTGTTGCCCATCCATATCATATACAATACTGCGTTTTTTTTCTTCTTATTTTCTCCTTGCCTAGCAATTATCCAGATCCACTTGAACGATATGATTTTTCACCACATCAGAATTTGTGAGCAAGAAAAAAATCAGTTTACGGAGAGCATATATGATTCGTTCACCAATTTTCGAATGTGCATTTCACTATATTGCTAATTCTTCACTACTCAGGGTTGAAGAGCATGACGATTGCAGGGATATTAGATGAAGGTAATGGTGATGTACCACGTACGTCGTTGCAGACCATATATGCCTATGATGATTGATCTATCGGGTAATTTAATTAAAGAGTTGTATTTCGTTTGCCAAATGATTTAATAGGTTCTGCATTTACAGACACTTGATTGAATTTTATCATACAATTTCATGCGGATGCGATTTTTTATCTGGATTTTTTCCTTTAGTGCATATGCTTATTCTTAGTACAATACATACCTCTCTCTTAAGATTAAAGGTGTCGTGGTGATAGTTTCTATAATCTATTGTTACATCCAAATGAACTGGATGATCGATTGGAACGTCATGTCTGCAGTTAATAGAGTGAATGATTCATTCTCATTCATGGGGTAACAATGCAATTGACCTCCTACGATAGAAACCTGATGCTTGGATTGTTTCCTTTAGATCAATCGGCAGGAACGCTCCCCTTAATTCAATTAAATAGAGGAATAATTGTAGAGGGGATCATGTTTTTTTACTTACGTTGGAATATTCCGAGGAAACCCCAGTTGGTATTGTGGATATACTTTAACTTGCCCTTAGATATCTCATAGGAGTTTCGTAGCATTAACTAGAGTCTGTTATTTATGTAATAAAACTATGGCTAATATTTGTTACACAAAAACACAAGTAGTGCCTCAAAATTTGTTGAACTCATCCAACATAATATTATACCACAATGTTTCGCTTTTTCCGTCCTCTTTGTCAGAAAAATCACCCTATATATATAGTTTTAAATGGGTTAATTTTACATTTATGTTTATGCCATAATACTCTTCCTACAAGATTGGAAACCTTAGAAAAATTGTACTGCACTTAGTTGTGTATTATTTCTATTTTCTTTATCCAAGCGAAGGTACCAATTAGTTCTCACTTCACATCACATTCTCTTTCTTTGATGATCTACATTTAGATGTTCGTAAATTATTTGCACGTAGAATGCCCGCTAAACCGGGGATTAACTTAAAGATGGAAATTGGTATCCCATGTAGGGACTAACATACAAGGTCATTTATGCATTTTTCTAGATTTCCTTTTTCTAAAAATTAACTATGTTGTACAGTAAAAGTATAAGAAGCCTTATTAATTTGATGTATTCTATAATAGTTATAAAAATAGAGCTACCAGTATCCCGTGCGGATGCACGGGTTAATGCCTAGTGATATATAATATAAATAAAACATGTAGCATATGTTAAAAAACAAGCACAAAACATCAAAAATTATATATACGTTTGAGGCATATCACTCGATGCTGTAGCAACTTTCTTGATCGGAGGTGTCACCTAAGTTGACTGAGCTTATCACGCCGCGACATGATGTGTGTCGCAGTCCACGCAATATGCGGACTCGATGGCCAGCTCAGCTTCGCTTGACGATTCGATGATGGTCGGTGCAGAACTCGATGTCGATGCCGATGGAGACGCGGGTGCCACCGCCGCAGAGCGAATCCCGATCGTGAAGCGGACCGCGCCCCACTGGTTGACGTGGAATCGAAAAATCGCCGAAAGTCAAATCTGCGCCAGCGTGGAGATCCGCGAAGGGAGGGCGCATGGCCGGTGAGTGCGGGATGAAGCCTACGGACCGAAGTAGATCGGTTTCCCTTGGCTCGGCGGGTTGCACGTCATCGAAGTTGGAGCCGTCGAAACCGCGAGCACAGCGCAAGGACTACCCACAGACGGCGCCAATTGACATGCGGTTACCACGACAAATCCCATGGTCAGGGTACCTAGGGTTTCATATGAGGGGGAGAAGTATGGCGATGGTGATTCCGTCGGCTGACAATCAAGGATTTACCCAGGTTTAGGCCCCGGGGGGTAATACCCTACTTCCTGCTTATATGGTTATTGATATCGAAGGTGTTACAATGGCGACCCCGGCGAGATGCAATCTCGCTAGGGTTTGATGTATGGGTGAAAGCGTACCCTAGATCGGCGACCCTCCCAACCTTTATATAGTAGGCTGGGTCTCGGTAGTTCGCAACCGTTTAGGTCTACAGATAAGGAAAGACCGCGGTTGGACTACGCTTTCTTGGGACGTACTTGAGGTGTTGGGCTTCCATGCTGGGCTGCTTTTGTGGGCCACATGCGGGCCACCCGGTGTGACATCGGCTGGATGACACCAGGTAAACCCGGTGGGTACCCGTAGGCCCACGTCAATTAGACTTCTCAATTTAAAAAAAGATTTAGAGTTCTCTAGTTTTTTCTTGGTTGTTTCCGATCGACCTCACGGACACTAGAACCGGGAAGACTTGTATAAGATCTCTCCTTTAGGTGAGATCATAGGATCAACTCACAAAACCATATTTAGAAATTGTTAAAAAAAATGTATAAAGAATATAAGGCACACCTATGGGCTATTTCTACAACTCAAAGAAATTTCAGCTCAAAATTCCATATACATTTAGAGGGATAAAAATATTAAAGTACACCGTGAATAGTGTCAGTTTTGGGTCGAAATTTCTCTTTTTTGGCTCTCTAAGAGCATCTCCAGTCAGATCCCTCAAATCCGCCCCCAAACTGTCCGCGGATGCGTCCGGACGCGTCCGAGGACAGTGACCGGGCACCCCCTAAAAACATGTTGCTACAACCACACACCTCTAATTTAAGATACCAAATTACTACAAAAGCATGCAACGTGCATACGAGTTGCTACTTAATCCTACGTGCAGTTCATGCGACCGGATAGCCACCTAGCCTAGTCTACTCATCGTCGGACAGGACGATGACCGTTGCCACGCCGGCGCCGGAGCTGCCCTGTGCCGCAGCTGGAGGAGGGTCCGGAGAAGACCCCTGCTCGTCGGAGTCGGTATAGAAGGAGCTAGATCCGGAAGATTCTGGCACGTAGATGCAGCCTTCACGGAACGCCTCCTCCGCCTGCTTCTGCTTCTCGACGAAGCCGACCCTGTTCTTCATCTGCCCGACGAAGATGCGGTCCGTGGCCTCGGCCTTGAGCTGCTCCTCGGCCAAACGGTGCTCCGCCTTCACCCCTGCGCGCTCCTCCGCACGAACCCGCGTGGCCTCGTCCTCCGCCCGAATCCTTGCCAGCTCCGCCTCCGATTACGCCCGCTTCGATTCGTGCATCTGCCGGAGATACTCCGAACCCGTCATTTCGACGATGTCGGAGCCCTCGTGGAGGATGCCGTAGCCTACGTCTGTCCCCTCCGCCGCCAACACTTCTGCGGACACACGCGATTCCGCGTCCTCCGCTTCGCGGCGGAACTGCGCCCACTTCTCCACCGTCAGCTTGGCGCATGTGGTGGGGAGGCGGCGAGGCATGGTGGATGAGGTGGAGGAGGAAACTCGGCACCGGTGGATGTGGAGGAGAAGAGAGCGGCGGCGACGGCGGAAGTGCGGTGCCGAGTTTAGGGTTTGCTCCAGCCCCTCCACTTATAGTCGGAGGTGGCCGGTACGCCATGAATGCCGGCCGATGCGCCATGAATGCCGACGCCTGTCAAGCTAGCTTATCCGCTCCGCCAAGCGCAAAGCGTGGGACCGCCCTGGCAGCGACTATGGGGCGGACGCGTCTGGGCCGCCCCAAACCTGCCCCAGATATGGGCTGGGTTTGGGGTGTGCCGGACCGCCCGGTCGTTTCGGGAGACTATGGGGGCATCCGTTGGGTGGCAGTTTTTGGACCAAACCCTGTCCGGGCGGACCGCCCGGGCGTTTGGGGCCGATTTGGGGAGCCGGTTGGAGATGCTCTAAAAGTGTAGCTCGAATTTGCCTCCACTAGAACCAGACGAGAAAGGGTCAAAGTCAGCGCACGTGTGACGCGCGTGACTCGTCGCAACTCGCAACCCTGGAGAGCCGGCGTAGTTTTTCTTTCTGCGTCAAGAAATCGGCACACACCGGAACCCGACCCCTCCCTGCTCCCGTCCCCTTCGCCCCCTATCAGTAGGTCCCTAGGTTCGTTCGATTCTGGCGATCTTCATCCCATCCTTCTCGGTTCCCTTCAGATTAAGCGTGATCCTCCTTCGGGCGTGCCGTTGTTGCTCTTTTCGGAGCTACTATTGTTTCTTCAGTCTTGGTGTAAGTTTGGTTTCCTTGGGCAAGTTCTTGCAGATTTTCCCTACTGATTTGATTGCGGCCCTAGTTTACTCGCATTCCGCTGCGGAACCGTTCTTGCTGATTTTTGCCCATTTTAGATTGGGGAATCTGGAGCAAAACCCACCTTGCGACTGTAGAGAAAGGTTTAGGCCCTTGCGATGCACCTGAAGTTTTTATTTCTTACCTATCCAGGTTTCGGATTGGGTGCGCCACCATGATGTCCTCGGACGACGACGATGTGGAGCCCCAGCTGAAGGCAGTGGAGAATTACTACTTCGTTGATGACAATGATGAACCCATCTCTTTCGACACCCTGCCCTTCCAGTTCGACACGACCGAGAAAGTCCCCTCCTTCAACAAGGATGTGTACCTGAGGGGTTTCACCGACGGTGGCCTCCAGAAAGTTTACAAACAGGTGGTGGCCTGGAAGTTAGGCCTTGATGGCATGTCGCCTGAGATTACGGTTCTTTCGACCGAGGGCAGTTGGATTCTCCTGTTGAAACCAAGGCCAAGCTACGAGGCAACTGTGCGCACCTTGCTCATCAGTGTGGAGATGCTTCACTTCATCAGGAGTAGACCCACAGATTCTGCGAACAACATGTGGGATCATCTCCGAGGGGTTTTTGTGTATGTGTTGCGCCTGCATCTTCTTATGCTTTCCCATGGTCATCATTGCAGACTTAGAGGATTTCACATACTTTTTTTGTATCACAGAAAATTTGTGGTCAGGCCCTCGGAGGACGACTTTAAGAATCACCAACCACTAATTAAAATGTTTGTTGAGAGAGACCCATCTTTAGCCAATTTGCAGGTATGTGGTTCTTCAGATTGTTGTTATAAGCTAGTCCAGACAACTGGAACTGCCTACAACTTTCAGTGTTTTGTTGAATTGTAGTACGAAAGAAGTGTGTGTTATTTTCTGCATGTCTTCTTTGCCTCTTTTACCAATATTTGCTGCTATATATTTTAGTTATGATTCCTTAATTTCTCATCGTGATTACTACTCCTGGTTCGTGGATAGATGATGTTTTGGACATTTGCACAACCTTCAACATGCAACTTAGACCATTACGTTTCATATGAATATCTTAGTAAACGCTGAAGAATTACTATATTCTTGTAAATATAAATATTTGAACTAGACATCTAATGATATTATGTTCACTTGACCAATCAAAATATATTTTATTTTATTTTATATCTATTACTAGTCAAAATTAGAGAAGTTTGACTACACGCTTTCTTTGATGTCATTTCTTATGTTTCAAATTTGGCAGGTATTGATAACATTTGTTGAAGACTGGACTATAGAAAAGATTGACGAGGTACCTTACTGATGCTTGAAGTAACTTCCATTCGATTGTGTATTTCAACTTCCCTTTTTGTTTTCAAATAGGTTGGTTCAAATAATCTGGACGTTAAACCACCATTCATTGCTGATGATGCGAAAAGAGACGAGATGGTTGAAGATGAAAGAAAGTTTGAGTCCAATAATGATAATGAAGAAGATGATGAAGATGAAGAAGAGTTGTTTGATACAGTTTGTGCTATATGTGATAACGGAGGCGATCTTCTATGGTAGGCACTCTTCTATATATGTTTCCTATCCAGCCATGCAGTGTTCACGAATGTTGTATATAAGAAGACCCTTCCCAAGAGTTCTGTTGTTCTAATAAACTTACACAAGGATCAATTGGTCAGTGATAGGCTATCACTATAAAGTAGATTTGCTAGTTTTTTTTAATTTTAAATAGGACATCCGTTCTTTCTGTTCAGGCCTTCAGGGTGTGTTATGAACTATGATTATCTGGAGTACGAAGTGTATCCTCCTTTCGGCTTTGTGGCCTTGAGGGCTTTTTATGTGAATCCTCTGAGTACAGTTGCTGTTAGAGAAAGTTAGAGAAAAAGGCAAGTTTAGTGAAGAAAAGAAACAGGTTATCCAGAAACCACATAGAAATCAATTTTTTTATCAGTTGTTCAGTTAGGAACAAAAATGTATGCCACCAAATGATTGTTTTGAATGAATCACCTTTGCAAGTTTTACATGGTTACCTTTATAGTTTTATTCGATCTCCTAGTATTGAGGCGGGGACCAAGTTTCCCATGTCAACTTTTGTGGCCGAACTTACTGTCGATATGACCCCCAGTCAGATAATACCACCTTAAATTTGTTAACTGACAGGCAGATGCTCTTGGTATTTCCAGTAAATTTCAATTGTATGCTTCGTGGTACCTTTAGTGTCACTTATAGAATCACATTTGTTAATGGCTTGTTGAGTACCCTAGTATGCTAGCATTAAATGTCGACTTCCATCTTACGTCACTCGTGGATATAGCACACATGGCCCTCTGTATGTAAACATGCTTTTCTTTCTTAAACGTCATGTTACATATGAGTGAAGTCCTTATCTATAGTTTAGATTGCAACCTCAAAACCTAATTCAGTATAGAATACACCCCTAAACTCTTAAGACGGTCTAAAATACCCCTCCCACCAATTGACCGGTTTTTTGGATCCATTGTATTTACATTAATAGATGGGCCCAGTAATCAACTACTCCATTAAACTAAATGTGCTTTGTTTTTCCTGGTCTGACCTCCCTATGTATCTCTCATCTTCAACCTGAAGCACATCTCTCTCTCTCTCTCTCTCCAAATGGATTCCTGTTGGTGCTAGGCCTAGGAGGAAGAGGAAGAAATTAATTTGAAGATGATGCTATGTGGAACACAAATTTTGGAGAAAGGTGGAAACTGGAAGGTTCAATCATGACAGCCACAAAGTGCAAAAACTAGGAGGCATTAATTAGGCGTGGCCAATGCGACTTGCTCCGGCAATGATATGGGGGGCTGTCTTTCAACGTGGGCTTCATCTTACCTCTGGTCGCCATCTTCCCGTAATCAGTTTCTCGGTGAACGGAAGAAGCAGCCAAAGGCAGGTCGCCATCTTCCCGTAATCCGTTTCTCGGCGAACGGAAGAAGCAGCCAAAGGCAACATAGTCGGAGAGCTCTTGGTGGCGGAGGCCCGACACATGTTGACGCTGTTACACTACTTTGGTCGTCGGACGTGGGAAGGCGAGGACCGAGGAAAATGGCAGATCCACAATTAAATCACCCGAGGTCGAACGATTGGTTCTGTTTGTTTATGGATCGGTTTGGCTAGAAAACCAGGACGAATGCAAAACAATTGAGGCGGAAGTGCGACGTACCAAAAAATATGGCGCACACAAACATATCAGTATGTGATAATATTTTGAGAAAAAGAGTAAACGTCGTCGTGGATGATGGTTTGTTGAGAACAAAGAGCGAACGTCGGTTTTGATGAGAGGAAAGAGATGGTGCGGTGAAATTCTTTGTGTAATTAGATGGAAGTGTGACACCACGGGAGGTGTGGCACCACCGATCCAGCTTTAACAGTAAAGATTGTTGCAGTTGTTGTTCCATTACAAAACACTCAAAATAATGTATAGTCATATATACCTTCTTTCCAGAATACATAGGTTCCTCTTGTTAGATAATATTACGAACATTAATTTATTTTATTTCTCATGAGTGACTTACCAAACTTGCCATTCCTAGTTGATAACTGGCCTATTTCTGTCATATTTTCGTAAAGCATATTTGATGTTGTTCTGTGCCAATTTTCTGTAGCTGTGAAGGTCAGTGCATGAGGTCTTTCCATGCTAAAATAGAAGATGGTGAAGATTCTTCTTGTGCAACCCTTGGATATACAAAGGCAGAAGTTAAGGTAATCTGAACTTCAACTGGTAAAGTGCTCTCATATTTTATTGTTGCTTCTTCTTTTCCAGCCTGTTTATATCTTATTGTGTTTGTATTTCTTTCTAGGCAATCCAAAATTTTCTGTGCAAGAATTGTGAGCATAAGAAGCACCAGTGTTTCATATGTGGAAAGTTAGATCCTTCAGGTGAAAATGCAAAGGTATTTGATATAAAAAACAAAAGCATTATGGGTGCATTACGGCCATCCTAGTATCACTAGTAGGGAAGTGCCTTTCTGTGGCGCATCAAAATAGCTTTCTGTGGCGCATGGTGGGTGCGCCACAGAAGTCTCGCCACAAAAATATTATTTCTGTGGCGCACCCTTATGTGCGCCACAGAAAGTAGAAAATTCAATGGCGCACTTCCAGAATGCGCCACAGAAATATTGCTCATGCGCCACAGAAATATTAGTCCATGCGCTGATGAATTTGACAATAATTATTCCACTTTCTTCGTGCGCCACAGAATACGGTGCGCCACAAAATTATTTGCCATGCGCCACTAAATTATTTGCTGAATTATCGATTATTTGCTATATTATCGATTATTTGCTGTATTAATTTGACAATAATACATGTATATTACAGTATTTATACAGAAAATAATAGAAACAGTAATATATTTTAACACGGTATTAAAACAGACAGATAAATATGTCATTACATCAGTTAGAGCCCGAGATACATACATATATAGTGACAATTAACTGGTACAAAAGTTCACACAAGTCTTAGTATAAATGAAGTTTTCACGACCGCCTAAACTAGGATCAAACTGAGTACACGTCCACGTCCTGCTGATCAAGGAGTCTTCTTGTTGAGCGGCGCCGGGAACGGTTTGTAGCCGTCTTTCGTCGTCCACGTCCGGCTGTCATTTTGAAGAGCTAGGTGTTCTTCGATTTGCCTTTGATGCAACCCTGGAAATGGATACAACCATGTATTAGTGTTCATATTTGTAACCATGTCAATATAGGTATATATATTGGTTAATAATATAAATAGATTGAGTATGATAAGTCTATAGTAAAGGAAATAAAGAAACACTTATTGCGAGTATGCATGATGCATGATTTATCCTACCACTGGCTTTGTTGAAGGTCCCCTTTGCTGTCACAACATCGTCGTAGATGATTCGCGACAACTCCATCTGGATGAGATGAAAGTCTTCTCTAAGCTTATCCTCGGCGATTTTCCCTGCATTTTTGGTCCATTCTCGGATACTAGATGGCAACTTTGTTTTCAGTGCATCCCGGACAAACCCTTTCATGAGATGGAGGACGTAGAAGGCATCCTTCACGCTGCCATGCTTCTGCTTCATGCAATCGAACTGGGTCCCATGCCTGAACCGGTGTTTGTTGTTCAGCGAGAAACATTTCCCGTTCGTCTGTCCTTGTTCGAAGTGGCCTCCCATTTGGGCGTAACCCTCGAGAGGCTCATCGAGAACACCCTTTATTCTGGTGTAGTCTTTCTTATAGCTCGAACTCCCCGTGTCCAAATAAGTGGCAATGGACCACCTCGGGTTTAGGATGATGAGTACGCAGTACTTGTCCCTAGTCGGAAAAAATGCAGTGGAAAGGATCAACAACGGAAGAAATCTATAAGAAAGCATAAGATACGACGGCGGCGAGCGGATGTGTACTTACTCGGGAAAGAAAAGTAGAAGAAGGTTGTTCTTCCTCTTGTTGTTCAGCATGAACCTCTTCAGGTACTCCGTGGCCTTATCCCGAGTCGTTGATCCTTCCACCAGCTGACTGTCACACATGTAGTAGGGATCCACTACCGTGACGTACGGGGCAACATCTCTCTGGATCTTCATCGCCATATTGATCGCGTATAGGCGGACCAAGTTATAGTCCAGCCGTCTAGAGTGAAACAGGTTGAAGACGTCCTCGAACGCTATGAAGAACAGATCGGCGGGGGATTCAGTAACGAAGTCCACGTTCTTTGGTACCTGGACCGTCAACACCGGGTAATTTGGATTCTTGTCTTTAAGAAGCAGGCCCTCCATCATCAAGATAGCTTCATGCAAAGAGAGCATGGGTCCTTTTGCGAGGCAGAGCAACTCCGGAGGCAGCAACGGTTTACCAGCTACATGAACTCGGGTCAAGCTATCCGCACGGGGTGATGTCATGTCTTCATGACCCCGGATAACCTTAGGAGCTGGCTGGCTCGTAGAGGTGCCTTGCCTACTTCTCTTTTTAGACTTCTTGATCTTCTCTGGGATGGTGGGGGTGCAGTGAACCCCGCGCAAACCGTCCGTGTCAGTGTGCCAGGGCTGAAAATGTTACCCGTTTTGTCTGGAGCTTGATCGCCGGCTTCCGGAGGCGTGTTTTGAGAAAAACTCAGGCGCTGGCATGTAGTGCGACGACCAGGTTGATCACCGTGAGCGCGGAAGGGTGGTTCCTCATCCATAGCAGGCATGAACAAATCTTTGCTCGTGCCCGTGTTGATGAAGCCATCGACGTCGATATTTTCATCATCATCGTCGTTGCCATCAAGTTGAGGTGCAACGTCTTTGGCTTCGGACGGCTGTTGCGGTACAGACATTCCCAACAGTCTTTGGTGGCGGCTGGTGGTGGCAACGACCGGCGGTTCCTTCCGGGTGGTGGCGACTGCTGCTTGTGTCGCCGGTTCCTTCTCAACAGGTTTTCGTGGTGGCTTCGAGGGCCGAACGATCGGCTTCCGGGGTTTATAGGTGGCGCCGGTGGAGCGGCGCCTTAACCCCCCAAGACGAATTTGGGTCTTCGGCCATTCCAGGACCCACTTGGGGCAATTTCCAAGGAGCATGTGTTTCTCGGCTCCCGGAGGTTGCATGGGGGGGTCGATGCCACTAAACTCAGGCAGTACCTCAGTCACCTTGACCCTCATCACGGTCTCGCTCATTCTATTGTTGTGCATATCACGGGACAATGGTTGTATGAGCATGCCCTCAGCAACTTCCTTCAACTCGCCGTCGGGTACCACCCTATGCAGGAGTATGCAAGGCGTGTCCTTTTGTGAACAAATATTGGGCATCATCAGGTGGCAGTCATAAAAGGCAGAGTTATAGAAAATGACGCGGACTAAGTAATTAATTAGTTACCTTGTCGATGGCGTTGATCTCGGCTAATGTCGAGACAAGGGCGCCGGTGCCGGCGGCCGGCCTAACATTCTCCTCCGGCCGTTCGGTGGTGGCGCCTCGGTATCTTTCGCGGGAGGGGGTGTCGGTGCGACAAAAGGGACCGATTGCTACAGGATGGTGTTGGGTGGGGTCACCAGGTCCGGCGACACGGCCCGGTTCATGGTTGAGTTGCTGCCACTGAAGCTGGGCACGTGTATGGGCCCTTGTTGACCTCCCGCATTCCAAGCAGCTAACCCCTCAAACAACCCAGGGGTATGAGCGTCCGGATCCTCTCGTCCACTAACTTGTCCACTGTACTGGAGTCCACTATTTGCTTCTCTAGTGACTTCACCTTCTTCCTTAGCTCCACAACCTCGGCGGTATTGTCCCTCTTCATCTTCCTCCTCTCCTTTCTCTTCTCCGGGTCATATGAGTAGTACTCTACGAACTTCATGCTCGTACCAAAGCCGGACACACGACCAGCTGACGTCGGCGGCTTCGACTTGTCCCTATCCTTGTAAGCGTTCGTCGCCCTGTTGAAAGTCGTGTCCCACGGCTCCGTCGACTCCTGGGACGACGGGCCATCCTTCAACTCATCCTCCTGCAGACAAAGGAAATTAAGGTGAACCCATGTAGAAATATATGACTTCGTTATCTAATTAGATCAACGCAATGGACTTTGAGATATCCGCGGAAATTAAATTCCTTACCAGTAATTTCTCGAATGTCCTCACATCGTCATCGTCGGTAACGAATTCCCCCGTCGCGTCGTTCAGATAGTAGCGGGACCGGACAAAGTTCCTCACTTGCTCGTCCGTGAATTTGTTCCACATGTTCTCTTTTCCCATTTTTGCAACAATGGCATCCTCCTTTTCCCAAACGGGTTGTTTTCCTCGGTAACCGCCGCTTCCCAAACGGTGGTTACCTATGTTCAGCTCCCGCATAGACTTACCCCACTCGGTCCATTTTCTAGCCTCCTCAGACTTTAAGGACTCCTTGAATATCTCGAACTCTTCTTTGTCGAGCGTCGGTTCTTTGGCACTTATCTCCTCCCAGCTTTGACCCTTATTGATCTTCTTCTTCACCCGAAATTTCCAGCTGCTCAAGGCGGTGCTCATCTTCGTGATGGCTAAACTGTCCACCTTTTTATTCAACGGAAGCGGGAACGTGTATCGTTGGTGAAGCTTCGTGAGGAGGTGTTCGACCAAAGCCTCATTGCCCTTGCTTCTGAGGTCCTTCGTGTTGATCGACATGCTTTCCCGACGATTCACCCTAGTTGCATGCTGTACCCTGATACGTCTCAAACGTATCTATAATTTTTGATGTTCCATGCTTGTTTTATACCAATTGCTACATGTTTTTCATCTACTTTATATCACTTTTATACATTTTTTGGGACTAACCAATTAACAAGATGCCGAAGTGCCAGTTCCTGTTTTCTGCTGTTTTTGTATTTCAGAAAAGCTAGTCTGGAAATATTCTCGGAATTGGACGAAACTACACGGGAGTCCCTATTTTACCAGAACTCATCTGACGGACCAAAGAGGCGACGGAGAGGAGCCGCGTGGGCCCCACACGTGGCCAGGGCGCGGGGCCCCCCTCTGCCGCGCCCTGGGGTGGTGTGGGCCCCACGGGCCTCTCCAGCCACCGCCCTTTCGCCTACTTATTCCCCCCGACGCGATAACCCTAAGTACCTGAGCAAATATCCACGAAAAGTTCCAGAGACGCCGCCGTCGTCAACCCTAGCTCGGGAGGGTTCAGAACCTCTTCCCGGCACCCTGCCGGAGAGGGGAATCGTCACCGGAGGCTTCTACATCGCCATGCCTGCCTCCGGAGTGATGCGTGAGTAGTTCATCCTTGGACTACGGGTCCATAGCAGTAGCTAGATGGTTGTCTCTCCACTTTGTGCCATCATGTTTAGATCTTGTGAGCTGCCCTACATGATCAAGATCATATTATTGTAATGCTACATGTTGTGTTTGCTGGGATCCGATGAATATTGAATATTATGTCAAGTTGATTATCAATCTTCTTATATGTTATTTAAGATCTTGCATGCTTTCCGTTACTCGTAGATGCTTTGGCCAAGCAGATGCTTGTAACTCCAAGAGAGAGTATTTATGCTAGATAGTGGGTTCATGTCTCCGTTTAACCTGGACAGTGACAGAAAGTTCTAAGGTTGTGGATGTGCTGTTGCCACTAGGGATAACCTAACGATGCTATGTCCACGGACATATGTGTTTGTTTACATTACGCACTTTACTTAATGCAATTATCCGTTGCTTGCAACTTAATACCAATGGGGAACTCGGATGACAACCCGGCGGTGGATTATTAGTCATAGATGCTGTTGGATACTGTTCCTTTTTCATTCTCTGCAATTTAATACTCATTTTCCACACCATACGTTTAATCCTTTGTTTTCAGCAAGCCAGTGAGATTGACAACCTCACTGTTTCGTTGGGGCAAAGTAGTTTGATTGTGTTGTGTGCAGATTCCACGTCAACAGTCCAGACTCCCATCAACAACACTATTTTTCTGGCGCCGTTGACAACCTTCTGAAGAGTTGCTGCTCCTACTGGTTCGATAACCTTGGTTTCTTTCTGAGGGAAAACTTGCTGCTGACTACATCATACCTTCCTCTTGGGGTCTCCCAACGAACGTGTGTTTCACGTCATCAAGCTATTTTTCTGGCGCCGTTGCCGGGGAGTGGAAGCACTTCTTCAGCAGACTCTCTCCCCTCAACGCCTATTTTTCTGGCGCCGTTGCCGGGGAGACAGCAGTCTTCTGCAAGGGGAGTTTCACGCTTCCAATCTCTTTACTTTGTTTTTGTCTTGCTTAGTTTATTTTATTTTATCTTGTTTGCTTTCAATTATCAAAAACACAAAAAAATTAGTTACTTGCATCTAGTTTACTTTCAAGTTATTTTCTGTACTGTTTTTATTTCTGCTAAAATGAGTACTCCTGAGAACACTAAGTTGTGTGATTTCACTAGCACGAACAACAATGATTTCATATGCACACCTATTGCTCCACCTGCTGCTTCAGCAGAATTTTATGAAATTAAACCTGCACTTTTAAATCTTGTTATGAAAGAGCAATTTTCTGGTGTTAGTACTGATGATGCTGCTGTTCACCTTAATAACTTTGTTGAACTTTGTGAAATGCAAAAGCTCAAGGAAGTAGATGGTGATATTATTAAACTGAAACTTTTTCCTTTCTCCTTGAGAGGACGTGCTAAAGAATGGTTGCTATCTTTGCCTAGAAATAGTATTGATTCATGGACTAAATGCAAAGATGCTTTTATTGGAAAATATTATCCTCCTGCTAAGATTATTTCTTTGAGAAGTAGCATAATGAATTTTAAGCAATTTGATAATGAACATGTTGCTCAAGCATGGGAGAGAATGAAATCATTGGTTAAAAATTGTCCCACTCATGGACTGACTACTTGGATGATCATCCAAACCTTCTATGCAGGATTAAATTTTTCTTCGAGGAATTTATTGGATTCGGCCGCTGGAGGTACCTTTATGTCCATCACTTTGGGTGCTGCAACAAAGCTTCTTGATGATATGATGATTAATTATTCTGAGTGGCACACCGAGAGAGCTCCAACAGGTAAGAAGGTAAATTCTGTTGAGGAAACCTCCTCCTTGAGTGCCAAAATTGATACTATTATGTCTATGCTTGCAAATGGTCAAACACATGTTGATCCAAATAATGTTCCTTTAGCTTCTTTGGTTGCTCAAGAAGAGCATGTTGATGTGAACTTCATTAAAAATAATAATTTCAACAACAATGCTTATAGGAATAATTTTGGTAATAGCAATTATAGGCCCTATCCTTCTAATAGTGGCAATGGTTATGGAAATTCCTATAGTAACTCCTACAATAATAATAAGAGTGTACCCTCTGATCTTGAAGTTATGCTTAAGGATTTTATTAGTACACAAACTGCTTTCAATAAAACTGTTGAGGAGAAATTTGGGAAAATTGATGTGCTTTCCTCTAAAGTTGATAGTCTTGCTCTTGATGTTGACTTATTGAAACTAAAGAACATGCCTCATGATGTTAAAGAGAGCAAAACTCTCAATGCTATACAAGTTAAAATTGATAACAATGTGAGGATGTTAGCTGAATTGCATGCTAGATGGGAAAGAGAGGATGAAATTGCTAGAAAGAACAATATTGCTAGAGTTTATACTATTACTACTTCTGAAAATTTCAAACTCAAGTGTTAACAAACCTCCTACCATTAATGGCAAGATAGTTGGTGTTGGTAATGTTTCCACTTCTATTGCAAAATGTCCTAAATTGCCTGATAACTCTGAAACTGTCCTTGATAAAGATGCTGAAATTTCTAGCAATAAGGAAGAGAATAATTCCATTACTTTTGATGATAATGACTTTGATTTTGATGGTTGCAATATTTCTGAAGTAATTAAGTTCTTGCAAAAGCTAGCTAGAAGTCCTAATGCTAGTGCTATAAACATGGCTTTTACTAAACATATTACTAATGCTCTCATACAAGTTAGGGAAGAGAAATTAAAACATGAAGCTTCTATCCCTAGGAAGTTAGAAGATGGTTGGGAGCCCATCATTAAATTGAAATTGAATGACTTTGATTGCAATGCTTTGTGTGACCTTGGTGCTAGTATTTCTGTTATGCCTAAAAGATTATATGATATGCTTGATTTAGCACCTTTGGAAAATTGTTACTTGGATGTTCACCTTGTTGATTCTACTATTAAAAAACCTTTGGGAAGAATTGATGATGTTCTTATCATGGTTAACAACAATTATGTCCCCGTTGATTTTATTGTCTTGGATATTGAGTGCAATCCATCATGCCCTATTGTGTTGGGAAGACCTTTTCTTAGGACTGTAGGTGCTATTATTGATATGAAAGAAGGGAATATAAAATATCAATTTCCTCTCAAGAAAGGTATGGAACACTTTCCTAGGAAGAAGATTAAGCCACCTTATGATTCTATTGTTCGAACAAATTACAATGTTGATGCTTCTTCACTTGGTAATACTTGATGCATGCTTTGTGCCTAGCTAAAAGGCGTTAAAGAAAAGCGCTTATGGGAGGCAACCCATTTTATTTTTCTGCAATTTTTCTTTTATTGAGTCAAGGAGTTTGTTTACTTCTGTAGCAACTCCTTTGTATCTTTATTTTCTCGCATTGTTGTGCCAAGAGTAGCCTCTAATGATAAGATGATGCTTAATTTTGATTGCTGCGCAGAAACAGATTTTTGCTGTTCACTGTACGAAATTCCTAAAATCACCAGATTGTTAAAAATCTGAAATTTTTGTGCGTAATCTTTATGAATGTCTGAAACTTTCATTAGTTCAGAGTTTCTCGATCTGAGCGTCGTAAGTGCCTCGAAAAAATTCGTCTTTGCGGACTGTTCTGTTTTAGACAGATTATGCCTTTTTATTTTTGCATTCTCTCTTTTACTAGTGTTGAGTGAAATTCTTTTTTGGGTGGAAGAGCTTCACATAACATCAGTGGCTGTAGCTAATGTTTAAAGTAACAAATCATATTGCGTCTTTACAGAACATGTGAATTTTTGATTATGCACTAACCCTCTAATGAGATCTACTTTGAGTTTGGTGTGACGGAAGTTTTCAAGGGTCAAGAGAGAAGGATGATATAATAGGATCAAGAAGAGTGAAGAGCTTAAGCTTGGGGAGGCTCCCATGGATCTCCCCAGCATATTTCAAGAAGACTCAAGCGTCTAAGCTTGGGGATGCCCAAGGCATCCCCTTCTTCATCGTCAAAATTATCAGGTCATCTCTAGTGAAACTATATTTTAATTCTTTCACATCATATGTGCTTTTCTTGGAGCGTCTGTGTGCTTTTATTTTCAGTATTGCATTTTTATTTTCAATAAAGCTTGACTGGACCCTAGCATTCTTGATTGGGAGAGAGACACGCTCCGCTTTTTCATGAGAATACTCCTATTCTTCACTTATATTTGTTGAGTATTCATATCTAGCGCTGTTCAGCTTTTAGCTCTTGTTTTCATGTATCTCTTGTCAGAGCTATTAGCTTTCTTTTGTAGAAAGTACTCTCTTGCTTCACTTATATTTGTTTGGAGAGTTGATGAAATAAATTGATTGGTGTTTGGTTGGTTCAGAAAATGTTGCATGTGGTAATTGGTATAAGGAAAAACTTGCTTAATCTTGTAGATCACTAAAATGGATAACTTGATGCTTGTCAATTGTTTTGAGTTAACAAGTAGATCATGATTAAATTGTGCATCACATGAGTTAAGCCTATTAGTGAAGAACTACCGTAAAGCTTGTTGAAAATTTGGTTTGCATCGGTGGTATCTCTAAGGTCTAGATATTTTCTAATAACAGGGTTTGGTTAACAAGGAAGACGGTATGAAGTCTTATAACGTTTGCAATATGTTTGTCATATAAAACTTGGTGTACGGGTTGATATTCTTGTTTGCTTACATAACCTTGCTAGCCTAAACTCTGTACTGAGAGGGAATGCTTCTCGTGCATCCAAATCCTTGAGCCAAAATCCATGCCATTTGTGTCCACCATAACTACCTATATGTGGTATTTCCTTGCCACTCCAAGTAAATTTTTCATGTGCTACCTTTAAATTATTCAAAATGTTATTATTCCCTTTTTGTGTCAATGTTTACTAGCTCATGAGGAATTAGTGTGGTTATTCTTTATTCTATTTGTCGAGTGGACTTTTACACCTGGACTAGTGGCATATACATCCGCTTATCCAATAACTTGCAAAAAGAGCTGGCAACGGGGTGCCCAGTCCCAATTAATTACAACTTTAACCAATTAATTCTCTTCACACTTTTGCCCTGATTCATCAGTAAGCAATGACAAACAGTGAAATACCTGAATGTGTGTAAACCAAAGAGAAAGAGGGATGATCTGCCTTGCTGGTAGAAATAACGTCCTTCATGGGAGCCGCTCTTAAAAGTCCGTTCGACAGGTAGAATACTGTTCTCACCCGCTACCATTCGTTGACAATTAACAAACACCTCTCAAAAATAGATACTCCTCCATGGTATGTGATTGATGGAAGGCACCCGAGGATTCGGTTAGCCATGGCTTGTGTTAGCAAGGTTGGGAGGAGTATCAAATATTTTATGCAATCTCTATATGCTTTCAAAAACCTAAAAGCTCTAGCACATGATTTAATCCCTGCTTCCCTCTGCGAAGGGCCTTTCTTTTACTTTTATGTTGAGTCAGTTTTCCTATTCTTTCTGTCTTCCACAAGCAAACACTAGTGTCAACTTTGTTACAACATGCGTTATATGCAATGTATTGGACTTGTTATACTACTTTGTGTTGACAATATCCATGAGATAAATATGTTGAAAGTTGAAGCAAATGCTGAAACTAAATTCTTCCTTTGTGTTGATTAAATACCTTTTATTAGAAACTATTGCTTTATGAGTTAACACTTATGCAAAACTGTTTGATGCTTGTCTCGAAAGTACTATTCATGAAAACGTTTAGCTTGTGTGATTCATTGTTTACTCATTATCTATTTGATAGCAAATTATAGACCATTGACTTGGATCACTTCATTCATTTACATGTGCCTTGCAATATTATATGATCAAGATTATGATAGTAGCATGTCACCTCAAAAATTATTTGTTTTTATCGTTTACCTACTCGAGGACGAGTAGGAACTAAGCTTGGGGATGCTGATACGTCTCAAACGTATCTATAATTTTTGATGTTCCATGCTTGTTTTATACCAATTGCTACATGTTTTGCATCTACTTTATATCACTTTTATACATTTTTTGGGACTAACCTATTAACAAGATGCCGAAGTGCCAGTTCCTGTTTTCTGCTGTTTTTGTATTCCAGAAAAGCTAGTCTGGAAATATTCTCGGAATTGGACGAAACTACACGGGGTCCCTATTTTACCAGAACCACTGACGGACCAAAGAGCACGGAGAGGAGCCACGTGGGCCCCACACGCCAGGGCGCGGGCCCCCCTCTGCCGCGCCCTGGGGTGGTGTGGGCCCCTCGGGCCTCTCCAGCCGCCGCCCTTTCGCCTACTTATTCCCCCCGACGCGAAAACCCTAAGTACCTGAGCAAATATCCACGAAAAGTTCCAGAGACGCCGCCGTCGTCAACCCTAGCTCGGGAGGGTTCAGAACCTCTTCCCGGCACCCTGCCGGAGAGGGGAATCGTCACCGGAGGCTTCTACATCGCCATGCCTGCCTCCGGAGTGATGCGTGAGTAGTTCATCCTTGGACTACGGGTCCATAGCAGTAGCTAGATGGTTGTCTCTCCACTTTGTGCCATCATGTTTAGATCTTGTGAGCTGCCCTACATGATCAAGATCATATTATTGTAATGCTACATGTTGTGTTTGCTGGGATCCGATGAATATTGAATATTATGTCAAGTTGATTATCAATCTATCTTATATGTTATTTAAGATCTTGCATGCTTTCCGTTACTCGTAGATGCTTTGGCCAAGTAGATGCTTGTAACTCCAAGAGAGAGTATTTATGCTAGATAGTGGGTTCATGTCTCCGTTTAACCTGGGACAGTGACAGAAAGTTCTAAGGTTGTGGATGTGCTGTTGCCACTAGGGATAACCTAACGATGCTATGTCCACGGACATATGTGTTTGTTTACATTACGCACTTTACTTAATGCAATTATCCGTTGCTTGCAACTTAATACCAATGGGGACTCGGATGACAACCCGGCGGTGGATTATTAGTCATAGATGCTGTTGGATAACGATCTATGTATTATGTCGTAATGCCCAATTAAATATCATAGTAGTCAACATGTCATGTATATGCATTGTCATGCGCTCACTATTCGTCAATTGCCCAGCTGTAATTTGTTCACCCAACATGTTAGTTATCTTTTATGGAGAGACACCACTAGTGAACTGTGGACCCCGGTCCATTCTTTTACACTGATTAAACAACCACAAACTGCAAACTGTTCCTTTTTCATTCTCTGCAATTTAATACTCATTTTCCACACCATACGTTTAATCCTTTGTTTTCAGCAAGCCAGTGAGATTGACAACCTCACTGTTTCGTTGGGGCAAAGTAGTTTGATTGTGTTGTGTGCAGATTCCACGTCAACAGTCCAGACTCCCTCAACAACACTATTTTTCTGGCGCCGTTGACAACCTTCTGAAGAGTTGCTGCTCCTACTGGTTCGATAACCTTGGTTTCTTTCTGAGGGAAAACTTGCTGCTGACTACATCATACCTTCCTCTTGGGGTCTCCCAACGAACGTGTGTTTCACGTCATCATACCCTTTGGCAGGCTTTTCCGGCTCCACTGGTAGGCCACTGGGCGTGACCTTGGTGAACACGTGTGTGACGTTGTCGAGCGCTTGCGGTTTCCGATCCTTCCTTGCCTTCTTCCGCTTAGCGGTCGGGTTGCTATCGGTAGCAGCATCTGTGTGGTCGCCACCATCAGTGGTGCTGGTGTCATCCTCCTGACCGGCACTAGCAGCTCCATCTGTGGTTTCGGCGTCCTCCACCCGGTCCTCTTGCTCATTCTCGGCGGCCTCCACCTCCTCCTCCATCTGCTGGGACGCCTCCCAGAACGGCTTGTTGAAATCTCTAGCTTGATCTTCGACGCTCATGTGCTTAGAAGGGCCGCCTTCCAACATGTTTGCACTGCATTAAAAAGAGGCAAAAGGTTAGTACAACAAATATAAGAAAAAAATCGCTTAATTAAGTACTAAGATACCCCGGCCCATGCATTAGTCGCAATACCCCATATGCCTTATTTTTAGCAAAGTCATGCCAAAATTCACGAAAAATTTCGGCATGACCTTTGCTAAAAAAGGGACATATGGAGTACCCGAATTTGCCGGAACGGAAGTTAATCGACGTTCCGACAAACTCAAGGGCCTCTCGGGTTACCTGCAGACATTTCACAAATCATATGTCCTATTTTTTAGCAAAGTCATGCCAAAATTCACGAAAAATTTCGGCATGACCTTTGCTAAAAAATGGACATATGGAGTACCCGAATTTGACGGAACGGAAGTTAATCGACGTTCTGGCAAACTCAAGGGCCTCATGGGTACCTGCAGACATTTCATCCACAAACATTTGTGGCCGGCATCTCCGACCGGCAACAACATCACATCAACACAACCACATCTCCGGCCGGCATCTCCGGCCGGCAACAAACACACATACAACATCCACATCTCATAAACATACACGGCATACGGCAAAATCCACATCCACATCACCACATCCACATCTCACCTAAAATCACGCTGAGTTTCCTTTAAATTTCCTGCATTTGGCAAAATAATGCATTAGTTAATTCCAACTAAAAATGCATCTTCAAGACAATTAAAAAGTACCAACTTTGGACGCTTACGAAATTATCAAATCTTGATCCTATTTGCAATGTACCTTCATGGATATCTTGCACTACGCTATTACTTCATGATAAAGCTCAAAAATAATTTTTTGAAAACTTCTAACACCTTAATTCAAGTCAGTTTGAAAGGCATGTTTAAACACTGACCATATTTGACTTAGCAAATTTTTCATCTCCAAAATTTCATCTTCAATTTTTTGCATATACTAACCTAGCAACTAAACTAGAAACTAACCTAGCATCACTAACAACAACAAGCACCTAGGTTGCATGTTTTTCGGTAGGGGAGGGAGGCAGGGAGCGGGGAAGCACCTCGGGCAGGGGAGCGAGTGGAGGTCCTGCTGTCCTGTGGCGGGTCCCAGGGTGGCGCCGGTGGTCTTCTTCGTCTGCGGCGTCTCGAGGCCGAGGCAGGGGCGGGGTGGGTTGGGCGGTTGCTCGTTTGCTCCGAGGGAGGGTTGGGCGGGGCGGGGCGCAGGGGAGGTCGACGACGGCGACGAGTTGGGGCAGGGCGCGTGCAAGGGTGGGCGGGGCGCAGGGAGGTCGCCGGCGCCGGCGCGTGCAAGGGTGGCGGGCGCGTGCAAGGGCCGGTGTCGAGTGCGCGCTCTGTGCGTGTGTCGCGAGGCGTGTTGGGGAAATTTGGGAAGAGAGAGAGAGGCCGGCGCTGGGAGGGCCCACATGTAAGTGGGCGCAGAATAATTCTGTGGCGCATCCCAGACTGGGTGCGCCACAGAATTGTGTTGCCTGAAATTTTAAAAAGAAGTGCTGCTGGTATATAACAATAAAACCAACATATCCCAGTGGTTGTAAATTTTTTTTTTGGTTAAATTTTAATAAAGAACACTACATACATTTGTTATTCTTTTTGAAAAAATATTTTTAGTTATATTTAAAAAATAAAGAACACACATTTGGTTAAATTTTAAAAAATGGTTATATTTAAAGAAAGAACACACACAATTTTATAAAAAAAATGTACAAAACACAAACACATTTGGTTAAATTTAAAAAAAATTGGTTATATTTAAGAAAGAACACACACACATTGAAAAAAAAAGAATGTACAAAACACAAACACATTTGGTTAAATTAAAAAAAAACACACACATACTTTTCTGTGGCGCACGGGCATAGATGCGCCACAGAAATATTAGTTTCAGTGGCGCATCCAGAACCGTGCGCCACGGAATAAGCACCCATGCAATAGTTGGAGTGGGACCCACAACATTTCTGTGGCGCACAGGACTGGATGCGCCACAGAAATGATGCTTTCTGTGGCACATCCAGATCAATGCGCCACAAAAATGTCACCAGATTTTTGTTGAGGCGGGACCCACCATATTTCTGTGGCGTAGTATAGCTTGAATGCGCCACAGTATTCTGTGGCGCATTGTCCATGGTGTGCCACTGAAATATTTTTGTGGCGCATGTCCATAATGGTGCGCCACAACATGTCATTCCACAGAAAGGCACTTCCCTACTAGTGTATCCATGCTCAAATACTGCATCGGTGAGTCTTTGTAAGTGGGTAAGAGTGGTTACCATCAAATAAGCACCACAATTTTGTGAGGTTGTCATTCACACCTTTGAATGACACCTTTCGACCCAGTCAAAGACTGATTCAGTTTACTTTTTCTATCCAATGCCTGGAAGACTGAATCAGCAGTTTATCTTCTTTTTTTTGCGTGGAGGACATAATTTAGCTGTGATAAGCTGACGAGTTCATATCAAGTCGTGAACTTACAAGTGATGTTCTAGGTTCTAGTCTCAGCTACAGTGATTGAATCTCAATGCATTATATGCAAATTATGAATTCGAACCATGCATGCTATGTAGGCCCTATTTGTGGAGTTTTGAGTTCTGACAGTCAACAGCCACTTTCAAATCGTCAACTTATAAATACAGTATGGCGTTATGCTTCCAACTAATTGTAATGTAACAAAGGGTTAAAGTAAATTAGACAAGAAGCCATCGTTGTCTTGAGGCGGGCTTGTAGTGAATTGGAGCACTTATTTTGTTCCTAAATTAATTGGTACGTTTTGGTTGCCAAAGAATTAATGGTACTTGAGTTACTCTTACATGGAAGCTACTTTGATGGTGGGACATTAAAGTAAAAAACAAAATTGGTGCATGACACAAGTGACATCCTAAAAAAAAAGGAACAAGAAAAAGAGATCGAGACAACAAAATATCCATTCCCTTCCTTTCTGTTAGGATAAATGCTAATCAACTAGGATGTGTTTATTCTGTAGTTGTGACTCACGCTTTCCTTTGTTTTGTCCAATTGAATTATCTTTATCTTTCTCACTAGTAGAAACTCCCCCCATATAGTCCCGTTGGTTTGAGCCATTAGTCCCGGTTCCTGAACCGGGACTAGCTAATCGGGACTAATGCTAGTCCCGGTTCGGCCACGAACTGGGACTAATGGGGTTCCACGTGGGCGAGGAGCTTTAGTCCCGGTTCGTACGAACCGGGACTAATGGACATTTATTTTTCAACAATTTTTAATTTTTGAAAAAAATTTAATTTTTTTTAACTTTTTTTAATGTTTTTATCTTTTTTTAACTTTTTAACTTTTTTAATTCTATTTTGAAATTTTCCACTTAGCCACATACTTAATCTCTAATTACACACTTAGTCATAGGTCAAAGTACATGTCAAACTTCCCATCCGGTCACCCATCGTCAGATTGCTCCAGCCCAAGCACGCTTAACTTTTCAGTTTCTTTTAAATTAGCTTCCAAATGAGAAGTTAGAACTTACTGATATTAGCATCCTATCAATCATATTAACCCCTCGGTTACGATGTTACACTTTTTCATTGTTTAAATTTAAAATTTGTTTGAATAAGTAACAATAATTATGTAATATTATATTTTGAATAAATAACAATAAAATATATTTTACTTTATTTTTTCTTATTACATTTAATATGGAATAATTCATATCTTTACATCCGTAAATCGAAATTTGACAAATAAAATGTCTAAGTCGATTAGAAATATGAGAGGAATTCAAATATGCCATCCATATCAAGATCCACCCAACTCTTGTAAAGGTTCCCTCCATTTCGCCCGAAGTGGGAGTTTTCACCTATAAGTCCACCAACTTACTAGAGAGAAAGTGAAGCCGGTGAAGCCGGTCACACACTGGAGTAGGATCTTGGACATGTAAACACCCAACACACTTGTATACATATGGTATGGAACCATCTAGGTTTTGGTGGGTTTCAGACGCTCTGAAGCCCCGCTTCGGCGAAACTCTATACCCGCTGGAAAAAAGTCAAAATTCCCATGTACCCCTTTGAACGGAGTCAAAAGGGGTAGGCCAGTGGACTTTTTTTTTGTTGTGTTTGGTTAGGACATAGGAACATCCAAAACCAAGATCCACCCAACTCTTGCAAAGGTTCCCTCCGTTTTGCCCGAAGTGGGAGTTTTCAGCTATAAGTCCACCAACTTATTAGAGAGAAAGTGAAGCCGGTCACATACCGGAGTAGGATCTTGGACATGTACAACACCCAACACACTTTTATATATATGGTATTGAACCACCTAGATTTTGGCGGGTTTCAGACGCTCCGAAGCCCCGCTTCGGCGAAACCCTAGACCCGCTGGAAAAAAGTCAAAATTCCCATGTACCCCTTTGAACGGAGTCAAAAGGGGTAGGCCAGTGGACTTTTTTTCTTGGTTGTGTTAGGTTAGGACATAGGAACATCCAAAACCAAGATCCACCCAACCACTAGTAGGGAAGTGCCTTTCTGTGGATCACTTTCTGTGGCGCACCAAGTAGCCATGCGCCACAAAAAAAAATTATGTGGCGCACCAGGCCACATGCGCCACAGAAATGTCACTTTCTGTGGCGCACCTTGGCATGGGCGCCACAGAATGTGACTTTCTGTGGCGCATGGGGAGTGTGCGCCATAGAAATGTGACTTTCTGTGGCGCACATGGCCTGGTGCGCCACAGAAAGTGACATTTCTGTGGCGCATGTAGTCTGGTGCGCCACAGAAAGTCACATTCTGTGGCGCATGGAGGTGGGTGCGCCACAGTTTTTTTTTTCTGTCTCACGCATGCCTACCCCCCGTGGATCGCCTTTTCATTTCTGTAAACAAGAAAAGAAAATGATAAAAATTTCAAAAAATAAAATCTTTTGACATGTAGTTTCGTTTTAGTGTCTAGTTGGTATAGAAATTTTGAAATATGAATTTTGACCTTTTTTGCAAAAAACAGAAGAAAAAAAACTTTGCAGGGGCATAACTTTTGCATACGATGTCGAAAAAATGCGTTTAATATATCAAAAAAATCGTGAGAAAAAAAGGAGCTCGATTTCACCGGGGTTTACCCGGTGAACTTTTCTCAGATTCAGGAAATTCGAAAAGAGTAAAAAGTTATTTCAAAAAGAAGATTTTTTTCTACAAAATCAAAAAAATAAAAAAATTGCAAAAAGACAATTCTGTGGCGCATGACTAGGGATGCGCCACAGAATTGTTGGGCGGGATTCGAATTTTGAATCCAGCCCAAGCCCTCCTCTTCTCCCTCTATTTTCCCCTTCTCTCCTTCTCTCCTCCACTTCTCCTCCACTTCTCCTCTCCTCCACTTCTCCTCTCCCCTTCTCCTCCCTCCTCCACTTCTCCCTCCACTTCTCCTCTCCCCTTCTCCTCCCTCCTCTACTTCTCCTCCACTTCTCCTCTCCTCCACTTCTTCTCTCCTCCTCCACCTCCACCTCCGGTGTCCTTCTCCACCACCCCGGCGACCTCCTCCTCCTCCACCTCCGGCGACGGTGACCTCCTCCACCACCTCCACCTCCGGCGACGACGACCTCCTCCACCACCTCCACCTCTGGCGACGACGACGGCGACCTTCACCTCCACCTCCGGCGACGGGGACCTTCACCTCCTCCTCCACCCCGGCGACCTCCTCCGACGACATCCTTCTCCTCCACCATCTCCGGTGACCCCCATCCTCCACCCACCCACCTCCGGCGACCCACTCCTCCACCCACCTCCGGCCTAGCCACCTACGGCCATGGCCACGGGTACCACGGCCTCCGACGAGATCCGGCCAAATTCCGGCGAAATTTCGAAATTCCGGCGAAATTCCGGCGGCCAGATCTAGATCTGGCCGCCCTTTTTTTTGAAATTCAAAAAAACTTTTGTGGCGCATGGTAGTGGGGTGCGCCACACAAATATTTCTGTGGCGCATGCACTTGGGGGTGCGCCACAGAATCTTGCACTTTTCTGTGGCGCATGGGCCGTGCGCCACAGAAATAATATTTTTTTGGCGAGGATTTAGTGGCGCACCCACCATGCGCCACAGAAAGGCTTTTTGGTGCGCCACTAAAAGGCCTTTCCCTACTAGTGAACTCTTGCAAAGATTCCCTCCGTTTCGCCCAAAGTGAGAGTTTTCAGCTATAAGTCCACCAACTTACTAGAGAGAAAGTGAAGCCGGTGCAGCCGGTCACACACCGGTGTAGGATCTTGGACATTTACAACACCCAACACACTTGTATACATATGGAATGGAACCACCTAGGTTTTGGTGGGTTTCCGACGCTCCGGAGCCCCGCTTCGGCGAAACCCTAGACCCGCTGGAAAAAGTCAAAGTTCCCGTGTACCCCTTTGAACAAAGTCGAAAGGGGGTAGGACAGTTAACTTTTTTGCTTGGTTGTGTTAGGTTAGGACATAGGAACATCCAAAACCAAGATCCACCAACTCTTGCAAAGGTTCCCTCCGTTTCGCTGGAAGTGGGAGTTTTCACCTATAAGTCCACCAACTTACTAGAGAGAAAGTGAAGCCGGTGAAGCCGGTCACACACTGGAGTAGGATCTTGGACATGTACAATACCCAACACACTTGTATACATATGGTATGGAACCACCTAGGTTTTGGCGGGATTCAGACGCTCTGAAGCCCCGCTTCGGTGAAACCCTAGACCCGCTGGAAAAAAGTCAAAATTCCCATGTACCCCTTTGAACGGAGTCAAAAGGGGGTAGGCTAGTGGACTTTTTTTCTTGGTTGTGTTAGGTTAGGACATAGGAACATCCAAAACCAAGATCCACCGAACTCTTGCAAAGGTTCCCTCCGTTTTGCCCGAAGCGGGAGTTTTCAGCTATAAGTCCACCAACTTACTAGAGAGAAAGTGAAGCCGGTGAAGCCGGTCACACACCGGAGTAGGAACTTGGACATGTACAACACCCAACACACTTGTATATATATGGTATTGAACCACCTAGATTTTGGTGGGTTTCAGACGCTCCGAAGCCCCGCTTCGGCGAAACCGTAGACCCGTTGGAAAAAAGTCAAAATTCCCATGTACCCATTTGAACGGAGTCAAAAGGGGGTAGGCCAGTGGACTTTTTTTCTTGGTTGTGTTAGGTTAGGACATAGGAATATCCAAAACCAAGATCCACCCAACTTTTGCAAAGGTTCCCTCCGTTTTGCCCGAAGTGGGAGTTTTCAGCTATAAGTACATCCACCAACTTACTAGAGAAAGTGAAGCCGGTCACACACTGGAGTAGGATCTTGGACATGTACAACACCCAACACACTTGTATATATATGGTATTGAACCACCTAGATTTTGGTGGGTTTCAGACGCTCCGAAGCCCCGCTTCGGCGAAACCCTAGACCCGCTGGAAAAAAGTCAAAATTCCCATGTACCCCTTTGAACGGAGTCAAAAGAGGGTAGGCCAGTGGACTTTTTTTCTTGGTTGTGTTAGGTTATGACATAGGAACATCCAAAACCAAGATCCACCCAACTCTTGCAAAGATTTCCTCCGTTTCGCCCAAAGTGAGAGTTTTCAGCTATAAGTTCACCAACTTACTAGGGAGAAAATACTCAAAAAGTGAAATCCTTTGGCATGGAGTCCTTTTATATGTACTAGTTGCTAGCAAAAATGATAAACTTGAGTTTTGACAAACATTTCAAAAAAAAATTCACAAAAAGGTCTATCATCTATAGACATGTATAAGTTTCGCTTCAAATGACCAAGTTATGACCATCCCCGTGCCATAGTTTGTGATAATGTGTCCATATTTGATACATAGGTGTGTCTTGGTATGGCAAACATTTTTGGCAAAAACAATTTCCAAATTATTTTTATAAATATCATTTTCCATTTTTTAAGTGCCAAAAATGACTTTTTTATTAAGCAAGTACCAAAAAATATGTAGCAAAAAGTAATATGCATGGTGAAAATGATGATATGGATGTCATATTTGGATTCCTCTCATTTTTCTAATCGATTTAGACATTTTATTTGTTCAATTTCGATTTACGGATTTAAAGATATGAATTATTTCATATTAAATGAAAAATAGAAAAAATAAAAAAAATATTTTAGGCAGGGGAGGGGTATTAGTCCCGGTTCTTTGCATGAACTGGGACTAATGCAGGGGTATTAGTCCCGGTTCGTGCCACGAACCGGGACTAATGCTCTGCGGCACGCCACGTGTCCGGCGCGTGAGCTTTAGTCCCGGTTCATGCCACGAACCGGGACTAATACCCCCATCCAAACCGGGATTAATGGCACACGGGGCCCTGGCAGCTCGAACCGGGACCAATGCCTGGCATTGGTCCCGGTTTTTGCCCGAATCGGGACTAATGACTTTTGGGCTCCGGACGAAAGACCCTTTTCTACTAGTGTCTGTGTTGTTTATTGCTGCTTGGTCATCGAAGTGGCAGGAATTAGTACCAAAGAATGAGATTGAGGCAGGGCTAATTTGTAGCTGTTACTAATGTTTCCATTCCCAACAAGGCGTTTAAGTCAGTAAACTGATCGTCTAAGAGACCTTCCAAGACACTTAGACACCCCTATTTGCTGTATTGGATGGGGAATGGCTGTACACATTTCGTCACTTAGTCATGTTATATAGGTGCATCTTGTAGTCAATACAATAACAAGTAACTAATTAAACCTTTAAAAGTTATTCATTTTCAACGAGTGCGTAAGGATCTGGAATCACTCCAGCTGGGGGTTGCTGGTGCATTCAAACTGATTGAATGACAATATATTTTTCATATATTTCCATTATTCTTTAACTCTAGTGCAATCTGGATCCTTTATAAGCTGCTGACACTTTGAATTGTTCTTTAGGTTTTTCTTTGTAACAATGCAACATGTGGGCACTTTTACCACCCCAAGTGTGTCGCGCCGCTACTTCACCCTAACAACAGGAATGAAGCCTTGGAATTGGAGAAAAAAATAGTTTCTGGGTTTTCATTTACATGCCCTGTACATTGGTGCTTTTGTTGTAAAGGCCTAGAGGACAGGACTCAAGAACCACTGCAATTTGCTGTTTGCAGACGCTGTCCAAAATCCTATCATAGAAAATGTTTGTCAAGGTATTTCCATCTATGGGGATAAATGCATAAGCCCCCTTAAGTTAACCTGCCTTTTCGCCTTTGCTTGTTTGCTACCATATATCCTTTTTTTAACATTGCACCCACCGCCCTTTTCCTTTAAGACACTCTGAGGCTGCATGTTAATACTACTAATGTTTCTTTTATTATAATTACATAAAATGTTGTTTGCTCTTCTGACTCGTGAAATTATTTCACAGCGAAATTTCTTTTGAAGACAGTGACGGGAAGGGCATCATAACTCGGGCCTGGGAACTTTCAAAAAGAATTTTGATCTACTGCTTGTATGTACACTTTTTTGTCAATATTTTCTAATTGCCCAAGAATAACTAACATCACACCTAGCTTACTTTTCCAGGGACCATGATATGGACCTTGATCTTGGAACACCATCAAGAGATCATATAAAGTTCCCCAGTGTTGAAAAACCAACTGACTGTGCAAAGAAGAAAGTCAAGAAGCTAGTTGAGAAGCAAAGACGTACTTTTGATGACTCATATGTTGATGATCCTTTGCAGAAAGCTGCAAAGTTGCAAGAGAAGTTTAATGCAAAAGACAGTGTGATAGCCAGGAGAGCTGGTATGAAGAGTTCATTTGAGCAACATGTCTTTGAACCTGAAAGGAAAAAAAGGAAGTACGTGAAAGAGACAGCACAACCTGAAGCATCTTCTGTTTCTGCTGCAAGTGGTCCACAACAACCTCGGAAATTGCAGCAACAAGAACCAGGGCCTATGTCTTCACAGGTGATGGGGAAAACACCCTGGAGCTCATTTCCTACCGTGGATAGTGAAATAGAGAAGAGGTGAGTCACTTCGATCCATCATTTCTTGCAAACGGAATGGCTACCTTGTGAAAAGTATTTAGGACATGGACATAATAAGTTGAGATTCTATCCCCTTCTATATCTACATTCCACGCCCTTCATTTAAAGCTTAGCAAATCATGTGCCAAGTAGGGAGTGTGTCTAGATGAGCAAAATACTTCCTTTTTTCATTGCCTCGCCAGTTTGCTCCAAGCAGGTCGCAATGAGATTGATGTTTCTGGCCATGCCAACCCTGCCAGGTTTGTTCTGGGTGAGCTTGCTTTGCTAGGTTCTTATAACACAAAAATACGTGAGAATGTGTCATTTATTAAAATTTACAGAAGTTCCAAACTTGTAATTTTTGTCAGGAAAAACAGCTTCAAGAACTGTGTATTCTCACATGCATATTTGCCGCTAGATACCACTTGAGCTTCTTAATTGTCTTTGATTGACACCCCTCGTCTATGATCTTATGTCTACAAGATTATAGAGATGAAATAAAGTGAGGTTAGAACAGGGCCGTTTCCAGCAAGGTTCAAGAAAGCAGAAAGCATAAGTGGAGCACTTGACCCTCGCTTAGAGTTTTAGTCCCTTAAGCGACGCTTAAGCGTTTCTAAAATTCACTGATTTTAGTAGTGGGATAGCAATACGGGAGCCGAGGAGAAGTAGTGGGGAGTAGAGAAGAGTGCTGCTTGCTGCGGGGAAGGAGAGGCGGCAGAGGAAGGGAAGGGGCTGCGCTTATAGCACCGCCATTGTTGTTGTGAGCATGTGCGTGAACGTGAAGGTGAGAGAAAGAGATGAGGGGAGTAGATGAATGGCTCAGATTAGAAAGGATGAATGGCTCAGATTGGGTTAGCAGACTAGGGTTCCATAGTGGGCCTTAACTAGGCCAGTTCTGTAGCATGAAGGACATCATGAGCATGAGTCTTTTATGACCTTAATTCACTAATGGGCCTATTAGCGCTTAAGTAGTCGCATAGAGCATCTCTAACAGCTGCCCTATTTTAGGGCACGAGATTTTGATTATAGGGCACCAGTTTTTAAGTTCCAGGGCACCAAAACGGCCGCAGCTTTACCAGCTGCCCTAAAATAGGGCACGGCTGCTCCAGCGGCTGCCGTATTTTAGAGCACGGCCGCCGCGCAACACCCCTCTATTCTCTCTATGTTTTTGCACATTTGCATACATATGTCAAATAAATAATATGATAGATGATTTAAAATAAATTCAAACATTTAAATCTTAAATAGTACTTAATTATTACATCAGAATACAAATTGTTCATCAAATGGTCCATCTAGTTGCACACAAATCAACACACAATAGCTATTGTTTCATGACATACAACAACATACATCAAGTGCACGACCTTGATCTTTGCCTTCCATACCATGACCACCACTCTTCCATAAGATCCTTGTGAACATCGGAGTCACGGATGTCGTGGTAGGCCTCAAGGAAGCGTGCAACTCGTTCTCCCCGCACCGGCCGTCCCATCAACTTGTAGGTACCATAGACCACATTTTGGCCGCGCTCATCCTGGATTATCATGTTATGCATGATCACACGTGCAGTCATGATGTACCAAAGGATTTCTTCATCCCAAAACCTCGCCGCCCCTTGACAATAGCATATTGGGCTGGCAAACCTAAATGCTCTCTCCACATCTTTTCTTGCCGTCGCTTGAGCAGTGTGGAATTCAAATTCCTTACCTTCGGGGGCAACTAGGGCTTCACAAATGTAGCCCACTTTGGGTAGATGCCATCCGTAAGGTAGTACCCCATCTTGTATGTTCGGTTGGGGGCTCTCAAATACTCCGAGCCAAACGCTCAACCATTGCAACCGCAAAACGCTTGACACACTTGATGCTTTGACTCACTCATGGCCAAATGGTCGACGACAAGATCAGCCGGGATGCCATATGCTAGTTGCAATATGGCATTCCTGTTTTGCTCGAAGAAACTATCATGCATCTTCACACGTTCTGCAATTTGCTTGAACAAACGGATGGACATCCGGAACCGGTGGCGGAATACACGCTCGGAAGAAGCTATCATGCATGTTCATACGTTCCCTCTGAATCACCTCACGGCCAAACACTGAACCTACATGCTTCGGTTTCTTGCTCTTGTGCAACATCAAAATCAACGCAATATCTTATTCTTCCTCCAAGTCATACTCCTCATTGGAGGAATACTCAATTAAAACAATCTAAAAACATAGTGTATTTGTGTTCACAATTCTAATCCCAAAATTGAACAAAGAAATATGGGGTAGAAAATACCTCAAACACCTTGCATGCGCCAACCGGTGTAATCGACGGAGGGGAGCGATGGCGTGGCGGACGAGCGGCAGAATCGGACGGAATCGACCGCGGCGGCTGCAGGGACAAACTGCCGATTCAGGTCACCGCCGGGGCGATTTGTGGCCGGCAACGGCGGGAAGAGGCAGCGCGGGAGGGAAATGAACTTTCAGTTTGGCAGTTGGGCTGCGCGCGAGGCTGCTGCGTTTTGCGGCAGCGTGTCTCGTGCCCCAAATATACATCACTGGGATGCAAAATATACGGCTGCCCCAAATAATTTTTAGGGCATGCCCTATTTTAGGGCAGCTGCCTGAGACTATTTTTTGGCCCCTTCGATAATAATAATAGGTCTATGCGCCGAACAAGCAACGGTATATTAGAGATAGTAAGGAGTTGTTTACACGGGGGTATGCATTCATGTCACACTTTCTAGATGAGGTAGGTAATCTACCATAATTTATTTCCATTTCTATGCCAGAAATGGGGAGTTGAGGTGGTTAGACTTATACCCCGAAATGCTCCCAGCATAGGAGCCTATGGTTCCATTCTTGTTATTGCTGGAGGTACACATACCTCTTCTCGGTGTGGTGGAGCGATATACGAAAAATAGATGCTAAGCCTGCAATGTCCGATAACGGGTCTTCAGTAGTGAATCTATCGCCACCACAGCAGTGGCATACAACTTTGGACCTAAGGGCCGGTCCCGTTACCTGCCCTATAAGTTAGTTTTTATAAGGTATGCCCTTCTGCTTGTGCATAAGCCTGTTTATAGATTTTGGTGGGAAGAAACTGTGGTGGGTAGAATCTCCTGGAAACTGCCTGGAGACTTCTTTTGGGCTTCTAAAGATTTGGCTTATTTGGTATGTTGAGTTATGAAATGACCAAAATGCCACTAAATTTGATATGTGAACTAAAAGAAATGTCATAACTATTTTGAAATTACAATACCAATAACTCAATAAATACATATACGTGCATATATAAATACATGTACATACTGCTTGTATCAGTGCCCAATTTTTTCCATGGTTTGTGTACGTGAGGACTGGTTAGCTGATCAATAATCAATAGCCATCGTGCGTCGTGGCTAACTGGCTACTTTGCACAGGATTTGATCGATCAATGCATGCACATCTCGCCGGGACCTAGCTCCGTAGGCCTGCACCGCGCGAGCGCGTGACAATGCTGTGAGCGAAGCGAGCAAGCAACGCGACACGGAGTGGCATCACTCCGTAAATACAAATGAGAAATAGGGGTGGCAAGATATACCGGTTCGCCTCCTCAACCCAGAAGCTCGGGAATCCACTCTTACAAAGGAATCCTGCTTCTCGGTGGAAATAAGCAGACCAGAAGCTAGACACTTAAGCTTCCTGGACCTAGAAACTGCTCCAGAGATGCTCTTATGTCTAAGCGAGGCGTTTTTGCATCTCTCAGCGATCTTTAGTGTATGCTTAATAACACTTTCTTGAACCTTGGTTTCCAGCCATTTTTGGGGCCTGGAGCGAAATAGAAATGGGGCCCTAAATTTTGAAAAATTGTATAACTGTATAACCAAGCATAATGCCACATAGTTATGTTTTCACTTTCTTACTTAATTTTCTTATTTCTTTTATTTTTCCCTGTTTTCTTTTATTTGGCGACAAGCACATGGACACTTTCTCTGAGATACAAAAACATCTTACCGAAGATTCTTGAACAATTGCTTTAAAGCACACACGTTTTTTGTTCATGTCAGAAAACCTTTACACGTCAATGTAAAAATTCATGCTAGCACTGAATAATGTTCCTACTTGAACCAGTAAATGTTCGTGCTAGTATTGAATAATTACTTTTACAATGGCTATCCTTTTTTCAAAACAAAATGAAGAAACCTATTAGGTTAGTCATTTTCTTTGAAGAAAGCTAGCTAGTAACAACATAATACAAACGAACAAACACAAACAAAGCTTGTGTTCTAAAAAAAACAAAGGTAGCTAGCTACATGAAGCTCCTCCGCCAAAGCTTGCTTAGCCCGTCCTTTCGTGCTTGGTAGGAGAACTCCGGTCTCAAGCCGGGGACTCATACACACAGAGATCGGGAGAATTACACTGGTAATTGGGTATTACACGCACACAAAATGAAGCCCTTGGCGGCTGGCCTGAGCTTTGGGAGCCCAAAGTTTTGGGGGCCATGTGTCGTCGCTCCAGCCGCACGCCCTCGTCGACGGCCCTAGGTTAGAATTAAAATTGTTTCAGCCATCATAGTGACTCTTGTCAAAAATCAGTCAACTCATGAAACAATGAAATCTTCCCCAAGTTCCAAACTTCCAACTCTTTTTTACTCATGCATTGAAGTTCGGAAATTTTCTGCTTTTTATGATCTTGCAATTTGTCTCTTTAATTGGGATTTGGGAAGTAGGAGAGCCATGTGAGTCTAAACTGAACTATTCAGTATGAGACATTTACCATCATAAGATGGAAAGATTATCTGCAGTTACACTGATAAGAAAAGATATTCACAAAGAAACACACGTTAATAAAATATTCTGCGGTATGGAATATAATGACTTTCAAAACTGCAACATAATTTTGTTTCATTCTATGGTGTTACTACCTCCAGTGTCATTTATCTACGTTTTGATAACTGCAAGCACATTCAAGGTAGTCACCTGCATAACTACCTCAGTCTTTGCATGCTTTGCCAACAAGCGTCTCAATCCTCATGCCCTGCTACAAAAGATGTCACTGTATTCTTTGAGGAGCATACATATACCAAATCATTTGTGACCGCGAAGGAGTAGCTGAAGTTATATCTGCTCCCTCCGTTCCTAAATATAAGATGTTTTAGGTGTTTCACATGTTGACTAGATGTGGACTAAAATGAGTGAACATACACACTAAAACGTGTCTAGATACATGTGGATACGTGTGAATGTGGAAAAAGGCTAAAATATCTTATAATTAGGAATGGAGGGAGTAGCAGGTAAGTTAGATTCTCACAAGCTGTAAAAGAGCTACCTTGGTTCAACTATACAATGCATCCAACAACGATATACCTGATGAAATTAACTCATCATGGTTGTTAATAACCTTAGCCAAATCAGCATATGAGTGAATACCATGTATACCCATTCAAGATCAAAGTATATTGCAAACATAACACCTACAATTTTACAGTGAGTAATTAAAAGCAGGACCGGCAAGATGCCAAATAGAGGTTTTGTACCAAGATTTACATGGGATTACCTGCTTGGATAAAGCGCATGGTACCAAGATTTACATGGGATTATCTGCTTGGTTAAAGCGCATGGTGTAATATGAGTGGACAATCCATATTTACCTATCAAATCACATCAAACCTCAGGGTTCAGTCGGACTAGTCTGTGATCTTTTGAAAATTAAACTCCCCCCAAACCTAGCTCCCAAAAGAAATTGTAGTGAAATGACTGAAATCCCTTTCGGGCATCCTGTAATAGACAGACACAGTCTTCACATAGAAATTTGCATTGTCACAATCAAGTCAATTGCTTTCAGAAGCGGCAAAGTCACAGCCCCATCCGAGAGCAAGTTTGGGAAATGTGGGTTTGTTAAGCATTTGGGACTTAGCATGTTACATGGGTAAGTAGGTTATTTCCTCTTTTCATTTGATTCTGCCATTAGACTGTACATGGAATCTCTTTCCAAAATAGATAAGTGCACAAATATTGCTAATCATAGCAAATAGTGCATTTTCTTTCTTTTGCTATACTTATTAATATTATAGCTGGTGCAATTTTTCCGTTGAGATCAAGTTCTTCACCGCATGCTGTTGAAACTCCCCTTAAGACCACTCCTTGCATACTGCTGCTATCTTTTTATATGTTTGCTTTTGGCTCAGTACTTTTTTGTTCTTATTACCATTGATAATTTTCAGCATAATATTCTGTCGATCATGTTTTTTGTTAATCCTGTTGTAGGGTAATAACCTTGGTAGAAAATGATGTCTCTTCCTTGACGTTGGACGATATCTCTAGAAGATGTTTCATTCCTTCAACTTATGCATCCTCCGGCAGACAGATTGACAAAATTATTGCACGGGGCAAGCTTGAGCGTTCTGTTCAGGTAATCACAAAAGTAAGAGCGAAGGGATATATCAGCAGTTGTTTCATTATAGATTTATTGCTCTGTGGTTTTCTATAGGCTGTACAAGATGCTTTACAGAAACTGGAAGATGGAGGCACTCTTAATGATGCTAAAGCAGTTTGTGTACCTGAAATTTTGAGGCAGTTAACAAGATGGAATGTATGATGCTACTAAGCACTCGAATTATTCTATTTTGATAGTATCTGTAGAACTTCTGTGTCACGCTTCCCGTCAATTGTTGTTATTTTCATGGATCACACACAGTTTCCTGGTACACTTCTCTATCATTCAATGGAATTCTATTGAGAACAACTTCTTACACTCAGGAAAATTGAGTTATTGTGAAATTTATGTTAGTTACCCCCTCTGGTCACAAACTCGTCACATAAGAGGCATATGGTCCAATTTTATCTGATCTTTGATCAATAATCTCTTTCAAATGTTTTTATTGGTTACAAAGGAATATTATAGTGTTACACCTGTTAATACTGATATGATATGATATTTTAATAAAAGCTAGCGATCAAGCTTGTTTAATTGGTACCATGAAAGTAAAAATGCTGAAGGGATGAGAGTGTACATCACAAGCTGGCCTTTCTACTGATCTGAAATTTTGGATCTGTTACAACTTATTGTAACAGTAGCTCATAATGCGTTGATCAAATTTCTAATCTTTTACCGTGTTACACTTACCAGAATAAGCTCAGAGTGTACCTTGCACCTTTCATTCATGGGATGCGTTACACTTCTCTTGGTCGGCATTTTACAAAGAAGGATAAACTCAGTGAGGTACCATTTCAAAACTTACTTTAGATTGCATGTGACATGACCTAGGGAAATTAGGGGCTGATGATAAGTAGGACCAGATACTTCTTTAGCTCTGGGATTCACGAAACTGGTTTTCCAAGATGGAGATATGCTTAATGATGAAGCTAATAATATTATTCTTCACAGCATCAACTGAAATACTTGTGTTTGTTGAAGCCAGAAAAGTTCGATGTCACATTGTCCAAAATAGCATCTTTTTATAAAGGAAGTTAGGCACTATTGAATTTTTTTAAAGGTCTCTCTCTCTCTGTTTTCTACAGTCTCAAGTTAGTGTATAGTGTCTATGAGAATGGGGCAGAGGCCCAGTGGTTGTGGTCGCGGTGGCGCACCCAATGATCTGAGTTCGATTGCCGTCGGGTACAAACTCCTGGAATTCTCACTAAGTACCACTTCTTCTATAAAAATATGCCACTGCTGTTCGGAATCCACAAACCGTCCCGACGGACGGTCAGAATTTCTTTGAATATGTCCTTGAGTTTATGCGAGACTTGAGCAAAACTCAGATTGGAGAAGAATCTGGTCCCTGGTTGAGGGACAGTCCTGGGTCTCGTTTTTTAGTATACAGTGTCTATTTTGTTCCGTTTCTTGTCTTTGTGTGTGAGGCACATCATGCACATTTACAATCATTTGCAGCTCATGGGATTCTGAGCAGCGAAAACAGCATATATATTGTTTGCAAATTACATCTGTTTACCTATAGATGTTCCTTTGTCGCATTCCTAGATGGAACATAACATAATGGTGGGTGGGGCTCTGCTCCGGGCATTACTGGTTGGTTGCCAGGATGAAGAAGAGGTGGAGGCATCGGGTAGGCAGAGAGTGTGTAATGAGGACACATAGCCTCATACAAAAAGAGGTTCTGTTAATAACATACTCTCGCCTTTCTGGACGATAGTTATGGTTTCTCTCACTTCTCCACCCACGCCCTTGAAATCCTAGGTCTTATCTGCCGCCACTGCAGGGACTCTTCTTGTCACCCCCGATCTCCACCTCACCTTATGTTACGGTGCTCCTTAGTCCTTAAATGTCCATGGTAGATGCCATGATTCCTATGGCCTTGGTACTAGACAGAATTCCTTATTTGACACTCCCTTAAAATCAGCTTCCCTATTTGGCCCTGGTAAATTTTTTGCTCCCTATTTGACACTTTGTGTAAATCTTTTGCCTCACATGACACTACCGTCGGTTCCGTTAACTGTTCCGTCAACTTTTCTCGTGGTGGACTAAAACACCCTTCCGTGAGTGGCTAACCGATCGTCCCGTCCCGATCTAGAAAAAAAACGCCCCGTATTCTCCACCCCACCCGAAATCCAACCGGCCGCGGTGGCTCCCTAGATGTGGCGGCGGAGTGAGCTGAGGGGCGACGGGCCATGGAGCAAGGTGTGGCCGCAGGTGGTGGACCAAGCACGGATCCGGCCGGCGGCCAAGGGAGGGCTACGGCTTGCAGCCAAGGCGTGGTTCAGGACAGCGACCCATGCACGACGGAGGGCGGCCATTGTGGGGCTGCGGAGGGTGCAGAAGGCATGCCGACGGGACGGAACAACGCAGCTGTGGAGCGCCTGCGACAAGCTCAGCTGTTGCGGGCTCGGCTGCACGTGGTCACCATGGTTTTTAAGGCGTTAAGGCGTCCTAAGGCGAGGGGGCGCCTTGGCGCCTAGGCGATGCCTAGGCGGACGCTTTAGGCGCCAAGGCGCCTAAGGCGGTCGTTTTTCTAAGGCGGAGGGGGGCGCCCTGACGCCTAGGCGGACGCTTTAGACGCCTAGGCGGACGCCTTGAAAACCATGGTGGTCACCCTCAAGGCCGCAGCCTGCAGAGCCGACCGGTTCGACTGCATGAAGGCGATGTCGGAGCTCAAGCTGCGGCCGATCCTCACCAAGAAGATCGACGGGCAGGATGCCACGCACAGCAACAAGTGATGACAACAGCGCGGACTCGTCGCCGACGGCCAGGGCGCGGCGACGACGCGTCGGCGACGACGTCTCCATGTGAAGGCGAGAGGCGAGGGGAAGGAGAGCCGGCGGACGCGCATCCGTTGGCGAAGAGCCGTCGTCGCGCCAGGCGGCGGCGGGGGCCACGGGAGAGCCTCGTGGACCCGAAGGAGGACTTCCTGGTGAACATGGCGGAGATGATTCGCCGCGAACGACGACGTCCGGGCCCCGGGGGCTCGAGGAGCTGCTCGCCTGCTACATCGCCTTTGTGTCTGCTGTGTACAGTATGCGCCGCGATTGTTTCTGTTCGATCGATCGGTTTGGTAGTTGTTGCCTGCGATTCTGCAAGGCTGAAGGGTCGATCGACGAGTGCATGTGTGTCGTCAGTCACGGGTATCCTATTTTGGCTTCAGCTTTTCTGAAGGGAATATGGCACCCAAAAACAGGGGAGGTTTTGTCCAATTTTTATATTTTTTGAATGAAAATCGGAGGACTAAATTTTGAATTGAAATCTGGTCGGTCACGATGTTATGGGGTCTTAATTGGACATTTAACCAAGACCAAAAATATAATGTTATTACAAATATTATCTGTATAGATTTTTGGTCACATTATGCACAATGGGTAAAAAGGTCTTTTCATGCCTCTCTTAAACACCGTTGGTGAAAAAAATACACTATAGTGTCATATAGGTAAAGAAATTAAAACTAAATGTCAAATAGGGAAGAAATATTTTACCAGGGCCAAATAAGGAAGCTGATTTTAAGGGAGTGTCAAATAAAGAATTCTCCCTTGGTATTATCATTTTATTAGACAAAAAAGCACTAAGTGCCCGGCTCTAAATTAATAAAAACCTGGAAGTATTATCATTATGGGAATGAGGCTCAATATATTTTCTTTTTGATGGACCATCTTAGCAAACAATTTCTATGTCAGATCTCGGTCTGCATCGTTACCTATTTGTCACCAGGGTGAAGAATAGTTATTCTACACCCACCCTGTTTCTTCGCAACCGTACATGATTTTTACATCACGTAAATTTGTCTTACCTCTGATATCAACAACAAGAACGTAAAATAAAAATAGACACAGTGTAATTTTTTGTTTATGTACAAAAGTATGACGTAAAATGCACAATTTTGGTGTTTTTACGCTGCTATGACTCATATGTTTTATGTTGATTTTTTCGTTCTAATTATTTGTATGCCAAACATAAATTCTGAATGTATCAACATAAAAAAAACTTTGGGTGCAAAATAAGGTACTATGCACACTGGGTGCTGAATGCATGTATATATATATAGGACAGGACTATTCAGAAACCATCCTTAAGAGTGCTCTAAATAGTTATTCAGAGCATCTTTTCCTATCCTAAATACCTTCTTGTCCGGAACCGAACCCACCTTAAACACCTTCTTAAAAAAACTACCTACAACTGCGTACCGCTCTGTCTCTCCTCGATCCCCAACCAACTCCGGCGCCGCCCGCCTCCATACCCGGCCAACGGCGCGCCGCCGCGGTCTCCCTCCACCGTGTCAGGACCCCGATGGATCCGGACGGGATTGGATCAAGAAGAACTAGAATTTGAGGGAAATTGGAGATAAAAGTGGTAAATTGCAGGAATTAAATCTAAGATAAATTGCAGAAAAATAAGATAACAATTAGGGTTTTTATTTCTTGGTTGCAATCACAGGATACAATGGTGGCTTATAAAGACATAGCTAACTACTAGATGCCACTAAAGGTGTAAATACCCAATATACCCTCAACTACCAACATATACTCTATTCCATACCACTCTAGTACCTGACATTACTCCCCCCCTGAAGCCATTGGTCACCAATGGAACAAGTTTCTACAGAAACTTTCATCACTGACAATTATCCATCATAATTCATTCACCATATCAGGGGGGTAGGAATGTATTGAAGAAGATGCTTGTGTGAAGATAGCCTACTGGTTTTGCATTGTAATTCTTCTGTACACCTTGTTGATGGATAAACCCCAGTTGGTCATTAATGAAGTCCATGGTGTATGCATATTCAGACGATGGAATGCCATTAGATGCCATACTTGCCCAGTCGTTAATCTGTAGCATCGCAGACTTGCAGGCATCTGTGTACTGTAATGTTGTAGTACCAGCAGCAGCCATAAACAGGACATGGAATTGTGTATCTCCAGGATCCCATTCTTTTCTTCTTTCAGGGACTCCCATCACATTCCAACTTGGGCCTGTCAGCTGTTGTACAGAAGTGCTAAAATTGCTGGAGTGGAGTGGAGTTGAAGCTCCTGGATCCCAGATTGCTCTTCCTTGTTCATTGAAGGCATTATCTGAAACAATGTTGAAACACACTGCAGGCAGTTCACTTTCAGAGTTATTCTCATTTGTAGAACTGAATACACCATCAATAGGTCTCGCAGGACTAATTATTCGCTTGCCGCTGTCTACCTTGACCTCAACTTCTTCGGTTACAGCTTCAATGATGTCAACTGAACGATGTAAGCAACGCCTGCTAGCACTTGCATCTTTTTCATCAGTATCATATACAGCGGTTTCCTTGAACACATGGGAATCATCTTGCACATTAGATGAGAGTTGCAGGTTTGGAACAAGCAGTGACTCAAAAACAGCCGTGATGTCGACCCTGGGGCAGAAAACTTGAGTCGACTGTGCTACTTGTGCTGCTACAGATGCTGGACTCAGAGTTGTCTCTAGACTTGCTGCAGTTCCGGGATCCCAAGCTGTGGTCAGAGATAGAGTATTCAGACCCTTTACTTGATCACCCATGGACTGTAGAGGAGTAGTCAACCAACTGTTGCACTTCACAACTACCTCAGTTCCGTTTTGAGCTTTGATTGTATGTTCTCCTGGATCCCATTCATTTCTTGGCTCATCAATTACCAACACGTTCAATGGTGGGGCTTTCAGCTGTTGTACATTGACTAGTGTCTTCTCATTATCTTGTTCATTCAGCTCAAGAGTGAAATCCGGCTTGTCTGAGATAAAGTTCAGGCAAGCACTATCTTCTTCTACAAGTATATCATACACCGGAACTTTCTTGCGCACATTGGGTGTAGCTGGCACAGCCGATGGTAACTGCAGTCTGTTAACAAGCATCAGGTCAGAGCCGGCTGCGGCGTTGTCGTTGAAGCAGAGACTTGGAGCCAAACCAGCTGCTGTTACAAACTGCGGAGCCGTGAAACCAACCTTTTCTTCTGCTGAAGGTGATGTTGGTGGAGTAGCATGCTTCAAGGGATAATCGGTAGGCAGAGCAAAATAGCTATGTTCAGTACCGTCAGATAGAAATATGCTTTGCCGACAAAGATTTTGCAGACCATAACGTTGTGGTCCTCCATCCGGATTCTGCTCACTGAGATTGCTCACACATGGGTTCCGAATTGGATTTTGATGCTCAGAAGCTGTACCATGTGTTTCCTGCAAGGAATTTTGTGCTGGCATTTCACCAAACACTTGCGGAGCGACATGAGCAGGAGCTGCTGGTACAATTGAGATGTGCTTCGACTGCTCAGTTTTGCTTGCGTGTGCTGAAGGTGGTTGCTTGCCGAGAGAAACTGCCCATTATGAGACCCTTGATTTGAGCTTCGCAAGCTCACCATGGAGAGTGGTGAAGGAAGTATGTTTACGTGCTTGTTGCTGACAGAGACGTGCCTGTATGTTGAAGAGCTCGTGTTGCAGCCGGTGGAGGGTGGCGTCCGTCGCCGGGACGCCCTCGTCTGCTACCGCTGGAACCGCTGCATTTGGTGCGGAATCGATCCACGGCCGGGCGGTCGTTGATGTCTCGTGGTAGGCTGCTGCAGTCGAGTGGTTATGCTGATGGGTTGGGGCTGTAGCAGTAGTACCTGGAGACGAGGCGGCGGTGTTGCCGAACACAGGCGCTGCAGTGGTGGATCCAAACACGGCCGGGCCAGCGGAGGCACCAGATGCGGCGTTCGTGCTGTTGTGGCCGAAGCCGAAAGATGGTGTCGAGGAAGTGGTGGCTTGGCGCGTGACGAAGCCGTGGTTGGAGTCGTTGCTGGCCATGGAGATGATCTCCGGACCCGACTGCTTGTGAACAAGCTTCTCGCCGTTGATGGACGCGCCGCTGGTGTTGGTGCCCTTGGTGAGGTCGCCGTCCCGACATCTGAACTTGGGCATCGCGAAGTTGACAGCTTTGCCGCTGAAGGTGCGGTCGTAGCGCGGGGTCGTGCCATCGTCTTCCTGGAGCTCGAGCATCGGTGTGGGGGCCGCCTGCATCTTGGAGGCGGTGGTGAGGACGGTTGGGCTCGACGATTCAGCTAGGATTGGGAGTGTGGTGGCCGGCATCGCTGAGTTGGCCGGATCTCCTGTGGGTGCCAGCGCTGGGGTGGGAGGCGACGGCCATTCCGGCGGCGGCGATTGAAAGTGATAGTAGGGATTAGGGAAAACGGGAGCTGGGGGCGGCGGCCCGTACGCTGGAGCGGGGAAACAGCCGGGCGCGTGCGGCGCTGGGTAGGAGGAGGAGGCGTAGGGGCTAGGGGCGTAGGGGAAGGCGGGTGGAGCGCCGTACGCTGGGGTGGGGAAGGGAAAAGGGAAAGTGTGGTGACCGCCGGGAACAATTGGTGGTGGGTAAGTGGCGGCGGAGGGGAAGGGGGGCGAAACGCAGTGGAAGGGGAAGGGGAAGGGCGCGGTCGCCATGGTGCGAATCGAACCGAAGAAGAAGAAGGGGATTCGCTTCGAATCGGGATCGAAACACTGAAGAGGAAGGGGAAATCGACGGTGCGACGGAAATCAAATCGAAGAATCGAAGAAGGGAGGGAAGGGAGGGAGCGATCGAGCTCGCTCTGATACCACTTGTCAGGACCCCGATGGATCCGGACGGGATTGGATCAAGAAGAACTAGAATTTGAGGGAAATTGGAGATAAAAGTGGTAAATTGCAGGAATTAAATCTAAGATAAATTGCAGAAAAATAAGATAACAATTAGGGTTTTTATTTCTTGGTTGCAATCACAGGATACAATGGTGGCTTATAAAGACATAGCCAACTACTACTCCCTCTGTTCCAAATTAGATGACTTCCATCTGTCCACATGTGGATATATCTAGATGTGTAACAAGTCTAGATACGGATGTATCTAAACAAATAGAAGTCATCTATTTTAGAACGGAGGGAGTAGATGCCACTAAAGGTGTAAATACCCAATATACCCTCAACTACCAACGTATACTCTATTCCATACCACTCTAGTACCTGACACACCGGAGCGTGTCGCTCCGGTCAACCTGCCGCGGGAGCACGCCGCCCCAGTCGCTCCTGCGCCGGAGCGCCCCGATCCAATCTCCTCAGGCGGAGCGCGCCGCCGTGGCCTCAGCTCCTTCTTCCTCAGCGCCGGCCCCGCTCCTTCCACCTCCGCAGGTCGACCGCACTGCCGTCCTCGCCCAGCCCACGAACTCCTTCCGGTCGAACCACCCGTCTCCTTCCTCACGTTGGTCAACTCGCTCCAGCCCCCTCCATCACCTCGATCTGCCGGCCTATTCTCTCCCCACGCCGATCCCGGCGACCGACGGCGCCCCGCACGGCGTGGATCCTACGAGCGCGCCACCGTCCGTGCACCGCGCGGATCCCGCCGGCTTTCCAGCACCACCGACGCGCCCCGCAGCTGATCCAAATCCTCCACGACACCTCCTCCGCTGGCAGCATACGGGAAGGATCTTTGGCTCTGCCGCTGTGTCACGTCGTCGCGGAGGACATTTCTCGAGGCTACCGGTTGCCGCTCCGCATCATGCGCCGCCGTGGGAGTCAACGGACGTAGCCACGGGAGTTAGACATCGCCTCCCGCTCTCTAACTCTGCCCCGCGGGCCCTCATCCTCCAACGCGCTCGCCGGTGGACATCTGCTCCGGCGTCTTGATCCAGCACGCCCCCGGCCTTCTGCTGCGCGTCCATCGCGTTCCAGTGTCGCCGTCCTCATTCCTGCTCCCACGGCATGGCCAAGCCGGGGAGTCCACCCGGGCCTCCTCCAGTAGTCCAGCGTGCCGCCCTCGTGCTGCAGGCCATCAGGAGGTTTGGGGGTTCTCGTCAAGCCGGTCGTCCAGCGAGCTCTCGTAGTCAGACCGCGTGCAACCCATTGATGGGAGTTCACCAAGCACTGACTCGGAGGTCCACTGGTCGCTGCCGAGGGAGTCCATGGGTGCAGCCGGGGGAGTCCATGGGTTCCATGCCCGGGACGGCCCTGCCTCCACATCGAGCCGCCGGGCGGCCCCGTGTTCAACTCTTCCCGCCGCGCCGACTCTGGCCTCCCGCCGCGCCGGCCCGGGCCGATGGCTACCTTTCCCGATGCCGGCGTCCTGCTCCGTGCGTCTTCCCGAAGAGGTCGCCGTCCGCCGCACGCCTCCACAGAAAGGCTCCTGCCCGGCTTCCCCTGCAGCCCTCGATCGGGCGGGAGGCCAATCCTCGTGTGCATCCCGTGCATCTGATGGCGGCCGACGGGAGTCCACTTCATCGGCGGCAGAGCAGCCCCCGGGTCGAGGTCCAGGGCGTTGGGCACTGGGATTCACAAATGGATTTCATGGTGGAGCAGCCCCAGAATGGTCTCCTAGCGTTGAGCTCTGTTTCGATTCAGGCTCCTGTGCACGCATGTTTCCTTTGATTAGGCAAATATTACAGCAGCTAATACGTCCATGATTTTTCTTCTGGATGCTACTGAGCACCACGGCGCCTTGACGACAGCCACGGGAGTTCATCACACGGAAAATCGTGGCCACCATCACGCGATTCCGATGGCGTCTCAGCCACTGCTTCAAGCTGCCGGACGCCGCCGCTCGTTCCCACGGGAGTTCAGCGCGGCGCCTGAAGGAAGGTCGCACCGAGCGCCTTTGAAGTGCACCACGCTGCCCACGGGAGGTTCACATCAAGCACTGACACTGAAGGTCTCGTCCACCACTGCTCAGCCGTGCACTACCTCGCCGCTGGCGCTAGCTCGATGTAGTTCTTCAGTAGGAGAATGGGATGTTCAGTTCAGTTCGAGTGCGAGGCATTTCCAAAAAAAAAGTAAGATGCAAAAATGAAGCTCCGTTCTCTATTTTGCTTGTGTACTATGCGCTGCTTGCCAGGTACTACAAGGATATACAGATGAGGGGATGAGCACCCACGAAAATCAGAGATTTGCGAGAAGTGCAGATGATGGACTGTTGCTTCGATTTTTTTTCATATTGCTGCCATTTCGGCAGCAACAGCAACAACTTGGTTCAGATTCGTTCAGGTCTGCAAGTTTCTTTCAGGTTCCAGATGTTTGAACTTCTGTGCTCATCACTATGCTAAGCTAGCTACACAAATTACTAGTCAGCCTTCGATCTTCATGTGCTCAAATTACGTTCTGGGACTTGTCCAGCTCGTGAGAAATTAAGCAACCATATCTTGTTTCCATTCACTCTACTTTTTTGTAAAAATGCCACTGAACTTGAGCAATAAAATATATCTGAATTTAAAGGAAAATAAAGTCTTCGAGGACTAGGTCACTATGGACTTCAAGTTATTAGTTATGCATCTCCGGCCACTAGCTAAGCGGCAGGTAATCAAGTCGCTTAGATCCGCAGACGACACACTCTGTGCTCCGCAAGTATATTCTGCTCCGCGTGAGGACTTTGAGGAGTTCAGATTCAGGTGCAAGCGTCAACATGCTGCTACCTGCTTTCAGAACAAGTTGATTCTTGTATTGGACCATGCGATGATACAAGATAAGACAAAAAAAAAAATCTTGAGGCCAGGCTAAAACAAAGTTGATGCTGCTGCCTGATGCTGACTTGGAACTGCCTCACGCATCTGTGCTGCTGCTATTTGTGCTTGTAATTTTGTACTGATCTAGACTGCGTATGGTTTACTCTGAATAATTGATGATTTTTCTTGATTTTGTACTGCTGTAGATAATTGCATAAGATCGATTTGGTACGCTGCTGCTCCTCCACGCTAGATTCCTCGACCGCGTCCATCTCGGAGGTTCGCTATTTTTAGATCGGGAGTTCAGTTCTCCTCGACCGCGTCGAATAATTACTCTTTTATCGGAAGTTTATCTGGACCATAGAAGAAAGTTCACCCTTAAGTTTCGAGGGGTTTACTTTGTACCGAGCAGGAGTTCAACATAAACACGTCGGAAATTTATAATAAAAATGTGTTGGACGTTTACTACTTTATTGGGAGTCCGCTTTGATCACCGCCTGAAGTTCATTTTCCTTACTTCTGCAATTCCTAAAATGTTTATTTTCGAAATGAAATTAATTTTTATTACGGGAAGATTAAAACAGGAGTTCGATTTGTCCACACTTGAGGTTCACATTTTTCCTAACAAAACTAAAATTCATTCGTGAGTTAAACTGTTCATATTTTTTGAGAAGGAGGTTCACGGTTACACGTCGGGGAGTTCATTTCATTCATGTCAGAGGTTCACTTTTTTATTAAAGAAAAAATTAATTAATGAATGAGTAAAAAGAATCTAGAAAAAAAGCACTCTGAGGTTCACTCTCAAAAAAATTCAAAGTTCAATGTATATGATATCGAAGTTCACTCGGAATAACAAACATGTTAAAAAACTGAATTTAAAAAAACTGCAGTTTGGTATATTGAAAACTGCTCTCAAACCATGAACAATTTCGAAAAATGGTCAACACGAAAAAGATGCTGAATTTTAAAACCTTTTCAACGGTATATCATATGCATCATTTGGACTAAGGGTTTGAAAATAACGACATAAAATAGTGCGCCACACAGAACAAAAAAATCCGCGATCGGAGGTTCACTAACACATACCCAGAAGTTCAACACCTCATAGCCAGAAGTTCACCGCCTAATAGGAGGAAGTTCGGATACTCAGTTTTCCTGGGCGAAAATCATACACATTGAAATCATCACTACGAGGTCCGGTTGGCCAAAATCGACCGCCCCACATGCAATTGGTAAGTATATAAGTCTAATTTAACTCTCCCATGCCTACACAACTCATCCGAGCAACACAAACGTGTCAATTTTGAATTATTCCCATGTCATCTCGTTTTCCCCGATTATTGTATTTTCAAAATTAATCAAAATCCGTATTGAATTCCGAAAACATTTCTATACAAAAAAGTTGTGTCTTGTCAATATCTTTCCAACGCCATATCATTTGTTAAGTTTCGATAAACCGTTTGAAAGTAATTGGCAAAATATTGTCCGCTGGATCTAAAAGTTTATTGTTTATTTTGGAATCTGCTCTTAAACCGTAAACAATTTGGAAAATTTGCAAGAGATAGACAAGATGCGAATTTTCCATAGCTTTCCAACGGCGTATCATTTGCATCGATCCGGCTAGCGGTTTGAAAATGGCATCCCAAATTCAGTACGAAAATGGAGAAAAATGCAAAAACTGAGTGTAGTATTTCTAAAATTGTTTTAAAACCGTGAAGATTTTGGAAAACTCGTCAAGATGAGACAGATGCGCATTTTCCATATCTTTCCAACGGCATATCGTTTGCATCAATCCGACAAGCGGTTTAAAAATGGCGGTCAAAAAACAGTACCAAAACGGAGAAATTCGTGAAAACTGTGTTTAGTATTTCTAAAATTGTTTAAAAACCGTAACGAATTTGGAAAACCCGTCAAGATGAAAAAGGTGCGCAATTTCCCTACCTTTCCAACGGTATGTCGCATGCGTCATTCCGATAATCGGTTAGAAAATGGCGTTGAAAATATTGTCCGCAAAACAGAAAATCTGGCAGTTCCGTCCGGAAGTTAACATAGTATAGAAACGGAAGTTCAGAAAAGGTGCTCTAAATAGTTATTCAGAAACTGGTTCTTGAATAGCTGGAATATATATATATATGAGAAAAATACTTCCTACTCCTGGGTGTAGTCAGGGGCGGATCTAGGGGGAGTGCCATGGCACCCCCTCCAAAAATGCAAAACCTTTTGTATTATAATGATAGTTAGGCTAAATCATGCAATTCGTAGTCTAATTCTTCCCAAAAAAATCTCTCTATACCTACTGTAATAAACTGTGGCACCCCCGAATTTACGATTCTAGATCCGCCACTGGGTGTAGTACACTGTCGTGTCTCGTTGCACGGACACCGGGAGTACAGGATACCCCCTTTTAGGTTCGGCACGGGGCGCGAAGGAGGCTGAGAATCGTCTTCTTGGGCGGAGTCTAGATCAAGCTCTCCTCTCCACGATCAAAGCATGCAACCAAAGGGACACAAGGAGCTACCCAGGTTCAGGCCGCCCGGAGGCTAAAAGCCCTACTCCTGCATGTCTGGATTGATGAGTTCTTCATAGTGTGGCTTACAATGGAACCTCCCGGACAGGGTACCCGGAAGGGTTTTGGCCCGAGGTAGAAGAAGGACAGATCCTGACCCGGAGGAGATCACCTTCCTCTCTACCTCCGCAGCCCTAGTCTAGTCTTGCTCTGGTTCTAGCTTGTGTCGTCCTTGTCTATCTTGTCCTTTCTCTCCTCCCTCCTCCGTGCCTTGGTCCTCCTTTTATAGGCTAAGGGGTTGCCACAGGGTCACGTGAGGGGCATGAGGGACCTTCGGGGTGAAGGACCCTCCTCATCTAGTTTAGGGGGAGACGTGGCCTCTCCTCAGCCTAGCGTCTCCTCTGGGTTAGGTGGGAGCGTCCGCCTTGGGGTGGACAGGAGCTGACACCACCACGGGACGTGCTTCCCGCCCGCGCTGCCTTCGCCTTGCTTCCCAAGTCTTCCGCGGTGAGGTGGAGTGCTTATCCACAGGAACGTAGGAAGTACCCGAGAGGGAGCCTGGCCTCCTGCCGGGAACTCGGGCTCTCGGGTCCTTCCTGGCCTTCTTGCTTGATTCGGGGACCCGGAAGGTCCCCAGGACCGGAGCCCTTAGTCGTCGTAGGCCATGCGTGTCTTGACGGTGAACCCGCCAGCTTGACTTGAGTCTTGGTCTTGTCCATCTTCATCTTGGGCCCACATGGGGTGGACCCACTTTGGCAGTACTAGGGGAACCCCATGTTCCACTGTTGCGACAGTAGCCCCCGGGCATGGTCCCGGCGGCTCTTGCTCCAGCTGCCGGGGCCATGGCCTAAAGATAGGTCAAAGTGGGTCCCGGGCACCTGGTCTTCTCAGCTCCGTTGGGGACCCGCCGAGGCGAGGTAGAGACGAGCCCCCGGGTCCTGTTGACTGAATCACGGCGAACGTTGCGATTCATACGGACCCCTTGCTTATCCTGGAATCCAACGGGCGAAACGCGCAGAAATCGGCACGCCCCCTCGATCCCCACGTCCGTCGGAGTAATGGGGCCGCGACGTGACGTGTGGGATGCCTTATAAGCCACGACTGGCTTCCACTGTAGCCGTTACCTCTCCAGATTCGCCGAAATCCCCAAATCGCCGCCCAGGAGACTCCTTCTCCCTGACTTCGCCAATCGCCGCCTCCCGCCTTGGCCGCCGCCGTTCCTTGTTCTTGCCCCCAGCCCATGCCGCCTAAGCGAGATAGGACGGGAGTGAGGAAGATGTCGCAATCCGCCGCCGAGAAGATGGCGATGGAGGCTTCCCTGGCCGAAGCGCCGCCCTCGATGAGGGTGACTCAGGCCCTCTTTTCTCCCAGTGAGTATGCGTCAGAGAAAGCCATCCAACGCGTCCGCCAATCCCTGGCCGCGAGCTTCCGCGGTACTGAGGGAGTGGTGGTGCGCCCTGGGAGCGGTCCTCAACGAGAAGGGGAGGTGATTACTTTCCACGATTTCTCCGTCGTCGGCCTTCTTCCTCCGTTCTCCGAGTTCTTCGCAGCAATCTTGGAGGCTTACGGATTGCATATGCTGCACTTGCACCCCAATGCCGTGATGATGCTTGCTACTTTTGCCTATGCCTGCGAGGCATTTGCGGGTGTCATGCCCTCGGTGGCCCTGTTCCGCCATTTCTTCGTTCCACGCCTGGGGAAGTCCAAGTGGATCGCTGGCGGTGTCTCTTTCTGCCTCCGGAGAGATGCGGCGCACCAGTACCCGGAAACATTCACCAAGGCCTCGGTTGGAGAATGGAGGCACAACTGGTATTTTGTCGAAGCTGACGGGACCAATCCCCATCTGATGACTCCATATTATCCAGCGGAGCGACTGGCACACTCGAAGGAGAGAAGCTCTCAAGGGGAAGCACTGGCTCCAGTCATCAACAGGTTGGCTGCGCTCGCGCAAGGGGAGTGACGGGTGCCATGATCCTGGCAGACTTTCTTCACAGGGGGATTGCCCCTCTGCAGTTCCGGAGCCGCCCGCTCTGGGAACTCAATCAGGTGGGCAGCAGCCTTCCACGATCTAGATTCCACTTGACAGAGACCACCTGGGCTCTGTCCATGGGCTACATATTGCCATGGGTACCCTTCGAGTTCCAGGACGAGACCTTGCCGCTGTTCGAAGATCCGGCCGCCGACGGTATCCGATCTTCGATGCCAGAGTGTAATGAGTACGGGGTGGCGGGTACTACCAAGATCGAGCCCCCGCCGGCACCCAAAACACGCAGTCTTCAAGGAGGTAGGCCAAGGGAGCAAGGCCTTGCCCACGGGGACGTTTCCCCTGAAGAACCTGGGACTTCGGATGACGAAGGCGACGAAGTGACTCCTCCGGGAGTACCTTGCGGGCGCGGAGGCCCCGGCGCTCCTTCCGGGGCGGCGACAAACCCGCCGGGTGACGAACTCCCAGAGCAGCCTGTGCCGCCGAGCTCGCCGTCGTTGCAGGAGTCTGATCAGGTGTCGGAGGCCATCCCTCCTCCCCTTGCTGACATGGAGGTAGGGGATGAGAGCCTGTCCTTGCCGGACCTCTTTGACGACTTGGTGCAGAAGAGGTGGAGCTTCTCCGGATCGAAGAGAGCCCGCCGGTAAGTTTTGATGGCATCTTGTCTTTGAAAGCGGAGTTTTTTTCTTCTGCCGCCGTCCTGACTTCTGACTTTCATTTCTTGCACAGGAGCCCGACCCCGGAGTGGCCAAGCAAGCGACCCCGGAGAGGCGAGGACGTCGAAGCGTCGAGCTCCACCGGCACCTCCGACGGAGGCAACTCCGAGCCCCCAGCCCCCAGTCCCCCAAGGACCAGGGGGTGGCTCCGGTCGTCGCAGACGAGGCGGAGGCTGTCGGCGCGAAAGGCCCTGGGGAGAGGCGCGACGTGGATCCCCAGGCGACCCTCGGACCGCGAGGACTCGCAGCAGGCGGGTACATCCCCGGGGCTCCGCCCCGGGAACGCTGACCCCTGCCCTGAACCCGGGAGAGTCGAGGAAGGCCCCGGGTTCTCCAAGACGTTCTCCAGCGTCTCGGAGTTCTTGTCTTCTGCCCGTGCCGAACTGGCGCGGCTGGTGCCCCGACCTCCGACAGCGGGGAGCACTCGCAGGCTCGCGAGCTGCGGCTTCCCTCCGGGGAGGAAGCTCGTAGCGCCCGTGAACTGAAGCTGGCGGCGGACGAAGAGCTGCTCTATGCTTGGGAACAGCGAGTGGCCAGCCGCGAGAAAGAGCTGGAGCGACGAGAGGCCGAGCTGGAAGATGAAGAGCGCCACTACCTTGGCACCATTGAGGAGCTCCAGATCAAGATGGAGCGGGACGAGGACCGCTTCGAACAAGGCCTGGAGAACGTGGCTGGCTGGGCTCGCAGCGAGGTTGAAAATGATCTTCGAGCCAAAAGCAGAGCCGCCTCGTCGCTAAGCAAGCAGGTCTCTAAACTCCAGAGCGAGCTCAAGAGCGAGAGGGAAAGCGGGAACAAGCCTACTCGGATTTCCAAGAGCCAGGGGCGAAAGAGATAGCTTGTCCGCCCGGGCTGAGGCGATGACGGCCACGATTGAGGCGCAGAAGCAGGCCCTCAAAACAGCTGAGAAGTTTAAGCAAGATGCTACGGCTGGCCGCGTCGCCATGGAAAGGAAGATCCGGGAACTGGGCGATGCAATTGACTTCTGGAAGGACAAAGATGCGCGCATGACTGTCCTTCGCAAGAAGAAACAAAGGAGCTGGCTGATGGGCGTGCGGCGATGGAAGCGTCCAAATCCCAAGCTCAGATTGCGTGGCACCAACATGAGCAGGTATCCAACCAGCTGACGGGAGTGCAGGCAGAGCTGGCGGAAGCGAAGGATGCACTTGAGAAAGAGCGACGGCGATTTGCTCACCACCGCCGCGATGATCACAACGTCTTGCTCCAGATGAACCACGGGTCCTTGGACATCGTGCAGGAGTTCACGAATTTGGGAGTGCCTTCTCCGCCCGTCCTCATGGCCGATCATTCCACTTCCTTCGCCCGCTATCCCGGGTTCTTGAAGTACGTGGCCTCGCTCATCAAAGGTATCAAGGAGCAGGTTAGCAGAGCCACTCGCCTTGCTGGGGAACAGGCAGTGAGGCAGGTGACGACCCGATTCGTCACAGCGCTTCGCCAGCGACACCCGCAGCTCTCCTTGCTATCCGAGCTGGAGGCGCCTGAACCCGGGACGCCGCTTCCTCCAGACGTGACCCGCCAGGTGGAGGAGATCTTGAAGCACCTTTCCCGAGAAGATGACCCGTGAACCTGTGAAGTCCTGAAAAGGACAATACCAGGGGCCGTGAACCATGCTTTTGTACTGATATTGCCAACTGGCTTATGAACTCATGCTTTTGAATGTAAATAACTTCTTCCCAAAGTATATAAGTTTTATTGTACTCGTGGGGGCTTTACGCTCTCGGGAAGGATCCAAAGGTGTGAGCGCTAACCAGCCGTGGGCACTCAGACTGATCTGAAGTGCGGACACAGGGCGCAACCCCCCAAAGGACCCACCGTTTCCTGACCGCACGGACCTCAGCCCACGATTCCACTGCCCGAGGGAAACTGACAGTGTCATCGCGAAGGCGCTGCCCCAGGAGAACGCCCGCTTTCGCCTTAGCCAAAGCACATAAAACTGATATACCCGGGAACAAGCCCGTGCAAGCACGTTTATACTTAGCTCGCGTTTTGACTCCTTCTGGCTACCTCGGTAATCGTTCTGTCGCGCTGCCGCCAAGGCGGGTCTTCTATGCCGTGTTTCAGACATAATTCTGCCTTGCCCAGCAATTCTTGGCGGGGACAAGGCTTCCAACCGAGATAGCCTCCAATGCCGACTAAGGGCATGACTGGCTGGCTTGCGCCGGTCCGGAGACCATTTGTGTTCTTGCTCGAGTTACCCGGAGACCACCCAACTGGTGATCCGGCGGCTTGCTGGCGTATCAGAGACGCCGGTCCGGAGACCCCACGGTTGTCTTAGTTTCCTGGACCCGGATGTTCCTTGTTTGGTGACCCGCAATCTGGCTGGCTCATGCCGGTCCGGAGACCCTGAAGCTTGCTTTACTCGCGGGATCCTGATGCTAGCCACTTAGCGATCCGGTACTTCTGAGGGGGTCCACTTGGTCCAGGCTGTATCGTGACGATGTGACCCGGGAGATCCCATTCTCCGTGGGCCACGTCTCCGCAAATGAAGGTTTGATCCCAGCTAGCTGCAGCTTGCCCTTGACTGCTTTGTATCTGTGGGGGCTCCGGTAGTAAGCAAGGTTCCGGGAGTTCTTCAGTCTGGGTGGATGCATTGGCAAAGGTCCGAAAGATCTTCCCTTCTGAGGAACCCCAGCTGTGGCACTCCTCTTGGCTTTCTTGGACTTCTTGTTGAGGGGCAATCTCGGCTGATGTGCCCTGGTTCTCCGCACGAATAGCAATCACCGTTCTTCTGGCGTATCTGGATGTCGTTGAACTGTCGGCAATCTTCCAGACTGTGCCGGTCAGATCTGTGGTACATGCACCACACTCCAGGCTGGCCGTCTTTGCGCAGAGGAATCTGGAGTTCTTGGGGCACGTAGATGAGAGGATCTTCTTGCCGAGGCTCGCTTTTTGTGTCTTGGTCGAGGTTTTCCTCCTCCGGAAGCGGCACTGTGGTCGGCGCGTCGGAACAGAGTTCCTCCTTCGCTCCATGCGTCCATGGGGAAAGAGGGACATCAATGTTCGTGGCACCTTCCTCAGGTCTTCCCGTGCTGACCAGAGAGCTGACATAAGCGGCTGGAGGGACGAAGTGGACTCCAAAGGCGCGATCTTTAGCGGCAGGTGCCGGTGAGGATTCGTCAAGAACGAAGCCGAGGCCGGGGTACCGCAGGAACTCAAAGGCTGCCTTTCCCTTTCTCTTCTTTGTCATCTTGAATGTCGGATTCGGTATCTCTCTTCACGAGAGCCGAAACTAGCGCCGTTCCGAAGGCGCTGGAACAGATCTTGACACGGACTGAAAGCTTGACGATGAACTTGACGATGAACTTGACGATGAACTTGACGTTGATGAAGAAGAAGAAGACGAATCCAGCACTTGCGCCCCCTACCTGGCGCGCCAGATGTCGTGTCTCGTTGCACGGACACCGGGAGTATAGGATACCCCCTTTTAGGTTCGGCACGGGGCGCGAAGGAGGCTGAGAATCGTCTTCTTGGGCGGAGTCTAGATCAAGCTCTCCTCTCCACGATCAAAGCATGCAACCAAAGGGACACAAGGAGCTACCCAGGTTCAGGCCGCCCGGAGGCTAAAAGCCCTACTCCTGCATGTCTGGATTGATGAGTTCTTCATAGTGTGGCTTACAATGGAACCTCCCGGACAGGGTACCCGGAAGGGTTTTGGCCCGAGGTAGAAGAAGGACAGATCCTGACCCGGAGGAGATCACCTTCCTCTCTACCTCGCAGCCCTAGTCTAGTCTTGCTCTGGTTCTAGCTTTGTCGTCCTTGCTCTATCTTGTCCTCTCTATCCTCCTCCTCCGTGCCTTGGTCCTCCTTTTATAGGCTAAGGGGTTGCCACAGGGTCACGTGAGGGGCATGAGGGACCTTCGGGGTGAAGGACCCTCCTCATCTAGTTTAGGGGGAGACGTGGCCTCTCCTCAGCCTAGCGTCTCCTCTGGGTTAGGTGGGAGCGTCCGCCTTGGGGTGGACAGGAGCTGACACCACCACGGGACGTGCTTCCCGCCCGCGCTGCCTTCGCCTTGCTTCCCAAGTCTTCCGCGGTGAGGTGGAGTGCTTATCCACAGGAACGTAGGAAGTACCCGAGAGGGAGCCTGGCCTCCTGCCGGGAACTCGGGCTCTCGGGTCCTTCCTGGCCTTCTTGCTTGATTCGGGGACCCGGAAGGTCCCCAGGACCGGAGCCCTTAGTCGTCGTAGGCCATGCGTGTCTTGACGGTGAACCCGCCAGCTTGACTTGAGTCTTGGTCTTGTCCATCTTCATCTTGGGCCCACATGGGGTGGACCCACTTTGGCAGTACTAGGGGAACCCCATGTTCCACTGTTGCGACATACACCCACGTCGCATATACTATCATACGTAAGTATATGTAATACTTTATCGGTTTGAGTGTGTTCATATGCTATATCTAAAATATTTCAAAACAAGTTAAGTTTGCAAATGGGCATATATTTGCATTATATTTTGGAAATACCTTCATGTATGTATATAAAAAGGAGTATGTGAAAAAATATACTACATATAAAGTATTTAAGTAATAGCGGAATAGTCATATATACTTCACCTATAAATTATTTAAGTAATAGTGAAATTGTCATATATACTTCTACTACCCATACATACTCTCCGATATGATAGAAGTATTTTTCCTACTCATGCCATGGGAGTATGTGCTCCTACCACCGGAAAAAAAAACTTTTTGAAATGTCAAAAACATTCTAACAAACCGGCTTGCGTACATTCTATGTGCGCACACCGATTTTCTGGTGGCTTGCGTACATCTCGACATTCTATGTGCGCACACCGAGTTTCGCGTAGAACAAGACACTTTTTGTGGCCTGTGTAAAAACGACAAAAAAAAGTCTTGTAAAAAGCCTTTTTTTAGCACCAAATTTTGTCTTTTTTACACAAGACACAAAGATATTGTTGGTTTTTCGTGAAACGACTTATAGAATGTAGAGATGTACTCGTGAAATTTTGTTTGAATATTTTGACATTTCGAATTGTGTTCAAACAGATTTTAATAATCGGGAGCATACACTCCCAAGGCCACTCCCTTTTCTTGATTGTGGGCACTCCCTTTTCTTGATTGTGGTCCTCTTGTTGGTTGACCAGTACAGCTGATACTCCAACGCAATCCACCTTTGTCTCATTGTTGGTGAGCCTATTGAGGACTGTTAGAGTTAGCTATATGGGAAGGTGTGTTCTTGTATGATGAGGTTAGGACCTCTAGGGTGGCCCGATCTTCACGGATTGACGGAGGATGTGGATGAACGCACGCAAGAACACGAGGAATACGAAGAACACCAAGAAGAACGCCCCGAACACAAGAACACACACACACACGATACAAGAAACCGTTTCCCTTACCGGTCGGTCCAACCGGCCCAATAGAATCCACACGAAGGTGGGAGATCGGCAAGTAGATACAAGAAGGGATATTGGATGGTTGTTTCTCCAACGGTCAACCGAACCGCTCCAATAAAGTCACCCGAAGATGAAAGATTGGCGAGTAGTCAAACAACAAGTAGAGGTCTTGAATCCACGAAGGGATCTTCTCCACAAGGGGAGGAACCATCCCCGCAAGGGGAGGAAGGAGACCGTCTTGAGGTGGGGAGCCTAGCTCTACTCTAATCTCAAAACATAGTCTATCTCTAGATCTAGCCAAGGGGTGCCTATTTATAGTCTAGGCCCAAAGGGCAAAGGGAAAGTGGATACATGGGTCAAAGCCCAGATCTGCACACAGGCATGCGCAGAGCCGGTACTACCGGCGGATACGGTCCGGTAGTACCGGACGCACGCAGGTCCAGTAGTACCGGAACGATTTTCGGTAGTACCGCTTAGAGCGGCAGTGAGTCCAGTAGCTCCCGAGCTTCGGCGGTAGTACCGGGCTGATGGGCTCGGTAGTACCGGCCAGACTTCAACGTCTCTTCCTTCTGCTCTTCCAAGCCACCGTCTTGTCGTACTTCATTCCTCTTGCGCCTTGGCCATCTTCCCGTGGAGTCGTACTCGTCATGACTAGCAATACAAAGTGTCGATGGTCAAGTAGTATACCATTCCAAAGTGTCATATCGAGGTTCGCATAGAGGAAGGAGTTCACCTTTGATGTCCATGGTGACTTGTGGAGTTTGGAGTGCTTGACATGGTGATGGACGTGACTCGGGCTACATCATCTCCCCTCCCTTTAAAAAGAGTCGTCCTCGACTCTTGCTCTTCATCACCATGCAAAAGAGGTAGATGTGTTGTCGAAGAATTGGAATTCACCATGCCTACAAACACCAAAGACCAAGCAAAACATGTGTGTGCAAGAAAGAGGAGCATATCAACAATGACATGTCCATTCTTTGTCATAGCACCGTTAGCACAACACAAGAATATGAAAAGGTAGTGCAAGTGCAAGGTCAAAGTGCAAGCAATCCAATGGAACATCTTCAAAATGTGGAAACACAAAAACTCCATGAAAATATGAGGATGCCATTTAGGTATCTCATCTTGAACCATATGATCAGTATTGCACACAAGGCATTGGAAAGAACAAGTTGTCATCATCCTTGATGCAATAAGCGAAGAGTTTGGCAAAAACACACAATGAAGAATGTCTAAAATATCATCATGGTGGCAAACAAAGCATATGAAAGAGTAAGTTTTCAACATATTTGTTGCAACACCAAATTGGTAGAAACCAATAAACTGATGACAAGACATGCACAAAATGTCATTATGGTTGCAAACAAGCCATTGGAAAGAACAATTGTTCATCATTTTTGTTGCAACACATAAATCATCCATGTGAAAGATCAAGTAAACATGCTTGTCATAAAGGAGACCAAAAGCATCAACATGATTGCAAACAAACCATAAGCAAGAGAAATTGTTCAACTTGTTTGATGCAAAACATGGAAAGGGCATTAGAGTTGGATTCTATCCACAACTCACATGTATGCTCTCAGGAGCTCGTATTGTCAACTCATGCTCAATTGAGGTTGACATTATCATGCGTTTACCAGCACACACAAGACACCATATGAAGAAATTATGTGCACGGTAAATGAACACATCATCCATCATGAAGTGTCTCTTCATTTGTACATCACCAACCACACAAAATCAATTGGAAAATATGACATATGTGGATGGTCACTATGCAAAGTGAAGGATGGAACAAGGTCCATAAGAGAAAACGAAACATCTCCAAACTGTGAGAAAGCTATGGGGGCAATCTCGTTATCAAGCATTTCAACATTAGTGCAAGCAACACATGTGAAAGAGAAATTGTTCAACATGTTGCAAGCCACAATGGGAGAAAAATAGAAACATTCATAACAAGGCATGCTCATGGCAACAACATCACAAATAGGTAATTCCACATGATAAACATTGGTTTCAAACAAAGTATCACAAGGGAATAAGAACGAATCATATGTGACATCAATAGAATCATCCATAGCATGCAAGCAATCATAGTTCATCATGTCCACTAGCGGGATCATGGTCACATCAACACCCATACCTTTGTAGTCCCGCTCATGTGAAGTAGGTGTTGAAGTAGAAGTCGCTTCCATGTAGCCGACTTGTTCATCTTGAACATCATCATCATGTGACCTCTTCTATTGCATAGTGGGCACAAGAGATTGGGACATTCTCGTGGGTCATGGTCTTGGCCTTGGCAATTGTCACATAGAAGGTCTTCATTTTTCCATATGGGGGCCAATGTGGTGATGGCACTTGTTGTAGAGGCCATATCATGAGAAGTGCTTGAGAAGGGCGCCGTCTTGGTTGTGTCCTCACGTTTGTGACCATGTTTCTTCCGGCGTCGACGTAGGCTTTGCTCAAAGAATTTGTCGATGTCGGCCATGTTCTCATCAAAAATGGGACTTGTAGCTCTTGTTGGCGCACTTGAAGTGGTAGCACGAGGGGACACCATGGGATGCGCCTTTGTTGCCATCTTCTTTTCATGTCGACGTTGACGCTCTCGAGTGGAGGGGTGTCGCCGAAAGTCATTCGGATGCTTCTCCTCATGTTGGCGTCGACGTGCTTGTTGCTTTGGTGACCTTGTCGTGGAGCTTCCACTAGAGCTTGGTGACATGTTGTGGTCTACCGTGGAATCTTTCTTGTGGCGCCTTGATGAGCTAGATGGGCCTTGACTTGGCTTGGCCTTGTCGATGCACTTCTTGGGGCGCCGCCTTGTTGTCGATGTAGAGTGTCGATGCTTGGCGCGCTTGGCGATGTCTTTGTCATGGCGCCTTCGAGAAGTTGATGGAGCTTCATAGGATGGACTCATGGTGGTTTTCTTGTTGCTCCATCTTGAGCTTGAACCATAATAGGTTATGCCATGACGCTTGGTGGTGCCGCTCTTGAACATGGTGGTGATGGGGGTCCTCTCATCTTGCATGTCGTCACACATGCTACAAGAGTAGTAGTCGTAGACGTTCTCCACCATGTCATCGGAGTGGTAGTCGTAGTAGTGGCGCTCCACCATGTCGTTGTAGTCGAAGTTGGTACCATGTGATGAGGCATGTGAAGACACTTGCGCCTCATTGTCATTGGAGCTTGTGTAGTCGGAGTCGTGGTAGATTCGTATGTACTTGGAGTCGATACCATATGATGACGGTAGCTCGAAGTCGTGGTACCGCTCCATGTCGTGGACGCTTGAATAGTCTGAGTCGTAGCTGAAGTCTTGGTGATGCTCCATCATGTCATGGGGGTCATTGTCGGTGTAGTCATAGTAGTCCACCATGTCCTCAAAGTTTGAGGCATCATAGTCCATGTGACTCATCGTGTAGTCCTCCTCATAGGCTTCATAGTTGCATTCGCTCTCCCTAGACATGTTAACTCACAAGACAAGTGTATATGTGGAGTGGAAGGATACTAGAACACAACCTCTCACCTTGTAGATAGTATTGGACGTCGTGGACAACCAAGGGAAATGATCACAAAGTAAAATGCTTGTGTTCAAGTATCCAAAGCAAACTCCAAAACACACACGGCTTAAAAGTTGGTAGGAAGGTATGGTAGGTGTAAAGCAAATTGAACCAACCGGAAACCAAGATATTGTCAAAGCAAGTAGAGAACCACGATGATCACAAAGCAAAAGCAAGTCAATCTCAAAAGATAGGAATGTAGTTCAAGGAAACACACGCGCGGAGAGATAAATGGGACTTATGCAACCAAGGAGTGAGCTAGAGAACCAATGATCCTAGCAAAGACTATAAGCTCGTGTTGCACAAATACAAGGAGAGCCACTAGCTCGATTGCAATTTATTTGGTGGGCTACAAGATTTGCACAACAATGCACCACCTACTAGATGTTCATCGAGCTTGCGCTTTCCTACAAGATATGACAAGTGGTGTTTCTTTCTTTTCTTTTTCTTGCACTTTTTGCTTCTTTTCTCGTTTGCTTCTTTTCACTATTGCACACCCACTTCTTTTGATGCCAACACAAGATATATATCAACTAGCGCACAACTTATGCTCGGAAACTACACGGTGCAAATGTGTAAAACCCAAGTGATAACCCCCAAGAGCAAGGAATCACTGTAGCACAATTCGATAAGTATTTGAGTGTCGAACCCACAAGGAGCTGAAGGTAAACTATCTATTCTCTAAAGCCCAATAACCCTCTTATATGGCATTTTATGCAAAGCAATAAATTTAAATATGAAAGGAACTTTTTATTATTAACTAATGGAAGCAAGTTATATAAGTGATGTGGAATGGGTTTATCAAGTGACAAGTTTCTCAATCAAGTTTCAAACGCAAGTTTCTTAGAGCAAGTTTCTCTCAGCAGTTTTCTCAAGCAAGTTTCTCAAAGTAGCAAGTAGCAAATATCTCAAGTAGCAAATATCTCAAGGGAGCAAATGTTCTAGCAATTGTTATTTCATTCGTGTGGTTGTCACAATTAGTGAAGCACATGTTTCAGTCTTAATTGTTTCTTCTAGGAAGGAGCCATAAATAGGTGTAGCCAAGTAAATGAGCAAATTACACAACTCTTATGATGGACCTCATGGCCAAGTACAAGAATTATTAAGACATAATTGTCCCACCATAGCCTTAAGTTCTAGGGTCCCCCATATATATCCCCCATAATGTAACTTCAAGTCTCAGACCACGGTTTCTGTCTTAGTACTCCGACCCGTCCTACTCAATCCATTACACTACGGTGATCACCTTACATGCATTCCCCAACATATGTGTGCACTCATACATTGTACATCAAGACAATCATAAAAGATAACAAAACTTGTATGCAACCAATCAACGAAGTATTTCACTTTTGCCATGAACAAATCACTTCTCAAACATAGATGGGGAGACACAATAGATCAAGGGAATAGTATATTGCATCATATATCATGTTTGCCAAGAGTTTACAGTGGAGAGATGGAGATGGCCTTGCTGTGGATGTTGATGATGAACACGCCAGAGAGGGGTGGAGCCCTCCGGAGGTGATTCCGACGGCGTTTCCCCCCTCCGATCTTCTCCGGCGGTAGCCTTCTGACTCTCTGTTTCGTGGTTTTGTGTTTCTCCGCCGCCTCCTCGCGAAACTCCTCGGGGGACTATTTTTATAGACGTTTTTAGTTCAAGACGAAGCCACGGAGACGAAAACGGATGGCATCGGAGTCACGAGGAATAAAAGAGGTGGTCCCACACGGCCAGTCCTTGGCCGTGTGGGACCATCTATTTTCTTCCTCGGACTTCCTTTTTCGCGGATCCTTGGCTCGTACGTCTTCTTGTTTCCAAATATTGGGCCCCGTAAAATATTAGGTCATTTGGACGTCGTTTGGTCCCTGAAAGTCAAAAACATGGAAAAAGGGGTTTTCTGGTTCTGCAGGGTTAATTCCAAATAAATGGGGAAACTGTGAATTATCCCCTAAAATCATTATAAAACATAAATATAACCCATATATGATGCAAATAAGTTGGAATATCAAGTAATAAAATGTAAAGTTCATGTATGCATTTTACATGCATCAACATCCCCAAGCTTAACCAATACTCGTCCTCGAGTATGAAGGTGATAAAACTAACATGGACTTTGCATTTTAATACCATCAATGGATATCAAAAATAATTACTATTGCTACATAGAGTCAAATGATTCATTCTTCAAAGGAGTAGCAATATGCAAGATAGATTATGAAGTGATATCAAGTATTTAATGCAACGATGTTCAATGATAATTCACAAAGTGTAACATGAAAGAAAGTACTATGGACCACATGTATGCATAATGAAAAGTAAGAACATCCTATAATGGTCATAGAGTATTCATGAAAATCTGAATATAAAAGGTGGACACTTTGGAAAGATATATAAATGAGTAGGGGTAAAAGCATGAATAAGTTTCATCTAACTTCCAAACTCTTCTACTTAAGTTAATGATTGCAATGTGGTAATCCTTGGTGTCAAGCTCTCATTACCCCTATCATAGCATCTTGAATGATTAAAGTTTAAAGTGAAAGCAAATATGAGTAGTGTGCTTGACAAAGTATAGGTTGAATGTCTCATGCCCCTTGAATACAAGTACCTACACCATGGTGTTACTCAACTTGGGAAACAAAGTAAGTTCAAGTTAAATATCATTGTAAGTAATAATAGCATCATTAAGAGCGTCAACTGGGGTACCTCTTGTTCCAGGATATGGAACAAGCCCATATCAAAATGACAAGACAAACAAACAAAATGAACAATCTCAACACCCTTTTTATTTACCATTGGATTAGCTTTTTATTGTAAGGTGTATCACTGAAGGTTCACCATAGTATGTAAGTAAATTTCCACCATGAATGATGCATGGCTTAGATTAGCGGCCCAGGCGTCTCTCTAACCATTTATACAAACTCATTTAAACTTGCTTTGTCTCCACATTTATTTCACCCATGATAAGCATTCATAAACAAAAGTACATGATATCAACTAAATAAACCCAAGACATTTGTCAAGCCCACAACATCATAATTTTAATCACAATGGGTCATGTTTATTTAATGCAATAAAAGTAAAGTGTGCATCAAGTTCGTGAGAGCTCTATAACCAACTTTTCCCATGACAATCAACAACATAAGCATTTTCATTCAGAGGTATAGATAACACAAATATCATGATAAACATACTCGGAATAGCATAAAGCTAATAGGTAGATATGGTGGACTCACTGGAAAAACTTTGGTTGAAGGTGTTGGAAACAAGTTTTTACTTGTTGGAATTTTTGGGCTAGCAAGAGGGAGAAAGTTGACCGTCTAAATGCATGCATGAGTGTCCATAGAACTAACCAATCCATGTTAAACAAAGTAAAGTAACATTCAGCATCAAAACATGAATAAAAGATAGCTCTTGATAAAACACTTGCATATTAACACTCATTAACAAAGCATATGAATCATGCAACTATATGTATCTTTTTGAATCAACTTAAACATCCCTTTCCCAATCTTTTAATAGCATCCAACTTAATTCAACCCAAATTTCCAGTACCTCTTTCATATATAAATGATGGTGGTGGTCTCACAAAATAAAAATCAAACCAAAATAAAAAGCAAAAGACGCTCCAAGTTTATGCGATAAGGTGCATTGATCGAAAAACAGAAGTTAGACGTGTGCAAACCGAGAGTGTGTAGGTCCAGTGGGGTTGTCTTCACATCCCCAAGCTTATGGTCTTCACCATCCTTGGATAGCTCTTGGTGCATCTCCTCTAATCCCTGTGAAAAAACTTCAAAACACCGTTTCTCCCATTTCTTTTCTGTGGGGTGACATTAGTAGTGATAGACAAATAGATTTCTTGCTGCATATAATCCTTAGACAAAAATTCATATGAATGTCCAGAAAGTGTATAATGTTGTATGCCTACTTATAAACTCAATTGGATCAAAAAGATTCAAGTTAAAAGTTCAAAAATGCATCAAACAAAATGGGACAGAATCTGTCCAGAAAAACAGCAGCAGCAAAACGTATTTTTCTACCCTACTTAACTTTGTCGAAAAATTCCGAAAAATTCATGCATACAGAGGATGAAAAGTTGCAACTACAGTTCAAATATCAGCTCATTCGGAGTTACAGAATAAGAATTAAAAATCATACCGTGCACAGATTCGTGCAGGAATAAAATCTCCGAATGCTATAAGCAACTTTTTCAAACCAAAATGGGTAAAACTTGGCACTTTATTAAAAATTCCAGAAACTAAACTAAAAACTAAGTCTCTTGTTACAGCAAGAGGACACAAAGAAAATCACAAATAAAAACAACCGGGTTGCCTCCCGTAAAGCGCTTTCTTTATAGCCATATAGCTAGGCTTCTTACTTGGTATCAAGATGGTTGGAGTGAGGTGGCTTGGCATCCCCAAGCTTAAATTCTTGTACTTATTTGATATATGTAGGGTGAGCCTAGGGGTAACATCCCCAAGCTTGAGTGTTTGTCCCTCTTGATATTTGTTCATCACCCTCAACTCTTCCACTTGAAAATTCTCTTTACACAAAACTCATCATAAAACTTGATTAGAGGGGTTAGTGTCTCCATAAATTAAATCCACATAAGTACAGAAAGACATATCATGAGTTGATTCTAAACATTAACTAATGTTACTATGGTTGTGTATTTTCTTTGATCCAAAGAACCACACAAAACACAAGTAATGAGAGTAATGCAAAATAAAGACAGAATCTGTCAAAAACTGGACAGCCCGTAAAGAGTGAATTTTCAGAGGCACTTACGTTGCTCAAATCAGAAAACTTTGAACTAATGAAATGTGTTAATAACTGAATATTGCTGTCGTAAATTTCAGGTCAAAATTCCTTTCTGTGATTTTTACATTTTTCGCAGTAAAGCTTAGGAATCTGTTTTCTGGACAGCAAATTACTATTGTTTGATCCTACCTCTCAAAAGAGGTTATTCTTTCCATAAATGAAAAATAAGATACAAAGGTGATGTTACAGTAGTAAACAAGCACCTTGACTCAAAAACCGAAAATCAAACTGAAGAAAAAAAAAGAAGCAAAACCAAGAAGAAGTTCAAGAGAAACAAACAAAGAAGAAAGAAAATATTTTTGTTGTTTTTGATTTAGCAAAAAGGCAAAAAAGAAGCAAATATATACAACATAAACACTCTTTTTATTTGGTTTTAGCTTTGGGAAAAGTTTTAATGATAGAGACTTTGCAACGGTTCCATTGGCATGAACAACACATGTTCAAGGTCGACCCCAACTTCTCCATTACTCATCCTTCTCATTTACTTTCCCAAATTTTATATAAAATGAAAATCTTAAACTAATTGTCACAAAACAGTAGGTAAAGATATTTTACATGTTGTAAAGATATAAAGGTGTGTTCAAACCGAATAGGAAGTTAAAGCATAAGGAACACACCACAGAATATTAAACAATTTACTTTTAAGTCTAACTCTCTTCCTATGCATTGGAATTTTATATATGAATAAATAACAACAAATTTGAGGTAACCAATGCATATAATAATCAATAGCTTGCATTTTAAATAACATAGAAACATAAAGGGGATTCTTATCTCTCCTCTCTCATAATAGTTGCAAGCATTAAAGTTAAACATAACCACATAGTTTTGAATAGAATCACCACATAAAGACTTATCATCTAATGAGCATAATGGATCATCAAACTCAATTAAATCACTTTCATCCTCAATAGTAGGGGGACTAAAAATACATATTCATCAAAACAAACTTCCCCAAGCTTAAGGTTTTCCTTAGCATTAGCAATAAAGGTGTTCAAAGAATTAGTACTACCACAAACATGATTGTTATGCAAATAAAATTTAATTTTCTCCTCAAACACTTCATGTCCTAACTCAAGATAGATATTATACAATTCTATAATTGTTTGGTTGTTTTCCATTTTATAATTTTTTTGTGTTTTAGATTTATATGTTAGTATGCAATGCAAACAAGAATAAAAGCTTAGCACAACGCTCCCCGGCAACGGCGCCAGAAAAGTGCTTGATAATCCCCAAGAGCAAGGAATCACTGTAGCACAATTCGATAAGTATTTGAGTGTCGAACCCACGAGGAGCTGAAGGTAAACTATCTATTCTCTAAAGCCCTATAACCCTCTTATATGGCCTTTTATGCAAAGCAATAAATTTAAATATGAAAGGAACTAACTAATGGAAGCAAGTGATGTGGAATGGGTTTATCTAGTAACAAGTTTCTCAATCAAGTTTCAAACGCAAGTTTCTTAGAGCAAGTTTCTCTCAGCAGTTTTCTCAAGCAAGTTTCTCAAAGTAGCAAGTATCAAATATCTCAAGTAGCAAATATCTCAAGGGAGCAAATGTTCTAGCAATTGTTATTTCATTCGTGTGGTTGTCACAATTAGTGAAGCACATGTTTCAGTCTTAATTGTTTCTTCTAGGAAGGAGCCATAAATAGGTGTAGCCAAGTAAATGAGCAAATTACACAACTCTTATGATGGATCTCATGGCCAAGTAAATGTGCAGCACAAGAATTATTAAGACATAATTGTCCCACCATAGCCTTAAGTTCTAGGGTCCCCCATATATATCCCCCATAATGTAACTTCAAGTCTCAGACCACGGTTTCTGTCTTAGTACTCCGACCCGTCCTACTCAATCCATTACACTACGGTGATCACCTTACATGCATTCCCCAACATATGCGTGCACTCATACATTGTACATCAAGACAATCATAAAAGATAACAAAACTTGTATGCAACCAATCAACGAACTATTTCACTATTGCCATGAACAAATCACTTCTCAAACATAGATGGGGAGACACAATAGATCAAGGGAATAGTATATTGCATCATATATCATGTTTGCCAAGAGTTTACAGTGGAGAGATGGAGATGATCTTGCTGTAGATGTTGATGATGAACACGCCGGAGGGGGGTGGAGCCCTCCGGAGGTGATTCCGGCGGCGTTTCCCCCCTCCGATCTTCTCCGGCGGCAGCCTTCTGACTCTCTGTTTCGTGGTTTTGTGTTTCTCCGCCGCCTCCTCGCGAAACTCCTCGGGGGACTATTTTTATAGACGTTTTTAGGTCAAGACGAAGCCACGGAGACGAAAACGGACGGCATCGGAGCCACGAGGAATAAAAGAGGTGGTCCCACACGGCCAAGGAATCTGGCCGCGTGGGACCATCTATTTTCTTCCTCGGACTTCCTTTTTCGCGGATCCTTGGCTCGTACGTCTTCTTATTTCCAAATATTGGGCCCCGTAAAATATTAGGTCATTTGGACGTCGTTTGGTCCCTGAAAGTCAAAAACATGGAAAAAGGGGTTTTCTGGTTCTGCAGGGTTAATTCCAAATAAATGGGGAAACTGTGAATTATCCCCTAAAATCATTATAAAACATAAATATAACCCATATATGATGCAAATAAGTTGGAATATCAAGTAATAAAATGTAAAGTTCATGTATGCATTTTACATGCATCACCAAGCAATCATGAAGAGCTAGCCTCAATAGGACATGGTAATCGCAAAGATATAGTGTGGCTTTCAACGGAATGGCATGGGGTAAAGATTGGCGATGTTATACCTTTCGTCGATGTTCTTCACCCTTTGTTGTAGAAGTGTCGTGCTTGCCCACGGATTTTGGTGGTGGTGGATGGTGGATCAACCACAATGGTGACGTAGGCCTTGATCGTAGCTTCGAAACGAGCCAAAGAACACCAAAAACGGAGTCCGGAATCAAAAGATATGGCCAAAACCGTGTGCAGAATTTTCAGTTTTTCCGCAACTTCGGTAGTACCGGGCAAAATGGGCGGTAGTACCAGCCAGGGTCAACGCAGGTCTGGTAGTACCGGAAATATGGGCGGTAGTACCGGCCGGGGACGCAATTCGTGCCCGAGACTCGAAATTTCGCGATTTTGGGCGGAAAAAACGGCTCGAAAATGACCAAATCGGAGGGGAAATCAATGGAATTAGGCCATGGGAACGCAAAGGAAGGTAGATCAACAAGTTCAGCAATAGATCTATGGATCAAAACCTACCAAAACGCACAAGATTCGCAGATCGATCCAAAAGCAATTTTGGGCTATTTTTGGTGGAAATTTTCGAATTTCTCAAAATCAAAGAAAAATTTGGTGGATTTGGGGTGGAAACACAAGTCAAATCCGTGGCAACCATGCTCTGATACCATATGATGAAGTACGGGACTACTAGGGTGGACCGATCTTCACGGATTTACGGAGGATGTGGACGAACGCACGCAAGAACACGAGGAACACGAAGAACACCAAGAAGAACGCCCCGAACACAAGAACACACACACGATACAAGAACCGTTTCCCTTACCGGTCGGTCCAACCGACCCAATAGAATTCACACGAAGGTGGGAGATCGGCAAGTAGATACAAGAAGGGATCTTAGATGGTTGTTTCTCCAACGGTCAACCGAACCGCTCCAAAAAAGTCACCCGAAGATGAAAGATTGGCGAGTAGTCAAACTACAAGTAGAGGTCTTGAATCCACGAAGGGATCTTCTCCACAATGGGAGGAACCATCCCCGCAAGGGGAGGAAGGAGACCGTCTTGAGGTGGAGAGCCTAGCTCTACTCTAATCTCAAAACATAGTCTATCTCTAGATCTAGCCAAGGGGTGCCTATTTATAGTCTAGGCCCAAAGGGCAAAGGGAAAGGGGATACATGGGTCAAAGCCCAGATCTGCACACAGGCACGCGCAGGGCCGGTACTACCGGCGGATACGGTCCGGTAGTACCAGACGCGCGCAGGTCCGGTTGTACCGGAACAATTTCCGGTAGTACCGCTTAGAGCGGCAGTGAATCCAGTAGCTCCCGAGCTTCGGCGGTAGTACCGGGCTGATGGGCTCGGTAGTACCGGCCAAACTTCAACGTCTCTTCCTTCTCCTCTTCCAAGCCACCGTCTTGTCGGACTTCATTCCTCTTGCGCCTTGGCCATCTTCCCGTGGAGTCGTACTCGTCATGACTAGCAATACAAAGTGTCGATGGTCAAGTAGTATACCATTCCAAGGTGTCATATCGAGGTTCGCCTAGAGGAAGGAGTTCACTTTTGATGTCCATGGTGACTTGTGGAGTGTTGGAGTGCTTGACATGGTGATGGACGTGACTCGGGCTACATCATTGTATGCTGCATAAGCTACTCTTGCTTGTATTACATAGTGCCATATATATAGGATACAAGGTCGGTGCCTACAGACCTTCTACAACATTCTACAACTAGGTTTTTACAACTAGGCTTCTACAGCCTTCTACAACCTTCTATGTGCTAACCATGGTGACAAAGCTCTACAACCTTCTACAGCTTTCTACTCTAGCTTACTGCCTAAGGCTGATATCAGAATACTACTACTAGAACATACTAGATATATTCTAAGCAAGGATTACTCTCACAATTCTCCCCCTAACCCTTGCTCTTCAAGCTTGACTTGATCTGGACCATCCCAATCCGAGTACGCAGCTCCTGAAACTTCACTCGCCCCAAAGATTTTGTCAAATTGTCAGCGAGCTGACCTGATGTTTTGATAAAGCTAGTGCTGATGCTTCCGTCTTCCAAGCAATCTCTAATGAAGTGATACCGAACGAATATCGATATGTTTGTTGCGCTCGTGGAAGACTTGATTTTTGGCTAATGCTATGGCAGACTTGCTGTCCACCTTTAGCTCAACCGTCTCAGCTTTTCTTCCTAGAAGTTCACCAAGAAGTCGAGCCAGCCAAATTCTCTGATTTGCTGCAGTTGTGACTGCTACATATTCTTCCTCACAAGAAGACTGAGCAACCACCCTCTGCTTGAGAGATTGCCAACTTACCAAGCAGTTGCCGAAGAAGAACAGTGTGCCACTCGTGCTTTTCCTGGTGTCAATGCCGCCAGTGAAGTCACAGTCACTATAACCAATCAGCCGTGCCTCTTTTGTCTTCCGCCTGTAGTGAAGACCGTAGTTGATCGTGCCAGCGACGTAGCATAGGATTCTCTTCACGACCATCATATGCTCCTCAGTGGGTCGTTCCATGAATTGACTAACGAACCCAACAACAAAGGCCAAGTCTGGCCTGGTGTGGACGAGATAGCGGAGGCTGCCAACGATCCGCCAGTACTCTGTAGCGTCCACCTCTTTTGATGTACTTTCACGGCTCAGCCTGAGCCGCTCCTCCATTGGAGTGTGTGCAGAATTGCAACCTTCCATTCCTCCCAGCTGAAGGATGTGTGAGGCATAGTGTGCCTGACATAAGCTGATGCCGTCGGTGTGCTGCTGGACTTGGATCCCAAGATAGAAAGACAACAATCCAAGGTCGCTCATCTCAAATTTTGTCTTCATCTCGTCCTTGAAGCTCTCCACTGCTCCCTTGGATGGATGAACCTGTGATGATCACATCATCCACATATACTCCAGTGAGTAAGGTTGCATCGCTGGTGATGCACCGGTAAATTGCATGCTCGTGCTCGCTCTGTTTGAAGCCAATTGCTTTGAGCGTGGAGTCAAGCTTTGCGTTCCATGCTCGTGGCGCCTGTCGCAGGCCATAGAGGGCCTTGCGCAGCCGCAGGACCTTTCCTTCTTCACCTTTGACGACAAAACCGGGTGGCTGCTTCACATAGACTTCCTCCTTCAATTCTCCATTGAGAAAGGCTGATTTTACATCCATGTGGTTGACGGGCCACCCCTCCTGGGCAGCCAGAGCAAGTAACAGCCGGATCGATTCCATGCGAGCCACGGGAGTAAAGACTTCATCAAAGTCTATGCCGGCTTGTTGAACGAAGCCGCGAGCGACCAGCCGTGCTTTGTGCTTGATTACTTCGCCAGCTTCATTTTTCTTCAACTTATAGACCCACTTGAGGCCTATTGGTTGATGCCTGTGTGGCAGATCCACGAGTTCCCATGTCATGTTTCGCCCCACAGCTTCTATTTCCTCGCGCATGGTTGCCTGCCATGCCTTGTCGCGCTCAGCTTCTGCAAATGAGCACGGCTCCCCCGTGCTGGCCAAGTGTAGCTCACACTCAAGGTTGCGTGGTGCAAGCCCAGGCACTGGTTCTTCTCCTCCAACCAGATCCTCGACCATGCGATAGCGGACTGGCGTGTCGTCATTTGCAGCGTCAAGTCGATCATCATCATCTGCTGGTGGCGTGACAAATTCTGGAGTTGCTGGGGTTGCAGCACTTGCTGCTGGATCAGATGGAGGCGTTGGTGGTGCGCTGGCTGAAGCACCTTGAGCCCCATGTCTCGATGACGCAGATTCCTCTTGCCCTGAACTGGACACCTGGCTGGGCTCCCTGATGATGTACTCTATGTCAAAGTGGCTGTCGAAGTATTCACTGGCTTCTGCTGCCCAATCCCAGCCTTGCTCTTCATCAACGTCACGGGCGCCGGTGTCGAGGTGCCAACGCTCAATTCGCTCGTCGTCGCTGCTCGTCGCGAGGTAGGCTTTTGCCTTCGGTTCGTCGATGTGAAGTGGGCCATGCTCTGGAGTTGTAGTGGTGTTGTCCTCCACCACCTCTATAGCTGGGGTTGGAGCGACGTTGCTGCACCACCATGGCAGGGGCTGGAGCGTCGCTTTGCTGCGCCTTCATGGCTGGGGCAGGAGCTTTGCTTTGTTGCACTGTCATGGCTGGGACAGCAGCAGTGCAGACCTGCGCCATGAGAAGAGCAGGCTCCTCATCATCTTTCTCAGCTTGGACCAAGTATGCCATGTTCCTGTTTTTCCTAGGCTGCCAGCAGTCCTTGGCCCAATGGTCGTGACGGCCACAGTTGTGACTTGCGTCATTGAGCGGGCCGTCCCTAGCAGCTACACGATCGCTGCCGCCTTCTCCACCCTTATTACGCGGCGGCCGTCGTCGTTGCTATGCCCTGTCGCATGCAGACCTGGAGGGGCTGCCTCCTTGGCGCTCCTTCATCTCTTGTTGCCACTGCTCCTCGGTGAGCAGAAGCTTTCCCTGCTCACGCAGCGGCTCCGGCGACTCGAGACGGTCCTCTGCTGCCTTCAGCCGACCAGTGACTTCCTCCAACGACATATCAGCAGTGTCAAGGAGGGTCTCGATTGCAAGGGCTATCTGTGACAGCCTAGGCGGCACAACTCGCAAGAATTTCTCGACGACTTGAGTTTCGTCGATAAGCGCTCCGAGCGTGGCGAGGCTTGTGACGAGGTTGGTGAGGCGCAGCGTGAAATCGGCAGCGGACTCCCCGTCGCAGAACGAGATCATCTCAAATTCCTTCTTCAGCTGCTGCACCTTGCCCTTCCGCACGCGGTCTGAACCAACACGCATGGCTCGGATCGCCTCCCACGCCTCCTTCGCTGTCCGCTTGACAGCCAGGCCGGGCACCATTTCTGGTGGCACAGCTTGTAGGATGGCCTCCAGCGCCATTCAATCTTCCTGGAAATCATCGGCGCTGAGCTCGATTGCATCCCAGATGCCCCGAGCCTGCAGCTTCACCTTCATGAGGAGGCTCCATTCGGTGTAGTTCGTCCGCGTCAACATCGGGTAATTGCCGCCGCCGACTTCCTTCACGACACGCTCGACAACGACCTCGCGCCTTCCAGCCTCGCGGTGGCGCGGTCGTCTCGCTGGTGGTGAAGGGGAACGGCGCCGCGACTGGTGAGATGGACTGCGGGCAACACCCTGCTGAACTGGAGTTGACATTTCTCAGGATCCTCTCCTAACTTGGTTGACCCTCTCCTAACTTGGCTCTGATACCAAATGTTAGAGTTATCTATGTGGGAAGGTGTGTTCTTGTATGCTGCATAAGCTACTCTTGCTTGTATTACATAGTGCCATATATATAGGATACAAGGTCGGTGCCTACAGACCTTCTACAACATTCTACAACTAGGTTTTTACAACTAGGCTTCTACAGCCTTCTACAACCTTCTATGTGCTAACCATGGTGACAAAACTCTACAACCTTCTACAGCTTTCTACTCTAGCTTACTGCCAAAGGCCGATATCAGAATACTAGCTACTACTAGAACATACTAGATATATTCGAAGCAAGGATTACTCTCATAAGGACCCTGATCGCTATCCTTGGGAGTCTTGTTCATCTTGATGTCAGTCATCCTAACATTTTGCATCGTGTACATGTCAATTTGTCTTTGCTTCAACTTAGCTCCACTAGTCACTGTATTCATGTCCTGTGATTGCTGAGTGCTATAGCCTATAGCCATAGGTAATGATCGTAAGGACAAGTAAAATAATTTTATATAGTAATAAAAATTATGGCTGCTGATAGTCATTAACTGCATGACAAGTATTCCAGTTTCTCAATGTTTTTTTTACTGTTATAACCTGCTCATTAAATTGTATATTGCTTAATGCAGATTGTCGAAAAACTTCATTGGTATGTGCAGCCTGGTGACACGGTATGTTCATTTTGCATCTAAGAATCACACATGCAGAGATAGACGTGCAAGAAATCATTGCATACTGTAAATAGAATCCATAAGACCAGAAGTCAAAACTCGTAATTATAAAATAGCGTAAGACCAGAAGTCAAAACTCATAATTATAAAATAGCGTAACTGGTGTAGATATTGTTTCTCCAATGTGCTAAGTTTCGAAAGGGATAGTCGTCTATGACTAGGTTGTCAAGGGCATGGTAGCTTTGGTTTGGCGTCAAGAGGGCGATACATTTTGGAAGGTTAACCTCCTTTGTTAATGTCTATTCCGTGATGCCGAACATAGATGATTACGTGGCCTTATATAGTACCCAGCCTAAAAGTTTATTCGTTGGTGAATCAATCTAGTAGTTCTGATCCAAATAACCAACATGACATAAGGTAAAGCAACACATCCTAAGGAAACCTTTTGTCTGAGCCAGCTGAGCTACAGCCGCATATTCTAGTTTTGTGGCGGCGGCTGTGATGCTGGCCCCACATTAAGTTTTAGAGATTGACAAATATTAACTGACTATATTCACAACAGACAAACTTATCCATGATGTGGCCCTGATATTTTGTAGGGTTCAGTTCATTAAATGGTTATTGCAAATGATTTCTTAGTCAGGTTTGCAATTAATTTCTTGTATCTTAGGCATCTTTAGTGATATTGTGTAGAAACATGGGAAATGGCCCAAAAGTTTTGGATCTTTTACCAGGTGAGGGGCATAAAGCCTAGTTCTGATGACTATGCTGCTAGTGACACTAATTTCTTCGTTTATATATGGTTTCTTACATCTGGGCCATCAGCTACGTACCTGACTATCCTTCCTCCTTACCTTGTGTTTTGCACATAAGCCAATCATCTCCGTTATGCGGCACTACATACTTATCATTCCTATCCGTTTATTTGGTGAATAACTATTAACACCTGGGATCCTTGCCATTTTTCCTCAAAAAAAGGCCTCTTCGTCCTTCTTCATACTCTTGCATGCTCACCACTTGGCTCGGTTGGCTGGAGGCACCATTATATCGTCCTTTCCTCCATCCTTCCAACAGGCGTGCACTATTCCTCCTCTAGTCGCTCGCCGCACACTCCATGGTATCTCTTTTTTTCGAGAAAACGCAAAGACTTTGCGTTTCATATCATTGAAAAGATAGGTTTTGGTTACAACCTCAGGCAAGTGAATATCCCAGGTGGATGGCAGAATTACCCAAAGGCCACGAGTTCCTGCTCTAACCCTAACCCAGAGCATGGCCTCAGTCTTGATCTTGTCGACAAGGGCTTGGACTGAGGGCTGGGCACCTTCGAAGATGCAATCATTTCGATGCTTCCAGATCATCCAGGGTGTGAGTAAGGTGATGGAACCCAAGCCCTTGCGCAGCTGCTTTGGCGTATTCTGTTTAGTGCGCAGCCACCAGTCCATGAGCGTCTCCTCCTAGTTTGGAGCGGCAACTGTCATCCGTAGCCAAGCGAGAACCTCATGCCAAGTTTGTCGGGCGAAGGGGCACTCCAGAAGTAGATGCCGTATGGTTTCTGGGGCCTGATAGCAGAGGGGGCAGCGGGTGTGGTGCTGTAGGCCATGTTGGGCAAGCTGTTCTGAGGTCCAACATCGATCTTGGTTGGCTAACCAGTGGAAGAATTTGACACGTGGTGGTGCCCAGTTCTTCCAAAAGAGATTCCAAGATGAGAGTTGTGTGCTCGATCAAGTGCCAGATCTGCAGGTATTAGCCCAGCTCGTCGATGCCTAGTACCCTCTGTGCTTTCAGCCACCGTCCTAGCTTTGCGGCATCTTTTAGGGATGGAATTGTAGAGCAACCGCGCAATCTCGCGAACGGAAGTTGATCCATCTGTCATCCCAAAATTTGGCAGTCGTGTCATTCCCTATCACCATGGTGGTGGATGCAGTGAAAAGGGAACATTCCTCCGCTGAAAACATGGCATCTCTGAAACTGTGACGATGCGATATACCACTCATTGATCCCCTCCCCTCTCTGATGCTCCTTGCCGAGCTCGCTGGACATGGTAAAGATGCACCCAGTACCCTTATCTGAGGAAGACACATCCGTCGTACTTCATCCTTGCCGAATATGTACGGCCGACGTGTCAGGATTTTAATAATTATAGAAAATACAGAAAATTGTAAAATTCATATCTTTTGTTTCGTAATTCAGAAAAATGCAAATAATATATCAAAATTTACAGAAAAATGAAACCTTTGCAACTAATGCATTTCCATGCATGATTGAACAACTTTGAACAATGTTTAGTTAGAAGAACTAAAATATCTTTTTATATTAACTATGGAGCTTTTGGAAATGACATCTTTTAGTCATTCCAACTCCATTTAAATTGATCTACATGACCTAGGATGCAATTCAATACTTTTAATTTGTCATATCATCCATATTGTTTGCAGTATATCGACGTCGTATGTTGATTGCTCTTTTCCTTTTCCGGTGTGTGGTTCTTATCGATAGAACACGAGTCCGGAGCTGGTTCTGAGAGCACCGAAGATCCATATTTTGCTATCAACGAACAAGGCAAGCTTAACCCAACTTTTGAGCATTTCTATCCTATGTTTCCCCCAATTATTTTGAGTCCCAGATTATAATATTGCATACAATTCAACTGTCTTTTGTCGACAGTTAGAGTAACCTACTCTGGTGCATAACCTGTTGCAGTCAACTAAATATCTTGATCCACTACTCCTATCATGACTAGGTTTTGCTTGTGTTACAGCTAGAGCCTGTTTTATATCTTATGCTTAGCCATGCTTAGCTTTGCGAGTTATTTCAGTTGGATGATGAAACAGAGTTGTTAACGAATCTAGCATGATAGGAAGAAGTAGTGAGATGAAGGGAAATATGATAAACATGCTTAAAGGTTGGTGGGAGGCCACAGTTGTGGTGTCTTGTTCCACTAGCCGCCCTTAAGACCCGAGTTCTCGTACCTTGATCCAAGACTGAGCGTACAACCACACGAGGCCCTACAATGGTTCCCTCTCAACCAACTAACTTGTCTAGTCTTGCCATGAGTCACATAGGTCGGGTGTTCCATTTGCCCATACGCATCGAAAACGTTTTACAGGAGGAGGAGGAGGTGCATAGAGCATATAGGAGCAGCCAGGGTTGCTTGAGGACGAACTCTCTGGTAAACCAACCCTGCCATGCAACAAACGGGACCGCGTCGGAGAACGGCCGTCTTACGATGGCGGACTTACCCCTTTTGGAGTGACTCATGGTTTAGACGAAAGCAAGGTAAAGGTCGTGGCCGACCACCCTCTGCCAGCGTTCCTCGGAAGAGCGCCAACCTAGTGGCATTAAGAGCCGGTTGGTACGTGTGGCAAACATTGTGCACCCCTGCAGGGTTTAATATATTCGAATAGCCGTGTCCACGGTTACGGACAACTTGGAATTAACGGGCGAGATCATAGATAACATGATCATAACTTAAAAGTGCCAACCCAGAGTGTTGCTGATGTTCCGGAAGGTGTTACTTGTTTTATAGAGCTGGAGATACGCTCTCTTACCTGTTTTATAACTTCTCAATAGACGATGCCATGGTTCGAGTCTTTTGAAAATGAAAACTGGCTTTATGCAAAACAGCCCCACAGAAAGCCTTGCTATCTCAAGCATTGAGCTAGTAGCTCTAGTAGGTCTTGCTGAGTACTTTCGTACTCACCCTTGCTTCGTTGATATTTTTGTTACAGGTGAGACTATCTCCGCCGATGGTGGTTTCTATGCCGACGTAGACTTCGACGAATAGCTATGGGGTTCCCAGTCAGCAGCCTGAGGCTGCGGGAAATGGGTGGATGTTGTTATGTTCTGGCCTCTTAGGCCTTTTGCTATCTTGTTGTTTAGAACAACCTAATTTGCTTTCCGCTGTATGGTGTAATGTTGGGTCATGTGACCTCTGTTTGTAATAAGTTGCTATCTTAAGTTGTGAGTTGTAATATAAATACTCTGAGTTGTAGAGTCCGTGATGTACCATTTGTTCTGCAGTCTTGATCTCTTTATTATACATTGATAGTTGTGCCTAAGTTATGGCATCAATCGAAGTGTTGTGTTGCCGATGATCCATTCCGAGCAACGCCTGCCAAAGGTTTTGGCCTGGGAGCGGTGTGCCCAGTAACCTTCGGTTGTATCACATGACCAGTGACACACAGCATCTTTTGTGCCCAGTAACCTTCGGGCTCCCACCAGTCTGACCCCGGAACTATACAAAGATGCTGTGTGTCACTGGTCACGTGATACAACCGAAGGTTACTGGGCACACCGCTCCCAGGCCAAAACCTTTGGCAGTCGTTGCTCGGAATGGATCATCGGCAACACAACACTTCGATTGATGCCATAACACAGGCACAACTATCAATGTATAATAAAGAGATCAAGACTGCAGAACAAATGGTACATCACAGACTCTACAACTCAGAGTACTTATATTACAACTCACAACTTAAGATAGCAACTTATTACAAACAGAGGTCACATGACCCAACATTACATCACTCAGCGGAAAGCAAATTATGTTGTTCCAACAACAAGATAGCAAAAGGCCTAAGAGGCCAGAACATAACGACGACCACCCATTTCCCGCAGCCTCAGGCTGCTGACTGGGAACCCCATAGCTATTCGTCGAAGTCTACGTCGGCATAGAAACCACCATCGGCGGAGATAGTCTCACCTGTAACAAAAATATCAACGAAGCAAGGGTGAGTACGAAAGTACTCAGCAAGACCTACTAGAGCTACTAGCTCAATGCTTGAGATAGCAAGGCTTTCTGTGGGGCTGTTTTGCATAAAGCCAGTTTTCATTTTCAAAAGACTCGAACCATGGCATCGTCTATTGAGAAGTTATAAAACAGGTAAGAGAGCGTATCTCCAGCTCTATAAAACAAGTAACACCTTCCGGAACATCAGCAACACTCTGGGTTGGCACTTTTAAGTTATGATCATGTTATCTATGATCTCGCCCGTTAATTCCAAGTTGTCCGTAACCGTGGACACGGCTATTCGTATAGATTAAACCCTGCAGGGGTGCACAATGTTTGCCACACGTACCAACCGACTCTTAATGCCACTAGGTTGGCGCTCTTCCGGGGAACGCTGGCAGAGGGTGGTCGGCCACGACCTTTACCTTGCTTTCGCCTAAACCATGAGTCACTCCAAAAGGGGTAAATCCGCCATCATAAGACGGCCGTTCTCCGACGCGGTCCCGTTTGTTGCTTGGCAGGGTTGGTTTACCAGAGAGTTCGTCCTCAAGCAACCCTGGCTGCTCCTATGTGCTCTATGCACCTCCTCAATGTAACACCCCGGCCCACCCCCGGGCCGGGCCTGTCACCCCTGGCAGCTCTCTAGGATCTCTAGACTGGCCCCACAGATCAACACTGGTCTTTTCTGCGCACTTTGTCCTCACTCGTGCGCACCCGGGAAGGACTTCCCGGTCGGTCACCCATCCTTGGAGTGCTCCGGGCCAAGCACGCTTAACCTCGGAGTTCCTTCCAGATGAGCTTCCGGAAAAGAAGTTGCAACTTGTTGATATGAGTATTCTATCAATCCTGTTAAGCCCTGAGCCAGGAACTCACATCCTTCCCCCCTTAGAAGACCGACGCCCTCGTCGGTCAGCCCCCAGTCCAGGAACTTCCCCCTTGGCACCGTATGTGCGCCCAGTGCCGGCACATGCTCCACATGTCCACCCACTGACCCGCACACGCCCGAGTTACCGCGAGGGTCTGCTCTGATACCAAATGTAACACCCCGGCCCACCCCCGGGCTGGGCCTGTCACCCCTGGCAGCTCTCTAGGATCTCTAGACTGGCCCCACAGATCAACACTGGTCTTTTCTGCGCACTTTGTCCTCACTCGTGCGCACCCGGGAAGGACTTCCCGGTCGGTCACCCATCCTTGGAGTGCTCCGGGCCAAGCAAGCTTAACCTCGGAGTTCCTTCCAGATGAGCTTCCGGAAAAGAAGTTGCAACTTGTTGATATGAGTATTCTATCAATCCTGTTAAGCCCTGAGCCAGGATCTCACATCATGATACCAAAACTTGTGGGATCTTGTGAATAAGGCCATGAAGGCAGAAAAGGGAAAAGTGGAGTATGATGAATCTGGCAAGCGTCCTCGTGAGGATGCTCAGCAGTCTGGTTCAGGCACCAAGCGTCAGCGTGTCTGGATTCCTTATAGTGTTGTTCCACGTGCTCCTTATCAGCCAAGGCCGACAGGGTATGCTCCTCGTCCGACCTTTCCATCTGCAGCGGCGAGTTATCCTCGTGGTCCAGCAAACATGACAGGTCCTCGTCCACCAGTGACTTGTTTCCATTGTGGTGAACCTGGTCATATCTCAAGGGGATGCCCTCAGAAGACTGGTTATCCGCCTCAGCCTGCTCCAGGCCATGCTGTTGGTCGTGGAGTTCTCCGCCCAAGAAGTTTGCTAAGCCACCTGTTGTTGGACGTGGTCATCTGACCCACGTCACTGTTGAAGAAGCACAAGAGGATCCTAGCGTCCTCCTCGGTACGCTTCGCATAAATTCAGTTCCAGCTACAGTTCTGTTTGATTCTGGTGCATCTCATTCATTCATATCACAAGCCTTTGCGGAGGCTCATGACATAGAGTTTGTGGGTCTAAAACCCCATCTAGTGGTCCGTTCCCCTGGACACTCTTATCGAACTTCAATGGTTAGTCATGGGGTTGTGATAGCTATTGGGAGTTTTCAGTTTCCTTTCTCCCTAATTGCCCTGAAGTCAGATGACATCGATGTTATTCTGGGCATGGACTGGCTAACCAAATATCAAGTTATCATTGACTGTGCAGCCAGATGTGTTACAGTGACTCATCCTTCTGGTGATACTGTTAAGTACTGGTCCGAGTCATCAGTGCCTCCGTCTGCAACATTCATACCCGAAGCAGAGTTGTATGCGGAAGAAGTTCTTCCTCCACTTGAAATTCATGATGTACCGGTGGTCCGTGACTTCCCAGATGTCTTCCCAGAAGAACTGCCTGGTATGCCTCCTGATCGGGCTGTTGAATTTGTTATCGATTTAATTCCTGGAACTGCTCCAATATCAAAAAGACCTTATCGTATGGCTCCAGAAGAATTGGTTGAGTTGAAGAAACAAATAGAGGGGTTAGAACTTAAGCAATATATTCAACCCAGTACATCCTCCTGGGGATGTCCGGTCATCTTCGTCAAGAAGCGGGATACTGATGTTCCGCGTTTGGTTGTTGTTATGTTCTGGCCTCTTAGGCCTTTTGCTATCTTGTTGTTTAGAACAATCTAATTTGCTTTCCGCTGTATGGTGTAATGTTGGGTCATGTGACCTCTGTTTATAATAAGTTGCTATCTTAAGTTGTGAGTTGTAATATAAATACTCTGAGTTGTAGAGTCTGTGATGTATCATTTGTTCTGCAGTCTTGATCTCTTTATTATACATTGATAGTTGTGCCTGTGTTATGGCATCAATCGAAGTGTTGTGTTGCCGATGATCCATTCCGAGCAACGCCTGCCAAAGGTTTTGGCCTGGGAGCGGTGTGCCCAGTAACCTTCGGTTGTATCACATGACCAGTGACACACAGCATCTTTGTATAGTTCCGGGGTCAGGGCTCCCACAAGTTTTGGTATCAGAGCAGGACTGTCTGTAGGAAACCCTTGCCGTTGGTCGAAGTTGAGTCTAGTGGTTGTGAAAATTATTTGGAAGCTAAAAATGAGTTATGAAAAGCTTCTTAGGATTCTTTTTGCTCCTTATCTGGTATCGTTCTAACTCTAAGTTATCTTACCTGATTTGGTTACAAAAAGGTTTACTGCCTTACCTGTCATTTCAACCCTAGGATCTAAACGGGGTTGGGTTGTTTCTCTAGTACTTCGTGTCAGGTTGCAATCAAAGTTTCCAAGTTGTATCAGAGAGTCTAAAGCATTGCTTCTATCTTATGCTTCAGATGCCTAAAATTCTAGATTCTTGGCTACTACATCTTTCGATCAAATTTAGTGGTTATGTATCATCCTTACAACCCATTTTTATGGTTTGTTATCCGGCTGGTTAGTGTATACGTCCTGTATGCTTTTCAACTATCATGATGGATAAGATGATATGCTACATACCACATGTCTTGTTCCTTTCATATCATATCAGTTCTATCTTGTTCCTTCGAATCATGACACTAATCTTTTTGCTAACCTCCAGGATGTCTGGTGGTACTCGTGGTGCCATTGGTCATGGACAAGGTCATGGCCGTGGCAATGGTCCGGAGGAGAATGTTAATCTTCCACCTCCGCCATCTATGGTGCAACTCATGGCGATGTATGAAACCAATCGCGCTGACAACATGAGGCTCCTTGAAAGGATTGAGCGCAATACCGCGCAACGTCAGGATATTGGGATCAATGATTTCATCCGTCTCAATCCTCCAGTGTTCAGCTATTCACCTGAGCCACTTGATGCTGACTACTGGCTCCGTACTATTGAGCGCAAGCTTGAGGCTGGTCATGTCGCGCGAGCTGATTGGGTGACCTATGCCGCCTATCACCTTGAAGGCGCTGCTGGCTCATGGTGGGAGAATTTCCTGGTGATGCAGCCTATCGATCACATTGTGACTTGGCAGGAGTTCAAAGATGCTTTCCGAGGGTTCCATATTCCGGAGGGTCTGATGGAGCTGAAGAAGGAGGAGTTCCTTAAGTTGAAGCAGGGAAGTGGTTCGGTATGTGAATACCGTGGCAACTTTAATCGCCTCGCCTGCTATGCTCCAGAAGAGGTGTCTACGGATGCCAAGAAACAGATCTTGTTCCGCAAGGGACTTGATCCTGAACTTCGTCGTGATCTTCATCTTCTGGATTTCCAAAACTTCCAGGATCTTGTGAATAAGGCCATGAAGGCAGAAAACGGAAAAGTGGAGTATGATGAATCTCGCAAGCGTCCTCGTGAGGATGCTCAGCAGTCTGGTTCAGGCACCAAGCGTCAGCGTGTCTGGATTCCTTATAGTGCTGTTCCACGTGCTCCTTATCAGCCAAGGCCGACAGGGTATGCTCCTCGTCTGACCTTTCCATCTGCAGCGGCGAGTTATCCTCGTGGTCCAGCAAACATGACAGGTCCTCGTCCACCAGTGACTTGTTTCCATTGTGGTGAACCTGGTCATATCTCAAGGGGATGCCCTCAGAAGACTGGTTATCCGCCTCAGCCTGCTCTAGGCCATGCTGTTGGTCGTGGAGTTCCTCCGCCCAAGAAGTTTGCTAAGCCACCTGTTGTTGGACGTGGTCATCTGACCCACATCACTGTTGAAGAAGCACAAGAGGATCCTAGCGTCCTCCTCGGTACGCTTCGCATAAATTCAGTTCCAGCTACAGTTCTGTTTGATTCTGGTGCATCTCATTCATTCATATCACAAGCCTTTGCGGAGGCTCATGACATAGAGTTTGTGGGTCTAAAACCCCATCTAGTGGTCCGTTCCCCTGGACACTCTTATCGAACTTCAATGGTTAGTCATGGGGTTGTGATAGCTATTGGGAGTTTTCAGTTTCCTTTCTCCCTAATTGCCCTGAAGTCAGATGACATCGATGTTATTCTGGGCATGGACTGGTTAACCAAATATCAAGCTATCATTGACTGTGCAGCCAGATGTGTTACAGTGACTCATCCTTCTGGTGATACTGTTAAGTACTGGTCCGAGTCATCAGTGCCTCCGTCTGCAACATTCATACCCGAAGCAGAGTTGTATGCGTAAGAAGTTCTTCCTCCACTTGAAATTCATGATGTACCGGTGGTCCGTGACTTCCCAGATGTCTTCCCAGAAGAACTGCCTGGTATGCCTCCTGATCGGGCTGTTGAATTTGTTATCGATTTAATTCCTGGAACTGCTCCAATATCAAAAAGACCTTATCGTATGGCTCCAGAAGAATTGGTTGAGTTGAAGAAACAAATAGAGGGGTTAGAACTTAAGCAATATATTCAACCCAGTACATCCTCCTGGGGATGTCCGGTCATCTTTGTCAAGAAGCGGGATACTGATGTTCCGCGTTTGGTTGTTGTTATGTTCTGGCCTCTTAGGCCTTTTGCTATCTTGTTGTTTAGAACAACCTAATTTGCTTTCCGCTGTATGGTGTAATGTTGGGTCATGTGACCTCTGTTTGTAATAAGTTGCTATCTTAAGTAGTGTGTTGTAATATACCAATGTATAATAAAGAGATCAAGACTGCAGAACAAATGGTACATCACAGACTCTCCAACTCAGAGTATTTATATTACAACTCACAACTTAAGATAGCAACTTATTACAAACAGAGGTCACATGACCCAACATTACACCACTCAGCGGAAAGCAAATTATGTTGTTCTAACAACAAGATAGCAAAAGGCCTAAGAGGCCAGAACATAACGACGACCACCCATTTCCCGCAGCCTCAGGCTGCTGACTGGGAACCCCATAGCTATTCGTCGAAGTCTACGTCGGCATAGAAACCACCATCGGCGGAGATAGTCTCACCTGTAACAAAAATATCAACGAAGCAAGGGTGAGTACGAAAGTACTCAGCAAGACCTACTAGAGCTACTAGCTCAATGCTTGAGATAGCAAGGCTTTCTGTGGGACTGTTTTGCATAAAGCCAGTTTTTATTTTCAAAAGACTCGAACCATGGCATCGTCTATTGAGAAGTTATAAAATAGGTAAGAGAGCGTATCTCCAGCTCTATAAAACAAGTAACACCTTCCGGAACATCAGCAACACTCTGGGTTGGCACTTTTAAGTTATGATCATGTTATCTATGATCTCGCCCGTTAATTCCAAGTTGTCCGTAACCGTGGACACGGCTATTCGAATAGATTAAACCCTGCAGGGGTGCACAATGTTTGCCACACATACCAACCGACTCTTAATGCCACTAGGTTGGCACTCTTCCGAGGAACGCTGGCAGAGGGTGGTCGGCCACGACCTTTACCTTGCTTTCGTCTAAACCATGAGTCACTCCAAAAGGGGTAAGTCCGCCATCGTAAGACGGCCGTTCTCCGACGCGGTCCCGTTTGTTGCATGGCAGGGTTGGTTTACCAGAGAGTTCGTCCTCAAGCAACCCTGGCTGCTCCTATATGCTCTATGCACCTCCTCCTCCTCCTGTAAAACGTTTTCGATGCGTATGGGCAAATGGAACACCCGAACTATGTGACTCATGGCAAGACTAGACAAGTTAGTTGGTCGAGAGGGAACCATTGTAGGGCCTCGTGTGGTTGTACGCTCAGTCTTGGATCAAGGTACGAAAACTCGGGTCTTATGGGCGGCTAGTGGAACAAGACACCACAACTGTGGCCTCCCACCAACCTTTAATCATGTTTATCATATTTCCCTTCATCTTACCACCTCTTCCTAACCTGCTAGATTCGTTAACAGCTCTGTTTCATCATCCAACTGAAATAACTCGCAAAGCTAAGCATGGCTAAGAATAAGATATAAAACAGGCTCTAGCTGTAACACAAGCAAAACCTAGTCATGATAGGAGTAGTGGATAAAGATATTTAGTTGACTGCAACAGGTTATGCACCAGAGTAGGTTACTCTAACTATCGACAAAAGACAGTTGAATCGTACGCAATATTATAATCTGGGACTCAAATAATTGGGGGAAACATAGGATAGAAATGCTCAAAGATTGGGTTACGCTTGCCTTGTTCGTTGATAGCAAAATATGGATCTTCGGTGCTCTCAGAACCAGCTCCGGACTCGTGTTCTATCAAGAAGAACCAAACACCGGAAAAGGAAAAGAGCAATCAACATACGACGTCGATATACTGCAAACAATATGGATGATATGACAAATTAAAAGTATTGAATTGCATCCTAGGTCATGTAGATCAATTTAAATGGAGTTGGAATGACTAAAAGATGTCATTTCCAAAAGCTCCATAGTTAATATAAAAAGATATTTTAGTTCTTCTAACTAAACATTGTTCAAAGTTGTTCAATCATGCATGGAAATGCATTAGTTGCAAAGGTTTCATTTTTCTGTAAATTTTGATATATTATTTGCATTTTTCTGAATTACGAAACAAAAGATATGAATTTTACAATTTTCTGTATTTTCTATAATTATTAAATCCCTGACGTGTGGGTCCCTCAATGTAACACTACGGTCCACCCCCGGGCCAGGCCTGTCACCCCTGGCAGCTCTCTAGGATCTCTAGACTGGCCCCACAGATCAACACTGGTCTTTTCTGCGCACTTTGTCCTCACTCGTGCGCACCTGGGAAGGACTTCCCGGTCGGTCACCCATCCTTGGAGTGCTCCGGGCCAAGCACGCTTAACCTCGGAGTTCTTTCCAGATGAGCTTCCGGAAAAGAAGTTGCAACTTGTTGATATGAGTATTCTATCAATCCTGTTAAGCCCTGAGCCAGGAACTCACATCCTTCCCCCCTTAGAAGACCGACGCCCTCGTCGGTCAGCCCCCAGTCCAGGAACTTCCCCCCTTGGCACCCGTCTGTGCGCCCAGTGCCGGCACATGCTCCACATGTCCACCCACTGACCCGCACACGCCCGAGTTACCGTGAGGGTCGGCTCTGATACCAAATGTAACACCCCGGCCCACCCCCGGGCCAGGCCTGTCACCCCTGGCAGCTCTCTATGATCTCTAGACTAGCCCCACAGATAAACACTGGTCTTTTCTGCGCACTTTGTCCTCACTCGTGCGCACCTGGGAAGGACTTCCCGGTCGATCACCCATCCTTGGAGTGCTCCGGGCCAAGCACGCTTAACCTCGGAGTTCTTTCCAGATGAGCTTCCGGAAAAGAAGTTGCAACTTGTTGATATGAGTATTCTATCAATCCTGTTAAGCCCTGAGCTAGGATCTCACACGACGTGAGGTCGACAACAGGTTGCCAAAGGCTCACGAATGTAGGAGTTGGATAGGCGGGCACTAGGGTGAGAGAACTGGGAGAGAGAGCCAGAGAAGAGTGGGGGTGGGGTATTGAATTGGTAGCAGAACAGGGTAGGAGGAGCGGGGTGGTAGGGAGAGATGGATGAGAGAGAGAAAATGGAAGTTAGGGAAGGAGGAAGAGAAAGGTGCTGCCGTGTGGGTCAAGGAGTCAGTGACAGGGAGGGTTCCCTACATGTGGGCCAAGAGGGTATTTGGTCATTTTATGATTCAAGTTGTTAGAGTTTGACTAATGGACATGTCGCTAAGACCGCATGAGAGTTGTTAGGTGACACGAAGTTAGGAGAAATTGAGTGTCTGAATCTTGTGCTGATGGCACATATCCGCACATTACTGATAGTTTTTTTTAGGTCTAAGGTGGTCGTATCCACCATCTGAATAGATTGAAAGAGATGACCCAGTTATAAGGGAAACCAGGTCCAAAAACCATACAAGTTATACAATGCCCTGTTTATGAGGAAAACAGGGCTAAAAAACTGCACAGACGAGGCGACCCGCCGTCCACACGACGCAAATCGACCAAACGTCACAAACACACACCACCTGCTTCGAGGCCGCCGCCCCGACGTAGCAACCAGGACGAACTCCGCCTTGCCCGAAGCCAAACCAGTCGGGTCAACGGACCTGCTGTCCGCACAGCAACAGGACGGCACCCTATTCCACCTATCCCGGGGCCGCCGCCCCTAGCAACCAGGACGAAGCTTCGCATTGCCCGAAGTCAAACCAGTTAGGTCAACGAGCCTGCTGTCCGCACAGCAACAGGACGCCACCCCATCCGCACTTGGCCACGACCCTGCCCATAAGACCATCGCCGCGTGAGGGCTCGAGGCCGCCGCCTCGACGTACCCGCCGCCCCGGTCATCCGCTCCCCTTGACAACAGGAATCACCCTTCCCGAGCGACGCGAGCCCAACACACCGCGAGGGCTAAGAATCTCCAAGGTGGCGCCTCCAACAAGGTAACGACGGACGTCGTCGCCGCCCGCTCCGATGGAGCTTGGGTTTTCACCCGAAAATCTTAGGACCACCCACGTCGAGCGGGATCAAGGACTCCACAGCGACGCCAACAAGAAGGAAAACGACGCTCGAAAGCGTCGTCGTCGCCGGCTCCGACCAAGTCGGTGCAAGGCTTTCGCCCGGAGGTCGACCTGACCGCAAAGTGAGAGGAGCGACCACACCGGGCAGTGCTGCGGTGCCGCCGTCCACCACGCTTGACCACCGGCCATGTCGGCCGTGGCGCCCATGGCCGTGTCCACCACGCCGCACAGCAGCAGTCTCGTTCCGGGGCTGCCGCCCCCGCGGGCCGGTCATCCGCCAGCCGAGAAAAGGACCGCTCCCCGACCACCGTTTTTGGCAGCGGAGGGGTGCCGCCACCGCCACAGTCGAGGCCGGCGACGTCAGCGGCAGAGGTGGAGTAGCCGGGGAGGCGACGTGAGGGGAAGAGGATGGGGCCTATCGCCCCGGAATAATTAACTTAATGATATTTCATATGCCAGGTCTTGTGCTGAGTCTAAACCCTAAACTAGACTTGAGCAAAAGCTGGGTTGGGTTGCGGCCAGTACAGGACGACGTGGGATCTGGGTTCACTTCATTTGCTGGCATAGGCTGCTCAGGGCCCCACCTAATATTGTAGGAAGTATTTGGGGACATTTTTGCTTTTAATTATATTTCTCAGTAGTCATTCAGTTTTTTTAATTTTGTTTTAGCAGATTGTGGATTTCTCCTGCAGTCTAAATGACTTCAGTCAATTTATGAAAGAAAAGCTGGATAAAGTTGGCAAAAGGTGTAACTTCAAAAATTATGATGTTATACAACCAAAGGTAAAAGTGTGTAATCATGAACTCCTTCGTGTATTTTCCAACCAGGCTAGCCCCCTTTCCATTACCAAGATAACGGAAATACAGAGTTCTTACAACCGAACTCCTTCGTGTATGGTCATGCTTTAGGGAGCCCTTTCAAATTTCATGTTTTCTACCTAATTGTAATACTGCTAGAGAGCGCTGTCCGGTTGTGTTTCTTCATAAGTAAATATTCCACTGGTTAGAATCAGTAATATGCTCTTTGTTACAAAAATGAAAGAATGCTAGCAGTACAGCATTTTGCTAGGTCTGCAATTAGCGCAGGGCTGTACCCATATAAAAGAATGACTGGGGGCAAATTATTTCAGTGGGGACATTTCTTGTACAGTACAGATTCAAACTTTAGGTATTTATCTCTGAAGTTGCAAAGGAATTCTCTTCTGAATTTTGACGTTTAACTGCGATCCTGGGCCCACTCAGGTGTACACGCAGGTGATAGATTGATAGGTCCGCCCTGAATATCCGTAATTGTTGAACCCAGTGCTGTGGTTTAAGGTTTTGGTGAGTTGCAGTGTTCTGTAATTTGGAACAAGTTGGGCTATGGAGTACACGTCTGATTGGAGTGGCAGTGGCACCTAGCTTATTTACAAGAAGACTTGTACATTTGTTCAGATTTCCAAAATCGCTTAATTGACCTGAAATCTTCAAAGTTTATTCATTGTAATATTTTCACGGTTAGATGAGCAAAGTATTATCCTGGCGTTCGCACGGATTTATGGAGTGCATTAGAACTTGTCGTACGCTGGCAGTTATGAGGACGGTCCTTGCTCTTACTTTATTTTTCGTTTATAGTCACTCGTCTCTTTGATTCATTAGTGTGAATTGTGCCCTTTATACAAAACGAGATATTCTAATTGTACTAGACCTGATGTAAGGAGTATTGCATTTTGCAGAACTCTTTCTGTTTCGAAAAGAGGGACTGGATGACTGTGCGTCAAAGGGAACTGCCACATGGATCTAAACTAGTACGATCTCTCTCTCCAACCCAATTGAAATAACTCAGAAGTTGGGTCAAGATTATAATTCTATTTTGCTCTATTTTGCTTTCCTCCTATGAGTGTAACCAAACTTCTATATTTTCAATGAAATGAACTTTGCGTTTTCTCGACAAAAAATTACAGCTGCTAACATCAAATTTCGCTCATTTCTTATATATAGTATTCGTATGAATGTTAGCAATTAGAAGTCAATATTGGGCAATTTTCGTCTCGCTTAAAGATGGAAGTATCTAGGAACTCTCCATCTGGCTTATACTAAATGAGTTATCACTTGTGTTGTGTAGATAATGGGCCTTAATCCTCCTTTTGGAGTAAAAGCAATGCTTGCAAACAAATTCATTGAGAAGGCACTGACGTTCAAGCCAAAGCTGATTATACTGATTGTCCCCAAGGAGGCTGAAAGGTACTGAAGATCTTTCTGTTGAAATATTACATATAATGCTGTCACTGTTCTTTCGTTTATTTATTTTCACCTCTATACTACCAGGTTAGATCGAAAACGTCCACCTTATGATTTGGTTTGGGAGGATAATGAAAGTCTTTCTGGGAAGGTGTGGAATTTATGACTCCATTAATTGAACCTCGCAGCTGTTCTGCTTGCTGAAGTTATTAACTTATTTACATGTTGCAGTCCTTCTACTTGCCTGGATCATTGGATGTGAGTGACAAACAAATGGACCAGTGGAATGTATTTCCACCCCCATTGTATATGTGGAGTCACCCTGATTGGACAGAGAAGCACAAGAAAATAGCTGAGAAACATGGTCATACTGTAAATGTGAACTCCAGTGTCGAAGAATTTGATTATCTTCCTAATGACATCCCTTCACAAAATCATGCTGAAGTTAGTTATGAGCGGAATTCTACATCTCGAAAGGGAAAAGGGACACGTATGGATGATAACATGAACTTTGTTGGAGGGAAACCAGAACAATTAGATGGATTCCCTCCAGAAAAGCGAGTAGAAGTCGCATACGAGGAATCAAAGATTGTATCAAACAGAAGCAGTACTTATCGAGATGATTACAGTAGCATTCACCAAGAAGAGAGATATGGTCATTCCGAATTCAAAATTGCTTGTCACAGTTATGGTCGAAAAGCAATAGAGACTTCAGATCCCTCCGGAGAGATCAATGAATCAGAGAAAACTGTAGATCATAATGTCGAAGGAGATTCAGATATGAGTATCTCGCCGTCAGATTCCAGGAGCTTTATCCCCCCTATGCCAAGTGAACCTGAATATCCTTCAGAGTATTCCCTATGAGGACAGCTATTTCAGACAAGTGGATAAATATGGCATTGAATCTGTAGAAAACCACCTCTTGTTTTCCACTCAAGATATGAGTCCCGGCCTTGAGGAAGAGCAGACTAGACTTTGTGCTGGTGATCCAACTGGTAACTTGTACAGTTCAATATCTGGCAGAACTGGCGGTAACTTTTACAGCACTCGAAGCCTTCCTCGCGCTGATGGGCCGTTGCTCGTGGGCCCCTTCCTGGACACGGAGCTTCACGACGCCATCAATGGGATGGACCGCAACAGTGCGCCTGGCCCTGATGGGCTCGGCCCAAGTTTCTATCGGGCTGCCTGGGAGGTGGTCTTCCCCGACATGCGACGCCTATTCGACGCCTTCCACGCCGGCGCCACCGATCTTGGGTGCATCAACAAAGCGTTCGTCGCTCTCCTGCCCAAGGTTGCCGGCGTGCCCACCCCTGGTGCCTTCCGCCCTGTGTCCCTCCAAAATTGCTCCATGAAATCGATCTGCAAAGCTCTCACTTCAAGGCTTCAGGGGCAGATTTCACAACTTGTTGATGCTGAGCAGTCTGGGTTCATTGCTGGCAGAAGTATTTCAGAGAATTTCGTTCTTGCCAGTGCTGCTTCTCAAGAAAAACTCCTGCTGTTGTGCTCAAGTTAGATTTCGCCAAGGCTTTTGACTCGATTAATTGGGACAGTCTGCGCAAGATCATGCTTGCCCGTGGGTTCCCGGTGTTGTGGTGCGACTGGCTTGACTCCATCTTCACCTCCTCGAAGACGGCTGTGTTGATGAATGGAATCCCAGGTAAATGGATCAACTGTATGAGAGGACTCCGGCAAGGGGACCCCCTGTCCCCCTATCTTTTCCTCCTAGTTGCTGATGTGCTGCAACGACTGATCAGGGCTGACCCGGAGCTATGCCACCCCCTGGTTGATGGGGCTCCGTGTCCCGTTCTGCAGTACGCGGACGATACGCTGATCATTATTCGCGTTGGCCGCGCTGCGGCTCGGCGCCTGAAGGACCTGCTGCTCCAGTTCTCTGCCGCCACCGGATTGGAGATTAACTTCCACAAAAGCACTATGGTGCCGATGCATGTCCCTGCGGATGAGGTGGCTGTTATGCAAGCTATCTTGGGCTGTCGTGTGGAGGGGTTACCTCAGACCTACTTGGGGCTGCCGCTGTCCGCGGAGAAGCTCACCATCGCCGCGTTCGCCCCGCTGATTGCTAAGGTTGATAAGTACTTATCGGGGTGGCGTGCGATCCTCCTCTCCACCGGCGGGCGTGTCGTTCTGATCAACGCTGTTCTCGATGCTCTGCCGGGCTATGCCATGGGGGCAATGGTGCTGCCGCCCCCGCTTCTCAACATCCTTGATGGGCTGCGCCGAAATTTCCTCTGGAACATCCTGGATCGCCCCTCGGGTGTCAAATGCTTGGTCGCTTGGAAAAAAGTGTGCCGCTCGCGTCGTGAAGGCGGGCTGGGCGTTCGGTGTCTGGCAACCCAAAACCGCTGCCTCCAGGTCAAGCTACTTCATCGCCTGCACTCGGACTGTGACGCCCCCTGGTCTCGATGGATTTGGAACATGGCTGCTGGTCCGGTTGTCCCTGCCAAAAAATCTGCTGTGGCTGGCCCTCACTGGAAGCGGCTCGTCGAGCTCATGCCGCTGTACCGTGGGATTTCTTCTGTGTCTGTTGGAGACGGAAAGCACACTGCATTCTGGCTAGACTCTTGGCTGCCTGCGGGGTCGATCGGCTCGCGTTTCCCTGCCCTGCTCTCGCATGCTCTGGACAGTGGTGCCAGCGTTCACTCGGTCGTGACGAGTGGCCTTGCCCGTGCCCTGGTTCCGCGGCTCTCCACGGTTGGCGAGCGTGAGCGCCGCCTCCTAGCCACGGAACTCGCTGGCGTCGCCTTGTCTGACGCCGCGGACACTCGCTCTTTGTTGCGCTGCGCCAAGGGCAAGGGATCTCTGGATGTCTCCGCGCTCTACCGCCTCTGCACTTTGGGCGGGATCGACGCCCCGTTTGTCGACTTTGTGTGGGACAATTTCGCTCCTTCAAAGGTCCGCTTCTTCGGCTGGCTCTTGGTGCAGAACCGCATCCTCTCCAGGTCCTCGCTCTTGAGCAAAGGGATCCTGACGGCGGAGGAAGCTGTCTGTCCCATCTGTGGCGCCGCCAACGAGACGCCGGCGCACATCATCTTCGGGTGCCCCTTCGCGACGCGTTTCTGGGAACGCATAGGCGGGCGGCACCCTCCCCATGCCGACGTCCGCCTTCTGCACTCCTATGCTGCCCCTGCCAGCGTCTCTCCTGAATCTGCCTCGACCTTTATGCTCCTTTGTTGTTGGAACCTTTGGAAGCATCGGAATGCGGTGGCGTTCCGCGAGCAAACTCCTTGCCTCGCTGTTCTTCTTCAGTCTTGCAGAGATGACGCCAGGTTCTGGCCTGCTCGACTGCCAGCTGCTAAACGTCCCTGTGCTGCCTCTTGGGTTGGATGTTTTAGTGATCAGGATCCTCAACCCCCTTGATGCTGTGATGCTGTGTTGTAACTGCTGCTCTCTCTCCCCTGTACCCCCTGCTGCTATCTGGCTGTGGCCGTTTTTTGAAATGAAATAAAATTCAGGTGGGGTTTTTCCCCCCGGTGACCATTCAAAAAAAAAAAAAAAAAGCACTCGAAACTTTGAAGATCGCTCTGTGGTTTACACTATGGGTAGTCCTGGCTCTGCAAAAACGTACACCATTACGGATGATAATCTCCAAACAGCCATGAACCCACCTCCCACGGCTATCCGGGCACAGATAAGAATGTATGGTGGACACGTCAGGGATGAACATTCCCATGTAGCCATGAACTCACCTGACACGGATGACATTCGAGCACAGATTAGAATCTATGGTGGGCAGAGCACCTATAATCATCCATATACGGGTACACAATATTCCGGGTCTTCAGAAACTGGACTTGAGGGATCTGCTTTATATGGAATGCCATCTTTGGGTCTATCAGGGAGGTCAGCGAACGATAACTATATTCCTCGCCTTGGTGAAACACACTATAGCAGAAGTCAATATAGTGTACCTGATCATGTGAACTTTGCTAACCGGCAGCAGTATCCATACACGCGTCCAGGCTCTTCTGGTGGCTGGCCTGCCTAGTGACACGGAACCTTTGAAATTTCTATAGAATCACTCTCTGGCTTGCGTTGGCAGATGTAATATAACTAGGGCTGTTGAGACACGGTTTGCCAATCCGCGTCATTCCGTTACTTGTACTAGCAGACAAGGTTACAAACCAGTGCAATTGTTAATATTAGAACACTTGCAAGCCGAGCTCCTAGGGGCGTGTATCGTGGTTAATAGTCTTATCTTATGCATTGTTCGTGGTTAGGAAAGATAAAAAATATATATGTTATACAACGGGCCATCTCTTAGTATTGCCTCCAAGACGTCAACAATTAATATCCTTAAATTATGATGCGATTAAAACTCAATAAGAAATTGTATGACTAAGAGAAGATATCTCGTGTAGTGCAGAAAAGTGTCTTATTTTTCTATTTTTCTCGTATAGTAAGATATATGTTAACAAAGCGATCATTTATGTCGTCTCTTAGTCATACAATTTCTTATAGCATTTTTCTCGTACAGTGGAGAAGATGTATGTTATAAAAGAGATCATTTGTGTACACGTATAAAAGAGGTCATATTTCTTACTCCCTCCGTTCATATAAGGTGTCTAAGCTTTTAAGGCTCCGTTTGGAACACAGGATAGGAAAAACGCAGGAATAGGAAACACGAAGGAATAGAAAAGGAAGACATGTGGAAACCAGAGGAATTCAAAACATAGGAAATTTTCACAAAATGTCGTTTGGAACACAGGAAAGAAACATACAGGAAATCATATGAGTGATTCGTGCTTAAGGAAACTAGATTAGTAAATACAGCAATTAACGGGTGTGCCTATATACTACTAATATCTGCTGCAGGGCACTGACTAGTGGGCCCTTTTAAAGGGTGCTCTCTTTACCACATGTTTCTTAATTCTTATCCTCTCCCATGCTATCTTCACCCCCGTAGTTTTCCCTCAGATCTCCATTCTTTCAATCAGTTCTGGCCAATGCATCCAAAACCGATGCTAGCAGCAGCTTAATTGCATAGTTCTCCAAGGAAAAGAACAGCGCAACGTGGTTTGGAGGCCTTCATGCGGCGCAGATCGAGCTTCACATGGACGTGCCATGGCGGTGTGCAGGTGGCGTGGGGATGGCCTGCGGGCCGTGGCAGGCGATGACTACAGCGAGGAAGCCCGGCAGCCTCGATTAGCAACGACGAAGGGCAGGTAACCCTTGCGGTCAGGGCCGCCTCGACCGTCGGCGAGTTCCCCTTTCAGCACCTCTCTAATCTCGCGTGTTTGGCTTCGTTAGTGACTGAGTTGCCTCGGACTTCCGCGACGGAATGAAAACAAATGAGGTCGGACTGGATGTTTGGAATCCTACAGAATTCCTGCAAATGCGAAGGAAGTGAATTCCTATCCTGTGAAATTCCTGCGCTCATTCCTGCATTCCAAACGGTGCAAAGGAATAGTTTCCTGTGTGAACAGTATTCCTCCAGTTTTCCTACGGTTTTCCGTGTTCCAAACAGGCCCTAAGATTTTTCTTAAATATCAGCGATTTATGGATAATTTACCTATCAAAAAATGATTCACAATCTGGAACAGAGAGATTTGATGGATTGTTTTTAATTTGTGTCTATTAAGGTCAATTGCATGCAAAATACTGGAGTCTTAATATTCATGCTAAAACGTTAGACACCTTAATTAAAAAGGAACGGAGTGAGTACTATCATATGATAATCATCATCCACTAAGAGAGAAAAAAATTCTATTTTTCTTTGATCCAACTATTTCTTTGATCCAACTAAAAATCATCCTATGGCACCATTGTACAATCTACCATCTCTCACTCGTTCCAGGTTCGAACATCTCCAACCGGACTGGGCAAAATTGGTTCTATTTGTTTGGCCTCATAGTTGTCTCCGTCAAATCTGACCCCTCAAAAACATACAAACACATGCAACGTCGATCACATATATGATCCATGCTTGTGGCCAACCAAGATTTGCGTAACAATTTATCTTCAGGGGTTGAGTATAAAGTGTCGGATGATTGTCCGACATTAAAAAAGGGGGCGCGGTTCCATAAATTTCAAAATTTGGAGGACTTTGACCAGTTTTGATGAGATCCATCATAAACGAGTCCCTAACATGGATCACAATTAAGTTATGATCCTAAAGTTGGTCCCAAATAATGCATACAGGGAAGAAATAACCTTAGCAGTGTCTGAACTTTCGTCGAACATGTGGTGGGTGCATTGAGAGCCGAAGATGCCCGACGATGGCCGCGACCGTTGGAGCTGAGGAAAGTCGTACACCATGTCTGGGGACACGTCCTCTTGTGCGAAGCCTTCCGGGATATGCCACTGCGAAGGTGGGATGTTAGCCCCGTTCGTGGCCGAGGACGTTGACCTTCGGAGCCGGCAGAGCTTCTCCGTAGTGGCCTTCTTAGCCTCCTTCTCCTTCTTCACCTGCAGGCGAAGGCGCTGTCGGGCGCGCTTATCCTTCCGGGCGATGGTTCGCTCGAGTTCGGTGGACAGTCTCTGTTCCACCGATTCAGACGACCCATCCTTCTCCACAAGCTCCACGAGGAGAGTCTGCTTCTCCATCAGTTTCCTTCTCTCGTGGGTGGACGTCGGCTAGGACGGAGTCGAACGACATGGGGGAATTGCGACGGAGTCTGGGGAGGGCGACAGATCAAGAGATATTTGGGTCAATTGGGAATCTCAGGGTGGGTCTGGGGTGTCAGATCAGAATGTGACGGACATGTCCGGTCTCGCTGGATAGCCATATGGGCTGGATATGTAAATTCACGCACAGACCGGACAATTGGGCTGAATTGGTCTATGCCAAACCTCCAAAGTAATGGAACGAATCAACACGATTTACCAATTACACCTAGCCTCTGCAACAATGCAATACCCTAATGGCATTATGGATGCACGCATCCAAAAAAGAAAGAAGAAGAAACTAAAAAAGAGAAGTCCCGCGTTCTAGCCCTTGCAGCAGTAGCACAACCACCACAAAGACAACACTTGATGTCCGAATTCTCCAGAAGCGACGCCTTCAAGAAGGAAACAGTGCACAAGCGCCGTCGTCCCCACAACAATGCCTTCAGCAAGGCCATTGCCAGGCACAACCAATTAAGGCCAAACCTTGAATTTTTCACCCTGAAAGGTAAGACTTTGAACTTCACCTCTATTGTCGCCCCCACTTACATACCGCTGCTACAAATCACGAAACTCCAAGCAAGTTTCTCGTCACCGTAAAGGCTCCAATCACCATTACTAGTCCTCAAATCTCGGCTTCCATGACATTCTCCGTCTCTGACTTCACCATGGAGCTAAGCATATCCCATGATGGCAACAGATAGCAGAGACTCGCTCCGCTCCCTCCTTAACGGAAAACCCAATGGGCACGACCGAATCCCACCCGATTCAGCAATCTTCAGGCATAATGCGCCTATGGGAGTTCACCGGTTGAGCCTTCCGGAACCTGACAGTCCGGCCAATCGAGGAGGAAAGGCGTCAAGCAGATCTTCGTCTTGGCGCAAGAGGAAGCATAGGACCGCCGCCTTTTTTCAATCACACTTGCAGGCCCCCACGCCGTCGATCGGAGCAGCAACAGAGAAGACGGCCGCATCTCATGACTACAAACCGTCCATGGCAGGAGACGGCCGATCGGGCCCTAAAGCCCTGATATGATCCACCACCACGCCGCCAGAAGCACGTTGCGCGCCATCCGCCGCCAAGGCGTCGCTCCGGCTTCAGGCCCCGGCTCCAAGGCCACGCCGCCCTTGAACCGCCGTCACCACTCCACTAGCGCCCATGGAGTCGTCGCCACGGTGCACTCTCCTCCCCTCCGTCCTTTGACGAGAAGGGCACCGCCACCCCGCCGGCTTTGGCAGTGGCACCGGCCAGGAGCAGGCCAGTGAGGGGGTGTCGTGGGGATGACCCCTGGTTGGGCAAAGTCCCACAGAAGATCTTTTGAAGCAAATCCAAGTACTACGCAATCACTCCTCATTCCGGGTACTGGAGCCCGGCCAGCCCCCGCCTACTCGGTCCCAGTCGGATCCGCCTGCTCAAGGGCAGCCGGCCTCCGCCTGGCTCGCCGTGGTCAGCAAGATAGCATGGGCAAAAGGCGAACCACAAGCTCGACATCATCCACGACTCTCCAGACCGATGGGACATCTCGAAGAGTGTCCGCCGTACTTGACAAGACCAGTGTGGACGTCGTGCCCCAGCCGGTTGGCCGTCCACGACGTGCAGGCATAGGCTAAAGCGAGCCTAGCTTGACGTCCCCTACGCCACCAAGTACTCCGATGTGACCATACGCCAAGGCCAATGGCACCCGATTGGTGGAGAGCAGCCTACCATAGCGGACAATCCGGCTGCCTACGCTGCCCACATTGAAGACAAGGACGCACGCCGTGCCACTGTAGCCTACGTCATGAAGGACAAACGCTATAGCCTACCTCAGCCGGCTGATGTGACCAGCCGGCCCCACCTGTAAGCCAGACAGCCAGGCCTATATAAGGCTGTCTGGACACCCAAGTAGAGGGTAACCAACACTTCATTCTTCCACCCCCATAGCGAACTAGAACCAGAGCAAGATGGAGAGCTTCGCAAACAGCTCGAGGAGCAACTTTGTACTATGTCCACCAATATTAGAGAGATCAGGCAGCTGTAGGGGTGTTACTCATTGAGGGCCCCGAACCTGGGTACATCATGTCTTAGCGCTCATGCGCAATCTCGCCTTCGGACTCCTCTACTCAAGTCACCCCGTGTGACACTGCCGTGCAACATACCACGTCAGGGTGGCTGGAGGAACGGGGAGGTTCCTCTGGAGTCGCCCGCGGGGGCGATTCAGGAGGCGGCTAGGTTAGGGTGGGCGTTGTCGGCAACCGCTGTCCTTAAGCAACAACACAATATATATAGTAGGAGTGGACTTGTGTGTGGCTGCTAGTACAAACGTTCGTGTGTGACCAAAACTAGCGCACCGCAAAATCAAATCGTGGCCGACGGCGAGCCATCCGCGAGCACTCGGCTCACCAGTCACCAGCTCCGCAGAAACTCAAGGATTGTGACGTCACTGGTGCATGGGACCTACCGCTCAGTTACCACGCATATGGTCGACCAAAGCTTAGCTCGGGAACCCACCCAATCTTCCCCGAGCTCCCGTGCTCCCCTCCTCCGCCAGGGCCATCACCACACTCGCTCGCATCGGAACCCTAACCCTAGCTACCCCCGACGCTTGCCATGCTCTCCACAGCAGCGGCGGCGTCCTCCACCTCCCTCGTCGCTTTCCACACGCGCGCGCGGCGCCGGCACCGCCGCGTCCTGCGGCCCGTCGCCGCCATCAGCTCCATCGCGGATTTCCTCCGGTACCGCCGCCCGGGGTCCAGAGGAGGGGGCGGCGGCGAGCTGCAGACGGCAGTGGTGCGGTACGAGAAGCGGCTCCCGTGGTCGCTCCTACACCCTTTCCTCCGCGTAAGTCCGGCCTTGCGGAACACTCTTATGCTTTGCTCTAGTTGTAAGCGAATCCGGTATTTTGCTTCCGGAAGCGCTTGAATTGTAACCGTTACTTTGTGCGATTCATGATTTGGTTTCTGTTTGGTGCAGGTTGATTTGGTTTCTACTGTACACATTGCTGACAAAGAGTATGTGCTCCATTTCATGTTGAAACATTTGTTTACGCCGGCATTCGCAGCTCTATGAGCTCACATACTTGACTATCACTACCATCATTTGCTTATCACAAGATCCCCTGCGCTGGTTGTCTATTTGATTCACGGATAGGAGCTGCCAACTAAGTGAATTAGCTAAGATTTATTACGTTTCTTCAGATACTTCGATAAACTCCAACAAGCACTTGAAGACTATGATTGCGTTCTGTATGAAATGGTGACAAGCCGGAGAATTTGAACAATCAAAAGGACCCAACGTTCGCGAAGAAGCTTAAATCTTCCCGTAGAGGCTTCAGTATTCTTGGTTTCATACAGAAACAAATGGCTCGTATCCTTTCATTGGATTACCAGCTAGATTGCCTTGATTATGGCGATGAGAAATGGCAGCATGCGGATCTTGATTATGAGACATTCAAGCAGCTTCAGGTAATGTCCTGTTGCTGCTTGCAGTTTTGCTTTATAATACTACTACCTACACAATAAGTTTCACATGCTTGTTTTGTTTCAAACTTTATATAGCAAACAGCTTTTGAACTCATGTGTGCAATGTTCTGTACTTTCTCTTTCTGTCAAGGCCTTCCAAACATAGTGGACTTAATGTTAACACTACCTTTTTTATGTTTTCCAGACTGAAAGAGGTGAAAGCTTTCTCACATTTGCAGTGGACATGACACTGAAATCTACTAAAGCCTTGATACAACCAAGTTTGCCAGATGGTCTTGATTTCTGGAGATCTAAGTTGCTATGGGCTTCACGTGTTCTACCAATGCCACTTGTTGGACTATTTGTTATCACCGGGCTTTGTTTGCCAGTGGAAAATCAAGATGGATATCCTGAGCTCGAAGCATTATCCAAGCTAGATTTAGGAGCTGCTCTAAAGATTTTCCTGGCTAAGCAATTGACTTCTGAGTGAGTAAATTTAAAACTTTAAAGCCACTTATGAATCTTCATTAATTAATTGTTTCTTTTATTTTATAAATAGTTTCACAGCTATGACTGCTCCCGCTGAGGATAAGTCGGTTATAATTGGGGAGAGGAACAGAGTTGCCACTGACAAGATAAAGGGTGCCATAAACCGAGGGTACAAGAGAATAGCAGTTCTGTATGGAGGTGGGCATATGCCAGACCTTGAAAGACGTCTCCGAGAAGAGCTAAATATGGTCCCATCGGATGTGCAATGGGTCACAGCATGGTCAATAAGAAGCCGGGAGCTAGATAGAAAATCCCTTCCATTCTTGAAGACGATGGCTGAGGTTTCAGGATGGCCTTTGAATAGATACGAAACGCTGGCTCTGCTCATCTTTTCTTCAGTTCTTGCCGTGGATCTTTGGTTCTGGGAGCTTCTTGTGGAAACCGGTGTGAACTGGGCATCTTTTGCTGGTTCCTGGATTGATCAATTTAGTGGCTCGTTTTGACAAAGAAATTGTCTGAAAAGGGACAAAAGGAAGTTTTACGACACACTTACTATATAAGTGACAGTAGAATGAAAAATCATAAATCTATTTACTATTACAGTTAGTTCCAGCGATTAGCTGGTGCGCTGTCAATGCAAGCTTGTAGATAACAGTTTACTGAATCAACTTGAAATGAGATTAGTTAGAAAGCTGAAGCCACCGGATGTAATGCTTTTGGTGGATAGATATTGATATGTGATATTATGATCAGATGGTATTGGTACTGCATTTATTTCTTACGATATTATACACTTACACACGGTGATCACAAACAGGTATAGGGTACTAGTACACAGATAAACAGGTGTTACAAGTTCCATCTCGCACATCTAAAGTTGGCAACGCAACGTAGTATAGTTCCTTGCATGTATGGAGTGCATATACTTGTGGTCTAGTAAGATGATAAAGGTTGTGCTAGGTCGTCGACAGGCTCCTCCAACTGCTTGTGCCCCATAGCAGCAGCACAGGCACCCACAAAGGCTGCGTTGATGTACGTCGCTGGCTCGGAGTGCGAGGAATCCCCCCTGCTGTCGCTGAACTGGTCATTACCATCGGGTCCTCCGACGATGGCACCGACATGGACGTTGGGGTTCGGGTCGCTCGTGGGTAACCATGACGAGAACCCTTCGTTGCAGGGGACCGTCCTGCTAAGAACCTTGATAGAGGGGATGGATGAGCCGCGGTGGTGAATGCGCCTGGGGAACATGTCGCCAAACCCCACCATGTAGGCCATGCCCATGGGGTTCTTCCCTAGGATGTAGTCGACCTGAAGCCAGATGCGTTGTCGAACAGTACATTCAGGCAAAATACTGAAGTGACTCAGTCTCAAATGCTACTAGGTTCTAGGGTACCTGTGATGCGGCGAATGAAGCGATCTGGCCTGGAGAGAAGCTTGCAGCGCTGCAGCGGACTCCGTCGGACGCCGAGGACATGAGCGCCTTGGAGTAGATGGACATGACGAGAGCCGCGGTGGTGGTGTACTGCATATTCACCGAATCGCGTGTAAACAGAAGCCCTCCTGGAGTCAGAAAGAAACAGGTGAAATGTTGATCGAAAACAAACTGCAGCTCTGTTCAGAAGGGAATTGGGGTCATCGTCGATCAGACGAGATCCCCGTACGTACCACGAGTTGTCTGTATCTGCACATTACCGCTGTTAGGCATGAGGGCGCAGACGAAGGAGTCCAAGTTGGTCTTGTACCTTGCTAGCTCTGTCCTTCCTCCCAAATACTCCTGAAATCCAAGACACAGATCCATGGAGTCGCTTCACTTGAAGCTTCGGCATAATCTTTTCTCAAGGAACACCAGTATGCTATGAAACCGACCTGTGTTGCGAGCATCTGAGCTCCTGCCTGCTTGTTGTCCCAGCTGAAGTCGTTCACAGGGTTGCTGGAACCCTGGTTATCGCTCAAGAAGTCAAGGTACTTGGCGTCCCTGGTCGCGCGGTAGAGCCATGCCGAGGCCCAGAGCAGCTCATCCTGTGGCACATTAGATTTTGTTTGACAGTTGATCCACCATGCACACATGATCTATTCTATTCCGACCTTTGAGATCGATACTATGGTTTACCTGAAAGCCGGAGTAGGAGCAGTAGAAGGGGCAGGATGACTGGAAAGATCCCCTGTAATTGTTGGCAAACTCGAAGAGCTGGCCGTCCATCACAAAGCGAAAAATCAACTGTTATGCTTTTCATTTCACGACGAAACAGCAGGCCGAGGTCACCGATTCAGAGGAGATTCTGGTAGTGAGATGGACGTGAAGATGATTTGCGTGGCACGTACCGATCTGGACGCTACCAGGAGCCGCGAGGAGAAGGTCTTGTCGCTGTCGTCCTTGAAAACTAGGTAGGCCGCCGCGAGCGCCGCTGCCGCCTCACCGGCGGCCTCCGAACCAGGGGAGTCCGCGGTGATCTTGTACAGAGTCCTCGGCGTGTCCATGTCCTCCGGCCGCTCCCAGCACTGGTGGTCGGCGTTCCCATCGCCAACCTTGAGTTGAGCGCAACAAAAACACTAAGATCATTACGCTCTTTTTTGACTGCCATAGAGTACTCCGTATCAAATTAGTGTAGTACCTGGGTATACAAGGTAGTGGGAGATGTGTGCGAACGGACCAGGAAATCGGCGCCCCACTGGATCGCGGTCCGGAGGTTGCCCAGCTGCCCCGCCGCCGCGACATCGCCGCGGTACTCGATGGCGCTCCAGCTCAGGAGGGTGACTGTGAATGCCATCGGGAACCCGAATTTGACGTTATCGCCGGCGTCGTAGTAGCCACCGGTCAGGTTAACCTGGGGTCGATCATCAATCACCAAGAACACGTCATTATGCATGCATGCGACGATTGTATTTTTTTTTCATCCTGCTTCAGTTCTGTTTTGTTAATTTTGAGTTGGCTTGAACTTTTTGAAAATCTCACTCATCCAAAAATTGTTAAATTACTTGGACAAAAATTGTTCACTGAAGGATATTGTGGTTTTAGCGAAATATATGTATAATTGTTTGTCTGCACGTCATTTACTAAGTGCGTGATATGGAGATAAGGATGGTTGGATGCTGAAAAAAAATTAAAATGTGAGCGAGAATTTTTGAAAATTTAGGCAACATGTAAATAGACAAAAAGTCCATATCTCATCTCTGTTATATTGTGGCACGGTTTACAACTCCACCCCACCCTAACCAACCAACCACGGCCACTACCAGTGAAAACCAAGTTACGGCAAAAAGCGATGAAACCCCATAAAAATCATGTTTTGAAGTTTTCTAAAAAAATCTACAAAAATAAAGTAAGTTGGAAGGATAAAGTTCCATGAACACGTAAAATTTCACGCTTTAAGTCAAAATCGTTTAGAAGCTACAAGAAACTTTTTGGCAATTATTAATAGCAAACATGCACTTAATTGCTGAATTTGTTTTGGTCATACCAACTAAATGAATATCAGTTGAAATTTGATGTATTTCGTATTGTTAGAGCATCACTCTTAATGTAATGTAATTTTTTTATCATTTTTTGAAAACTCTTAAATGTGGTTTCCACAGTCGAAAAGAACCGAAAACCTAGCCTATCAAGGTGTATCCAGAGGAAAACAATGACCTTGCCAGGAAAGAGAAGGCCGGAAGAAGAAGAATGAGAAGAAGACTCCAAGTAGAAAAAGATGGAGGATGATTTTATTTTTCTGAATAAATTATTTTGATAAAAAAAAGATGGTCTGTATCGAAAATATAATGGGTAGTCCGCTTTTGAATGTGCTGAAGTGAAAACTCCTTTCTAGATTAGTTATGCCCGTATATAATTCAAAGGAACGTTGGGGCAGTGCTTCATGATTGTAAGGGACGATACATTTTCTTGCCGTCCGTCTGTGAGCGCAGAGTTCCCGCGCCATCTGGCTCTCTGGTTCGCCGGCAGACGCCCCGACCGCTGCCCCTCAAAGAACAGGATAGCCTTGGCCAGCGCGTCGCTGTAGTCCGGCGAGCCCAGACAAAGGATATTGGCTGCCTGATCGCCTCCAGCTCCAAACCCTGCGCAAAAGCGGCACACTACCACCATTGTTACCATCCATACCTTCGCTGGCATTGTAGCCATCTGTCTTCGTTTTGTACTGCACTCAATCAGCTTCTCGCTTGTTGCTATGTCTGTGTATATGTCTGTGCTTATGCTTCTTGTGATGGATGCAAAATGTCATGGGCCTGAACCATATATTTATAGTGTGATGAGACTCGATATACCATCAAGCTGCCTGTGCATGTGATGTGCTGGTGCAAAGCAATGCAAAGAGTGTAGCACTTGTGCGCCATTAATTTCCCTAGAAATACTGACCCCCCAATATTAGTCTGTCCCATGCACATGCATTTATCAATAATCAGTACTTAAATGAGAGTTAGGCCAAATGCCCATGTATATCGAGAAAACCGCATATATATATATATATATATATATATATATATATGTGTGTGTGTGCATTTGTTCCCGTGTATATCACACTAAATACGTACTGACATCTGCATCTAGAGCAATACATATATATGTATATTACACGAAGTGTTAACATATATATACAATCATGAGAGACAGTGTAGAGGAGCCTCTTTTGCAATAGCGCATGCATGCTGTGGAATATGACTATATGAGACGATGATGGAATATTGAACATCTAGGGGATTTGGTGTAAATCACGAGAGTAACTGGACTTATTTTAGGGCGCATGGTGCGGACTTATTTACTCATGCATTGTATCTTTTCTTTTTGATTATCTAGATTGCTTGGATTAAATCTAACTCAGTGATTTTTATATTGGTGCCAAACAGGTTGAGGGGTGGCAAGATGGAAGATGTTAAGCCGCTTTCAATGCATTGTCTATTAGCGTGCTCTTCTATGACATGTAGGTACTTAGAGGTAACTAGCGTAATGCATTCTATACTCCCTCTGTTTTTATTTACTTCACGTTCTGGGTTTAGTCAGTTAAAATTTGTCAAGTTTGACCAAGAATATCGTAAAAAATATGAGTATCCCTAATATCAAATGCATATAATATAAAAATATACTTTATGATGATTGTAATACTATAGATTTTATATTATAGATGTTTATATTTTTTCTTCTAAATATTTGGTCAAACTTGATGAAGTTTGACTTTGACTAAATCCAGAACGCAAAGTAAATAAAAATAGAGGGAGCATTAAGATCGTCTATGCCTCACTTGGTTATAGCGTAGGATCTAATAATCTATGCATAAATGTTGTGTGTAGAGACTGTATCTGAGATAAGAGACAGATTCATTATATCCCCTAATAGCCGCTAAAAAAGGCATCACAGACAAAAACAATATTGATATAACGACTAAGGACACCACCATAATAGAGCATTGGGACGGTAAATGCATAGGAGCACATGCCTGCTCCCCCTGACCCCTCCCTCGTATCTCAGCAATCTGAAACGTGGGGATTTGTGCCTCGTTTGGCATATGTGCGACAGTCTGATTAAGGAGAGAGCGTTTTGACTACTGAGCTCATATGCTTCTGCCAAAATAAATAAATTGAGAAAAAAATATGACAAACATATGCTAGTATTCTAGATATGTGCAAAGTTTTATAATGAAATAACATTTGTTATGCTCCGTGCAAAAAAGAATAAAAAATCAATGCTCTAAACAATAGTTTTAAATCCTATTTTGTCCATTGATTTTTTTTTAACAGAGCAGCACAAATGTCATTTTGCTACGAAATCTGGCACGTATTTAGAACACTTGTATATGTTCACCACCAAAATTTTCAGATTTTTTTGAAATATTTGACGGTTTTTTATTCGGGCAGGACCATATGAACTTGGGAGCCAAAGTAAATTCCCGTGTAAGTATCACTTTTGTCACTTTGTGTAAGATGTAGTATTATGTCACTCTCCATGCATGTGTTTGCTGACGCATCTGAACTTGTTGTACCGAGTTCATGCAAAACTTGCTTGCCGCTGCACCTCCCTTTCTTGGCTACTTGAAGATCATTGTTTTCATGCACGAACTGCATGTACGTGTAGTTTCATTGGTACGTGGCGTCGTTTTGTAATGATTGCTGATAACTAACTATGACAGCATAGTGTTGCCTTATTAGCCAAGCCACCAAAAGAAAAGAAATGAAAAGAAAAGAAAAGGATAAAATTTCACTCAAGGGCACGTGCAAAGACACATGTCAACACGTACAAAACCTAAGCGAAAGTGCCGGCTCTCTAATTTATTACTACATTTGTTTAAAAAAAGAAGGTTATTTTTAGTCAATGGACTACTAAGAAAACATTTTCATCGTTTTTGAACACAAGGCACATATTTTTTTCTGAAAAGTCAAGCAAAATTAACTTTGACCAAGCTTGTAGAGAAAAATTATTGACAACTATAATATTTTGTAGATATAATATGAAAATGTATTTAATCATGAATGTAATGATGCATATTATAGATGATAATAGTTTTTCCTATAAACTCAGTCCATTTTTACAAGGTCTGATGTCGCAGCAGTGGAACATGGGGTTCCCCTGATGCTGCCAAAGTGGGTCCTCCGCTGGGGCCCACCAAGAAGATGGACAAGGCAAGGAGTCAAGTACAGCAGATGGGTTAGCCCATCTGCCTCAAGGACACCCGACAAGTTCGACAACAAGTCTCTGCGGCTAAGGACCAGGTGACCTTCCGGGTCACCCCCTCGCCCGGAGAACCAGGCAAGACACCCACGGGTCCGTGCTCCCGGAAGGAGGCCAGCGCACCCCCGGTATCCATCCGTACCATCGAGAGGATAAGATTGTCAGCTCGCCGGAAGCTGGTGGAAGACTTGAGCGCCAAGATGAAGGCCGCGCCCTGGTGACGTTGCCACGAGCGTAGTTGGTGGGGCGGACAGGCTTTGTCCGTCCCACCTTTTCCAAGGGCGGACGACCACGCCGCCCTCCTCAGAACGCTTGGAGGAGAGAGTGCCACGTCTCCTCCAAGGACCGCCGAGGGGTTTTTCCCGCCAAGACCCCTCACACCTCTCGCGTGACCATGTCGGATCCCCTTAGCCTATAAAAGGAGGACCATGGCACCGGGAGAAGGGGGACAGAACAAGACGAGACGAGATAGAAGCATGCTAGAGCTCAGGCAAGACTAGTCTAGGGTTCGGAAGGTAGAGAGAGAGGTGATCTCCCCAGGGCAGGATCTGCTCTTCGTCTACCTCCGGCCGAATCTCTGCCGGGTTCACCCCAGAACACCCTTGTACACCACACCATGATGAACCTCTCAATCCAGACATGCAGGAGTAGGGATTTTAGCCTCCGGGCGGCCTGAACCTGGGTAACCCCGTGTGTCCTGCTATGTTGTTCGATCTCTCCCTCTCGACGAAGAACTTGGCGTCCTTGCTCCCGAGTAAGACGTCTTCCAGCCTCCTTCGCGCCCCGTGCCGAACCTAAAAAGGGGATATCATCTACTCCCGGTGTCCGTCACCCGAGACACGACATCTGGCGCGCCAGGTAGGCGGTGCAAGCGCTGGATTCGTCTTCTTCTTCATCGACCTCAAGTTCAACGTCAAGTTCATCGTCAAGTTCTACATCGTGCACTTCGTCCGAGGCCAGATCTGAATCGAGCTCTCCGACTGTCTCAGGACCTTCATCGAGCTCTGCTCACGCGGCAGATTCGACAGCCTTTTTCTCGTCCGCGACAGAAGTTGCCCTGAACTCTTCTTCTCCAGCGAGGTCATCCGCACCGTCCGGTCAAGGTAGGTCCTTGGTGAGCCAGCCAGTCCGTCAAGCCGGAACAACTAGGGGCTAGGGGGGGCTTTGGGTGCAGCTCGAGCGCTTCTCTTTTTCCCGCCAGATCAGTGCAAGGACGATCCTCGTGCGAAGGCATGGATCGCTAGCTTGGAAAGTCTGTTGAACTATGCTCACCGATGCCACGCTCCCGCGAATTATGCACCAACCATCGATGCCGGCACCACCGTCCCTGCACCGGCGCCGCCGGAGTAAGTGCGTCCCGAAGATCCTCATGGCAAGAGGCCCATGGAGTCTCTCCACGAAGGCACTGGTCAGAGCTCCAATCCCCGGCGGCGCTCCCGGGAAGAGATGGAGGGTCGGGAGGGCCCGCACCTCCGAACCTGCTGCACACCGTACCCGGCGACCGTCCTCGACCTCTATCACCTGGAACAAGAAACGGGGGAGACCCTGCGTCATTACATCTGGAGGTTCTGGGGTGTCGTCGACCGTATTCCCCCGGCTGATCTCAGAAAAGTCTCCGTAATCGCTGTCTTCCACGTTAACGCCGGCGCAACATTTTAGCGCGCCATGCAAGCATGTCTTGGGTCCCAGCTGGGCCGCAACGTGGAGGCATACATCGACGACATCGTGGTCAAGACTCGGTACAAGGACTCCCTCATTCAAGATCTGCACGAGACCTTAAACAACCTTCGTCGGGTCAACTTCAAGCTTAACCCAGACAAGTGCGTGTTTGGGGTCCCGTCCGGCAAGCTACTGGGGTTCTTAATCTCCCACCGGGGGATTGAGGCCAATCCCGACAAGATCAAGGACATCGAGCGGATGGAGGCGCCACGGCGAGTCAAGGACGTACACGCCTCAACGGGTGCATCACAGCACTTGGGCGTTTCATCTCAAGACTTGGAGAACGTGCCCTGCCCTTCTTCAAGTTACTCAAGAAGACGGGTCCCGTAAAATGGACCCCGGAGGCTGAAGAAGCTCTTCAGTTCCTCAAGTGCTACCTCGCCTTGCCTCCCGTCCTCGTGGCACCAGCAGAAAAGGAGCCCCTACTACTGTACATCGCTGCAACCAATCAGGTGATCAGCGCGGTTCTTGTAGTAGAGCGTGACGCTCCTCCGGACAAGGTCGGCGGCAAGCGTCCCGGAAACATCCTCCCGGGGCAACCAAGAAAGAAGAAGCAGCCAGATGGCACAGGGCCGGAAGGCCCTGAGCCTGGCATGCCCACCGACGCTGTCATCGACGTCGCAGAAGAAGCATCACTGGGGGCTGACGCGCTCCCTCTCGAAGCAGCTGAGCTCGTCAAGGACTCGGTGACCCGCAAGATACAGCACCCGGTCTACTTCATCAGTTCGGTGCCGCGCGATTCCCGGGAGCGGTACCCCATGATGCAGAAGCTGTTGCTGGCGATCCTCATCGCCTCTCGCAAGATGAGGCCCTACTTCGAAAGCCACCCTATCACCGTGGTTTCCAAGTACCCCTTGAGGAGTCCGCTGGAGAATCCCCTCGCCACCGGACGAGTCTCTTGGTGGGCCATGGAGCTTCAAGGTTTCGGCCTCAAGTTCGAGCACATGAACAACATCAAGAGTCAAGCGCTGGCTGATTTCACGGCGGAGTGGATTGAGACAGCGTTCGACGACCCGGTGGAGGAATCTAGCCTTCCCGGGAAAGAAGATCCCGACGCCTGGACCATGAACTTCGACGGCTCCTACACCAAGGGCCAAGGAGGCGCCGGAGTCGTTTTGGTCTCCCCCACAGGAGATCGTCTGAAGTACGTCGTCCATATGTTGTACAAGGAGAATATCTCGAACAACACGACGGAGTACGAGGGCCTGCTTGCGGGACTTCGTGTTGCCGTTGGCCTCGGCATCACCAAGCTCATCGTCAAGGGTGACTCTCAGCTAGTCATCAAACAAGTGAACAAGGAGTATGCTTGCCCTCAGATGGCACCGTACGTCGAGGAGGTGTGGAAGCTTCAGCGGCGCTTCAACAGCTTCCGGGCCGTGTACATCCCTAGGGATGACAACATGACCGCGGATGAGCTGTCACAGATGGCTTCCAAGCGAGAACCAGTACCTCCCGGGATATACATTGAGGTGCTCCGGCAACCCTCTGTGTCTCCTGAGAGGCTCAAGACAAGGTATACATCGACACTGGGGGCTGGTGACCCGTCTACTTCGACAACCCGGGAAGCCAGCCCAGAAGGCGCGCAAGACCCGGCAGGACCGAGACCAAGGGAAGCTATGCTCCTCCTTGGTCAAATGGTGTTGCCGGTGGAGAGAACCCACCCATCCTGGGCCCTGGACATCGTCAAGTACATGACGGAGTATGCTCTACCGGAGGATGATCACGAGGCCGAGCGGGTGGCTCGTCAAGCCAAGCTCTACGTCCTGATCGACGGCGAGCTCTACCGGCGACGTGACAACGGAGTCAGGCTCCGCTGCATACCACAAGAACAAGGCCAAGTACTTCTACGAGACATCCACGAGGGCACATGTTCAAGTCATGTTGCATCAAGATCATTGGCGGGAAGGTTTTCCGCCAGGGATTCTACTGGCCGACAGTCCTTCACGACGCCGAGCAAATGGTCAAGACCTGCGAAGCTTGCCAATACTACGAGACGAGATAGAAGCATGCTAGAGCTCAGGCAAGACTAGTCTAGGGTTCAGAAGGTAGAGAGAGTGGTGATCTCCCCAGGGCAGGATCTGCTCTTCGTCTACCTCCGGCCGAATCTCTGCCGGGTTCACCCCAGAACACCCTTGTAGACCACACCATGATGAACCTCTCAATCCAGACATGCAGGAGTAGGGCTTTTAGCCTCCGGGCGGCCTGAACCTGGGTAACCCTGTGTGTCCTGCTGTGTTGTTCGATCTCTCCCTCTCGACGAAGAACTTGGCGTCCTTACTCCCGAGTAAGACGTCTTCCAGCCTCCTTTGCGCCATGTGCCGAACCTAAAAAGGGGGTATCATCTACTCCCGGTGTCCGTCACCCGAGACACGACATCTAAATTTGTATGTCTTTTTTTGAGAAACGAAGGGCGTACACCTTTTTTTTGGAATAGAGGGAGTAAGCTAACACGACATTAGCTAATCACTACCAAAAACAGCCACATTGCCGAGTGTATTTTATCAACACTTGGCAAACCGGCACATTGTCGAGTGCAACGATAAACATTCGGAACACTCGGCATATACGCGGTTTGCCAAGTGTTTGTTGGACAAGGCACTCAGCAAAAAAAAACTCTGCAACGTTTTGGACATGTGTCTATTTTAGCCATGTTTGACGCCAGACGGATTCGGGAACAACTTTGCCAAGTGTTTATTTTTTGGAAGAAAAAAAACACTCGGAAAACAAGTAAAATAATATGGTTTTGTAAGAACAGACTTTTTAATGTTTAGTTTTATTTCTTCAACTAAAAAATATTTACATATTTCAGGAGCTCTTTAATAGGGAAAATGAAATAATCCTAAACCATTTAGAAATTCAAAAAAATTGGCATAGAGAGATATTTTGAGTGTATGAGTTTAAGATAAATAGAGAAATTCAATAGACAAATTTAAAATGTTACTTGTTTCAAGATAATGAGCTCCTTTTCCATTTTTAAGTGCCAAACATGGGTTATTTTTGTGAAGCAAGTGGAAGAATAAGTTTGCCGAGTGTTTTTGGACCTTCTCGAGTGGCACTTAGCAGAATCCCAGAATCCGTAGTGAATTTATTACACGAGGATGTGAATTAGAATATTCTTACGGAAGTATAGTTCGTGTAACGCACTACCGGAAAATTTGAATTTGCCGTGCGGACCAGCCTATGCCGTGCGCCGCAGATTCTCGGAACACGGCAAAGACATCTCTGCCGTGCGGGAAAAAGTAAGATCACGGCAAACAAGAGAGGCACGGCACAGAAGTACCAGAGCACACGGCAAAGAAAACAGCACGGCAAAACACATAAACAACGCACGGCAAAGATATGCATCACGGCAAAGATATCTTTGCCGTGATCTTTCCTGGAATAGCACGGCAAAATCGTTGACTACGATCCGCAAATTTGCCGCCCTCCCAAAATATTTCGCGGGAATATCTAAACAAATTTCCCGCGCTATAAATAAATTGGCGGGAAAAAATATACCGTGTGCAGATGAAAAGCACACGGCACATATATTCTTTGCCGTGTGCCTGATGTTTCCTTCACGGCACAGCACATCTTTGCCGTGCGCCTACAAGCGCCTACACGGCACAGCCCATCTTTGCCGTGTGCCTTTTCATATGCACACGGCAAACCATGTTTGCATTTATATTTCGACATGCTTCATTTGTTTATTTTCTTTGTTAAGGCTTCTACTACGTTCATTTACTTCACCTAACACAACCAAGGAAAAAATTACACTGGCCTACCCCCTTTCGACGCCGTTCAAGGTGGTAGACGAAAACGTTAGGGTTTTTCCAGCGGATCTATAGGGTTTCGCCGAATCGGAGCCCCGGAGCGTCGAAAACCCACCCAAACCTAGGTTTTGCCATAACATGTATGTACAAGTGTGTTGGGTGTTGTAAATTTCCAAGATTTTGCTCCGGTGTGTGACCGTCTTCACGGACCGCACTCTCTCTCTAGTAAGTTTCTTGACTTATAGCTGAAAACTCCCGTTTTGGGGGAACCGGGGGCTGTATGACGGGCCAACCGTGTGTTTTCGGTGAAGGGGGTCGCACCTCGGAGCCGTATCTTGGTTCCCACAACCTACCAACACACTCTTATACATGTATTAGGGACACATGCAAGTTTTGGTGTGATTCCGACGCTCCGGACCCCGCTACGGCGAAACCCTACACCCGCTGGAAAAAAGTCAAACCTGTCGATCTACCCCTTTGACCGGCGCCGAGAGGGGGTAGACACGTGAACTTTTTTGCTTGGTTGTGTTAGGTTGGTACATGGGACCATGGGGAACCAACATTTCATGTGGTTCGTCGCATGATTCCGTGCCCGGCACCCGACACGGGAGTTTTCACCTCTAAGTGTCGGAACTTACTACGGAGTAAGAGGGGTCGGTGAAGGGGGTCGCACCTCGGAGCCGTATCTTGGTTCCCACAACCTACCAACACACTCGTATACATATATTAGGGACCCATGCAAGTTTTGGTGTGATTCCGACGCTCCGGACCCCGCTACGGCGAAACCCTACACCCGCTGGAAAAAAGTCAAACCTGTCGATCTACCCCTTTGACCGGCGCCGAGAGGGGGTAGACGCGTGAACTTTTTTGCTTGGTTGTGTTAGGTTGGTACATGGGACCATGGGGAACCAACATTTCATGTGGTCCGTCGCATGATTCCGTGCCCGGCACCCGACACGGGAGTTTTCACCTCTAAGTGTCGGAACTTACTACGGAGTAAGAGGGGTCGGTGAAGGGGGTCGCACCTCGGAGCCGTATCTTGGTTCCCACAACCTACCAACACACTCTTATACATATATTAGGGACCCATGCAAGTTTTGGTGTGATTCCGACGCTCCGGACCCCGCTACGGCGAAACCCTACACCCGATGGAAAAAAGTCAAACCTGTCGATCTACCCCTTTGACCGGCGCCGAGAGGGGGTAGACGCGTGAACTTTTTTGCTTGGTTGTGTTAGGTTGGTACATGGGACCATGGGGAACCAACATTTCATGTGGTTCGTCGCATGATTCCGTGCCCGGCACCCGACACGGGAGTTTTCACCTCTAAGTGTCGGAACTTACTACGGAGTAAGAGGAGTCGGTGAAGGGGGTCGCACCTCGGAGCCGTATCTTGGTTCCCACAACCTACCAACACACTCGTATACATATATTAGGGACCCATGCAAGTTTTGGTGTGATTCCGACGCTCCGGACCCCGCTACGGCGAAACCCTACACCCGCTGGAAAAAAGTCAAACCTGTCGATCTACCCCTTTGACCGGCGCCGAGAGGGGGTAGACGCGTGAAATTTTTTGCTTGGTTGTGTTAGGTTGGTACATGGGACCATGGGGAACCAACATTTCATGTGGTCCGTCGCATGATTCCGTGCCCGGCACCCGACACGGGAGTTTTCACCTCTAAGTGTCGGAACTTACTACGGAGTAAGAGGGGTCGGTGAAGGGGGTCGCACCTCGGAGCCGTATCTTGGTTCCCACAACCTACCAACACACTCTTATACATATATTAGGGACCCATGCAAGTTTTGGTGTGATTCCGACGCTCCGGACCCCGCTACGGCGAAACCCTACACCCGCTGGAAAAAAGTCAAACCTGTCGATCTACCCCTTTGACCGGCCGAGAGGGGGTAGACGCGTGAACTTTTTTGCTTGGTTGTGTTAGGTTGGTACATGGGACCATGGGGAACCAACATTTCATGTGGTCCGTCGCATGATTCCGTGCCCGGCACCCGACACGGGAGTTTTCACCTCTAAGTGTCGGAACTTACTACGGAGTTATAGGGGTCGGTGAAGGGGGTCGCACCTCGGAGCCGTATCTTGGTTCCCACAACCTACCAACACACTCTTATACATATATTAGGGACCCATGCAAGTTTTGGTGTGATTCCGACGCTCCGGACCCCGCTACGGCGAAACCCTACACCCGCTGGAAAAAAGTCAAACCTGTCGATCTACCCCTTTGACCGGCGCCGAGAGGGGGTAGACGCGTGAACTTTTTTGCTTGGTTGTGTTAGGTTGGTACATGGGACCATGGGGAACCAACATTTCATGTGGTCCGTCGCATGATTCCGTGCCCGGCACCCGACACGGGAGTTTTCACCTCTAAGTGTCGGAACTTACTACAGAGTTATAGGGGTCGGTGAAGGGGGTCGCACCTCGGAGCCGTATCTTGGTTCCCACAACCTACCAACACACTCGTATACATATATTAGGGACCCATGCAAGTTTTGGTGTGATTCCGACGCTCCGGACCCCGCTACGGCGAAACCCTACACCCGCTGGAAAAAAGTCAAACCTGTCGATCTACCCCTTTGACCGGCGCCGAGAGGGGGTAGACGCGTGAAATTTTTTGCTTGGTTGTGTTAGGTTGGTACATGGGACCATGGGGAACCAACATTTCATGTGGTCCGTCGCATGATTCCGTGCCCGGCACCCGACACGGGAGTTTTCACCTCTAAGTGTCGGAACTTACTACGGAGTAAGAGGGGTCGGTGAAGGGGGTCGCACCTCGGAGCCGTATCTTGGTTCCCACAACCTACCAACACACTCTTATACATATATTAGGGACCCATGCAAGTTTTGGTGTGATTCCGACGCTCCGGACCCCGCTACGGCGAAACCCTACACCCGCTGGAAAAAAGTCAAACCTGTCGATCTACCCCTTTGACCGGCGCCGAGAGGGGGTAGACGCGTGAACTTTTTTGCTTGGTTGTGTTAGGTTGGTACATGGGACCATGGGGAACCAACATTTCATGTGGTTCGTCGCATGATTCCGTGCCCGGCACCCGACACGGGAGTTTTCACCTCTAAGTGTCGGAACTTACTACGGAGTAAGAGGGGTCGGTGAAGGGGGTCGCACCTCGGAGCCGTATCTTGGTTCCCACAACCTACCAACACACTCGTATACATATATTAGGGACCCATGCAAGTTTTGGTGTGATTCCGACGCTCCGGACCCCGCTACGGCGAAACCCTACACCCGCTGGAAAAAAGTCAAACCTTTCGATCTACCCCTTTGACCGGCGCCGAGAGGGGGTAGACGCGTGAACTTTTTTGCTTGGTTGTGTTAGGTTGGTACATGGGACCATGGGGAACCAACATTTCATGTGGTCCGTCGCATGATTCCGTGCCCGGCACCCGACACGGGAGTTTTCACCTCTAAGTGTCGGAACTTACTACGGAGTTATAGGGGTCGGTGAAGGGGGTCGCACCTCGGAGCCATATCTTGGTTCCCACAACCTACCAACACACTCGTATACACATATTAGGGACCCATGCAAGTTTTGGTGTGATTCCGACGCTCCGGACCCCGCTACGGCGAAACCCTACACCCGATGGAAAAAAGTCAAACCTAGGTTGTGCCATACCATATGTATACAAGTGTGTTGTGTGCCCTGTGCTGCCACTTAGGGCGCACGGCAAAGACTGATGGAATCTTGTGTTCATCTGGTGTCGCTGCGTTACTGCATCACGATCGTTGCAAGTTTTGGTAGACGACGCCCTGGGTCCGGGGTAGACGACGCCCTGCACATTCGGTACACTTTTTCGGGGTGTCGATGCATGCGGCCCGCACCGGAGGGTTTATATATATAGTATAAATAAATATAATTAAGTGAAGTAAATTAATATGCTAGAAGCCTTAACAAAGAAAGCATATGAAAAAAAATGTGAACCATGCTTTGCCGTGCAGCTGACAGAAAGGCACACGGCAAACATGTTCTGTGCCGTGTGCTGCCACTTAGGGCGCACGGCAAAGACTGAATTTCAGAGCGCGGGGAAATATGTCAATTCTTTGCCGTGTTCCGAAAGTTTTGTACACGGCAAAGACTGGATCACGGCAAAGACGGGAGGTTAGGTCACGGTCCGAAATTTCCCCAAATCGACCGGTGCTCAGTTTCCTGAAATCGACCTCGCCGCGCGCCGCGCATCGCCGCATCCACCCGGACCACCCATCCATCCACGCCGACGCAGCTCCGCCACCCATCCACGCCGCCGTCGCCAGCGCCTCCACCCACCCTCGCCGCCGTCACCAGCGGCGCCACCACCCGGACCACCCATCCATCCACGCACGACCCAGCTCCTCCCCCGCCGACGCAGCGCCGCCGGCCCGCCGCCCACAGCGCTGGCCCACCGCCGGCGCCTCGGCCGCAGCGAACTCCCCACCGCCACTCGTCCTCCTCCGCCGGAACGAGCACGCCCCGGAGGAGCACGTCCTCTGCTCCACCGGATCAGGACCGGCGCCGTCGCCACCTCCTGGTCCTCTCCCTCGACCTCTCGGTAAGGCACGCCGGAGCAGCTGGAGCAGAGGCGACGTCGTCGTCCTCACGGTGCCCCGCACGAGCCCCGGCACCAGCAGCATTGGATCCTCCACTGCCTCCCACGTCTGCTGCCCTCCGCCACCCTCTAGTGTGTGTGCTCTGCTCGGAAGAAATCCCCTATGCTCATGTCTCTGTGAAATTCATTAGCTAGTTCCTGCAAAAGCGCAATCATGAGTACATTGGTCATTAGCTAGTCTCTGTGAAAAACACACTGAAATAGGCATAACTTATGCCATATGACTTATCAAAGCATGCATTTTAAATTTGTTCCCTGTAGAAAATAAATTGGTACTAATTATGTGTTAGGCTAGGTTTAGTTTAATTGATTGGTTCTGATTCTAGTGGTAATTGTTCTAGCTGTGGTAATTGTTCTAGGTGTGGTTTACAAATATGGTGTATGTCTAGCTGTGGTAATTAGTTTAAATTTTTCATAAAAGTTTTGGTGTTCTACCTAGGAGCATGAAGCATTACATTTGAGATGAATTTGTAGTAGTAGCATTCTACTACAATTTTTGTATTTGCATTTGTAGTAGAATTTGCTAGTTGTAAAATTGTAGTAGAATTTGCTAGTTGTAAAATTGTAGTCTAAATTGTAGTAGAATTTGCAAGTTGTAATGCTTATTGTAGTACCATGAATATTTAGATGTTGTACATTTGTTCTTATATATATGTTGTTTTTGTGGTTTTTCAGATGTCGTAGTTTACGGGGCTTCTCCACCTGAGGAGGGCCGCCTCGGTGCCCCTGTTCCATCCCCCCTGCGGAGAGCGTCCCCGACCTTCAGCGGTGATCGACCACGCTTCTAGGGTATACATCTTTCGCCTCTCTTGCTGCATAGGTTTATTTTGGTCTAGATCACCGGGTCAGTCGAGTCGCGTAACCTGAGTCAGATCCCATCCGGAAGGGTTACAAATTTATAAATATGCAGGATTGTCCATCTTTGCATATTTATAACCGTAACACTTCCGGGTTGTCCTGTTGGACAGTCCGAGTATGTGTAGATCGGGTCGTGTTCCATGTTCTACCCCTTCCTGAGACGGAATTTCGGCAGCACCTCCCCGTTGTTCTTCGGATGCACACCCTCTCGGCTTGACAAGCTCGAGACGTGTATTCTGAAGAACAGCGGGGAGGTGCTGTCGAAATTCCGTCTCGGGTCGGGGTAGAACGTGGGACACGACTCGATCTACACGTACTCGGGCGGGATAGGCCCCTACCCATTAGAAGTGTTGGTGAACCTTTGCATGTTGTAAAAGATAAAATTTGGCCGTAAAAAATGGTTTTGTTAAAATTCAGTGACATGTTGAACTGAAAGCATTGTGTATGTCTTTTTTGGTACCGATTAAAGGATGGATCCGAGACAGAACCGTGAGTGGATGTATGCTGGCAGAAAGAGTCCGTGGGAGTTTAGTGATGAATGGAGAGATAAGGCCGAGGAGTTTGTGAACAAGGCGTTTGACATCAGCAGCAGACCCATGAAAGTGTTTTGCCCCTGTTCAAAATGCGATAACCGAAGGCGACAGTCGAAGGTAGATGTTAGTACGCACCTGATCAAGAATGGGTTCACACCATTCTACCATGTTTGGAATTACCATGGTGAACAGTTAGCAAAACGTCCTAGAACCGAGCCACGTCGGCTTCAGCCAGCGGGAGAATTTGACACTGGGTTCAACAACTGCTTAGACGCCTTTGTCAATGCTAATGCGCCTGAAAGCCGTCGTGTAGAGGCGGAGACACCTCAGGAGGCGGAGACAAGTGAGCAGCCGGATGAAGACACGAAGAAGTACTACGAGACTATGTTTGGCTCGCAGAAACCCCTTCATGAACATACAGATGTTACCCTTCTAGATGCCATCGCTCGCCTTATGGCCGTGAAGTGCCAGAGGAAGATATGCAGGGATGGTTTCGATGATATTCTGGCCGTCGTTGGCAGCCTTCTACCGAAAGGGCATATCTTGGCGAAGAGCTTCTACGAGGCGACTAAACTCCTCCGTGACCTTAAGATGTCATATGAGAAGATAGACGCCTGTCCAAAGGGATGCATGCTATTCAGGAAAGAACATGCTGGAACAAATTATTGCATCCATTGCAATTCCTCTAGGTACTTCGAGGTCGACCTCGGTGGTGGACAGAAGAGGCAGACCGGGATTCCCCAAAAGATTCTTCGGTACCTTCCATTTATACCGAGGATCCAGCGGCTTTACATGAACAAAGACACTGCCCAGCAGATGCGATGGGCCGCGTTAGGGAGAGATACACGGACAAGATGATACATCCGTCGGATGGTGACGCATGGAAGAACTTTGTAGCGAAGTATCCACTGAAAGCGGGCGACCCGAGGAGCGTAGCTGTTGCTATATCAACCGATGGGTTCAATCCGTATGGCATGTCGGCGGCAACATACAGCTGTTGGCCTGTGTTTGTCATACCCCAGAACCTCCCCCCCGGCGAGTCCATGAGATCACATAACATGTTATTGTCGATGATAATCCCAGGACCGAAATACCCGGGTAAGAACATGAACGTGTACCTGGAACCGCTGGTTGAAGACTTGGCTGTTGGCTGGAACGGTCGCGGGGTCCGAACATATGACGCCTCAACAAATGATCACTTCGATATGTATGTCTGGTACCACACATCCCTGCATGACTTACCAGCGCGTGCTTTGTTCTGCGGCTGGTGTACACATGGGAAGTGGCCTTGCCCACAGTGCAGACAGGCTGTGACTTTCTCATGGCTTACGAAGGGAGGCAAGTATTCATGCTTTGATCAACATCGACAGTTCCTTGAGCCAGGTCATAGATACAGGAGTGACGTAAAGCGGTTCGAGAAAGGAGTCGAGATCCATGCTCCGAAACCACGTCTGATGACCGGAAGAGAAATCAGGGCTGAGCTAGAAGCTCTCGTGCCTAACCCCGATGGGAATGGTTTCGTGGGTTATGGGGAGACGCACCAGTGGACTCACATTCCGTGCTTCTGGAAGCTGCTCCCTTACATGGAGGATGTCGAGCTTCCACACAACATTGATGTAATGCACACCGAAAAGAATATCGCCGAGGCTCTTTATAGCACCATCATGGACACTGAGAAGACGAAGGATAACGTCAAGGCTCGAATGGACCAAAAAGAACTTTGTGACAGGCCAGATCTTGAAATGAAGCCTCCTGGAGTCAACGGCACTAGGTGGTCTAAGCCAAAGGCTCGGTTCTGCCCTACAAGGCCGGAAAAAAGGGAAATATTACAGTGGCTCGTGGAGTGTTTGTACTTCCCTGATGGGTATGCAGCTAACTGGGCGAGGTGTGTGAACCTGGACACGCAGCGAGTAGGAGGGCTGAAGAGTCATGACTACCACGTGTGGCTTGAGCGCATAATGCCGGTGATGATTCGAGGCTATGTCGATGAGGAGACTTGGCGAGTACTGGCGGAGTTGAGCTTTTTCTTCCGCCAGATTTGTGCAAGGGAGTTAGATCGTGAGGTGGTTCTGAAGCTGCATGAACAGGCACCCGAGTTGCTTTGCAAGCTAGAGACGATACTTCCGCCAGGGTTTTTTAATCCGATGCAACATATGATCTTGCATCTCGCGCACGAGGCTTTAATGGGGGGGCCTGTGTCGACCCGTTGGCAGTTTGGCCCTGAGAGAAAAATGAAAGACCTACGCCAGAATTGCGGGAATAAATGCAAGATCGAGGCATCCATGGCCGAGGCATGCCTTAACGAGGAGGTGTCAAACTTCACGACAGGTTTCTATGATGCCAACATTCCCACAATCCACAATCCAGTCGTTCGCTACAATGCAGCCAACCCTGAAGATGTACCCAAGCTTAGCATCTTCATAGGGCTCGGTGGCAAATCAAGTGGCACGAAGAAGTTCATCATGAAAAAGCTCGAGCGGGATATGATCTCCTCGTATATCTTGATGAGTATGGAGGAAGTGAAGCCGTACCGCGAGTAAGTCTTTCACCATTTAGTATTTCACAAACATTCACTCCTATATTCGTGGCTAACTCCTCTTTTCTCATTGGCGTAGACGATTCACTCGTGAAAACTGGAAGCTGAGAAGGGACCCTACCCCGAAAGAGTCGAAGGATCTTTTTGACAAGGGTGGTGGTTTTGGCAAGGGTGGTGGTTTCATTAGCTGGTTCGCGGGTTTGGTACTGTTCTGTCTAACTTTTCTAGTACCGTGGACATTCATCGATCATTCCTCGTTCTAAACTTCTCGTGCTAAACTTGTAGGCAAAAAAGGACAAAGAGATGAAGCCAGAGCTTAGAAACATTGCCCATGGCTTTAGCCATTCCGTCAACTCATTCCATGCTTATGACGTGAATGGATATCGCTTCCATACCCATGACCACACAACAAACCGGGGCAACCGGAAGACAATAAATAGTGGGGTGTTATGTGAAGGCTCAGATAAACTCCATTACTATGGAAGAGTTGAGGCTATATACGAGTTGAATTATGGTTTTGGTAAAGGGCTAGATCCCGTTGTATTCAAATGCAATTGGTTAGACCCGCGTCGGGTTAGAGGGATTCCTGCAATTGGATTGGTCGAAGTTGAACGAAGCTCCAAGTATTCGGGAGACGACGTCTACATTTTGGCTACCCAGGCCTTCCAAGTTTTCTATCTCCCGTACCCGTGCAAGAAGACATCCAAAGCATATCAAAAGCGTCTACAGGGATGGGATGTTGTGGTGACGGTACCGTCGCACAGTAGGCCGGCTATGCCTAACGGTCAAGATTACCGCCGCCTAGACCCCTCAACATCTGACGGCGAGTTCTATCAGGATGGAGGGCTCCCTGGGAAATTCACTATCAACTTGCCGACCGATGATGACATGGAATACGGCGAACAAAACGTAGATGCTGGAATGGAGGAAGACACTGCGCATGACGAAGTCGAGGAGGTTCATAACCAAGCCGACGTGACTTTGCTAGAGCGCTTCCACGCAGGACTTATCGTCGACGAGCCAGAGGGACCACCTCCAGGTTCCGTGGATGGTTGGTGGTGTGGCGACCCTGACAGTGATGACGACACGGGTGGTCCAATAGTTGGTCCCGATGATCTCGACACAGGCTACTGATAGCGATGAGGACACATGTATTAGTAATTGCCAGTCTAGCTTATATGTAATAGGTCAATGCTACTCTATGTAATAGTGATTGTCTGTCTAGCTTATTTTGTGAGAACTCATTGTCGATACTCCATTTACCTTAATTGTCGCTACTTCATCTAATTGTATTCATTTTCGCTTTACTCATTGTTGCTTCATCTATTTACCTTAATTTTGGATCATGTATACTGATGAAACCTATTTTTTTGTCAATGCAGGAAACATGGGGGGAAACAGATTGAAGAAGGCCTTGTCAAAAAGGGTGGGCAGCGTGAAGGCACTCATTGGGGGATCGAGTTCGGCACCTCCACCTCCTCCCTCACCTCCAGCCTCACCTCCACGTGCGAGGGGTGGACGACGTGTGGGAAGGAGGCCTAGCAAGACTCTGCCTCCTCTCCCTGCCGAGCAGCCCGACGAGGACGACTCGGAGTACGACCCGGAGCAGCCCGACGAGGATCACCCGGAGGTGCAGTCGGACTCTGAGAGCGAGTCGCTGCCGGATTCTGAGGAGCTGCTGGCGGAGGCTTCTGAGGAGGACGAGGAGGATGGCAGCGAGGAGGAGGACGAGGGGCGCGAGGAGGAGGAGGGACCTGGGGAGGACGGGTTTCAGCTTGACCCGACGCTGCAGTGGGACCCACCGGAGGAGTGGGTTGAGACTGAGGAGGATATCCCTGAGCCACGGACCAGGCCGGTGTATCAGCGGGGGGCGGCGGGACTCCCCGATCCCCGATATTACGCCTACAAGAACACTCTTCTCGTGCCTGTTGGAAAAAGGTACTTATTATTGTTTTTGTTCAATTTTAGCTTCTCATTGTGTTTTGACCCGCTAACTATACTAATTTTGGTTTTCTCATTGTGTAGGACATTTGTGTACCAGCCTCCTAAAGTGAAGGAACAGCGTACCTACGCGAGCATCCTTGGATGTTGTCTCCGGAAGTTCTTCCCAGGGATTGTCACCGAACCAGAGGGTCGCAGGAGTGTAGCTTGGACTTTCAGGCACTACTGTTACGCGGAGGATCCCGATGGCGTGTACCTCAACATGGCGCTTAAGACACTCGGCTATTTCTGGGTAAGTTTGTTTGACTTCTCATCATTCTATAAATCCGAGATTGCACTAATGGCTTTGACCCTATTTTACCTATGTGTGCATGCTTGTAGAACTTCTTCACCTGTCGGGAGGAGGACAAGGCCAAGTGCGAGGACATCCTTTTGACGATGGCCTCTAAGATGGTGACGGACATGCACTACGAGGCTCGCGTGAACTCTGTCCGCACTTGGTACGCCGAAAAGAACATTGCGCTGGAAAAGAAGCGTGCTCGGGACATCTTGATGCAGCCATGGCAGTACCTGCAGGTAGCGTCATTTCTATATTATCGATTTTGTTGACCGCCGTGTAATATCATTAATATGTGTGTTCTGTGCATGTAGGTGCCTCCTCCGTACGTCGGTAACAACAAGGACTGCCACCTCGCGATGGTAGCGTGGTGGACTAGCCCGGAGTATCTCAAGCTACACGCGGAGGGAAAGGCAAAGCGGGCGGAGAACAAGGGTGGAACACACCGCCAAGGCAACCTCAGCCTCTCCCAATGCATACAAAATGAGGTGAGCAAATGCATTCTTTAATCCACCTATGTTCGTGCTCTCTTTTGCAATATCGTCTCCTTTTCACCTATGTTCGTGCCATCTTTGCAGAAATTGAAGACCGGCGTAGACCCCTCGCCCTTCGCCGTTTGGGAAAAGATGCGTACCAGGGCTACGCCGGATCCTGAGACAGGGTCGATGTGGATCAGCCAGACCGCCGAGCTCCGGAGCAAGGGGTACAGGGAGAAGTTCAAGGAGCGCAACGGTGAGGAAGCTGACCCTCTCACCAGTCCACTTGACGTCGAGGCTGTCGTGCTTGCGGGGCAAGGCGCGGCGAATGGCCGCTTGTGGATAGGTGACGGCTCCATCGACCCTCGCACCGTCCCGTCTCTACGCCAGGTCCGCCGTGGGAGGGCGTCCGGTGCGCCTGCCGTGGAGACCCGCCCACGAGTTTCGAGTCTAGCTGTCGACGAGCTCCGGCAAAAGCAGGTGCTCTATGAGCAGCAGCTGGAGCAGCAGCAGGAGCAGATCCGGCGGCAGGACGAGCAGATGCGGCAGCAGCGGGAGCAGCATCAGGAGTATTGCAGGCAGCAGCAGGAGCATCAGAGGCAGATGATGGAGTGGATGTATGGCACGATGCAGCGCCTTGCTCCTGGGGACGGGACTGTTGCCATGGGAATGTTCCCTCCACCGCCTCCACCGATGTTCCCATGGGTATGTTCTCAAACTTGTCATTCTATCCATCTTATTGTTATAACTAAATTACTTGTGTAATGCGAGACTTTTTTCATGTTCTAGGAGAATCCAGGATCGGCGGGTGGATCTCACTCGATGGCGCCGCCGCTTGGTGGCCAGGACAATCCGGAGGGGCAGCCCCGTATCTCCAACCCTAGCGTTGTCCGGAGGCTCCCGTGGGTATGCTCGCACGACTTGTAATTTAGCTTGCCATGCCATTGCCACTTTAGTTGAACTTGTCAAAATTTAGTTAGTTGAACTTGTCAAATTTTACCCATTAGTCGAACTCATCATTTTTTTGCAAACATGTAGGACGATCCTACTCCGCCGCCGGAAGGCCAGTAGAGGTTAGTTACCATTTCAACTTGCTACCACTCTCGTTCGAAAACTTACTTCATGTCTCATTTAGATCGACATAGCCAATCAAACTTGTCATTTCCACTTAGTTAGTTGAACTATGCTTATGCCATTGACACTTAGGTATTTTAGTTGTCAAACTTGCCATTTCCACGTAGTTAGTTGAACTATGCTTATGCCATTGACACTTAGGTATTTTAGTTGTCAAACTTGCCATTTCCACCTTGTTAGTTTAATGATGCACATGACATTGACACTTAGCTATTTTAGTTGTCAAGCTCATGATTTTTGTATGAACTTATAGGAGGATCAACAATGACGTCCATCTTCGCCATCCGTCCATCGTCGCGGAGTTCATGTGGATGCTATGTTGAATATGATGCCTATGTGGTGTTTGAGACTATGTTTGAGCTATGTGGAGTTTGAACTATGTTGAGTTCATGTTTGTGGAGTTTGAACTATGTTTGTGCCATGTTTGAGTCTTATGGAGGAGTTTGAGTCTTGTTTATATATGTTATGGAGCACTATTTAGTCATATTTGTGTCAAAATTATCATCTGTGAATTATTGTGTGTTTTATCTGTAAAATGCAGGGATTTTTGCAAAAACAGTACAAATCTGGGCCATATGGTCACTTTGCCGTGACAAGGCACACGGCAAAGACCTGTACCGTGCGGATGCACACGGCAAAGGCCACACGTGGCCACCACCTGTGCAACCTGGCATTTGAGTGAGACCATATGGTCTCTTTGCCGTGTGCATCTAACCATGGCACACGGCAAAGGGGCTGTGCCGTGCGCTTGCACACGGCAAAGGCCACACGTGGCCACCACCTGTGCAACCTGGCATTTGAGTGAGACCATATGGTCTCTTTGCCGTGTGCATCTAATCATGGCACACGGCAAAGGGGCGAGGGATTTGCCGTGCGGTTTGCTCAAAAGCACACGGCAGAGTTCGAAGCGTTGCCGTGCGTCGCTGATAAAGGAACACGGCAAAGGTCAAAAGTTTGCCGTGCGTCTCTGAGAAAGGAACACGGCAAAGAAGTGGAGTTTGCCGTGCTTGGCTGGCAGGGATCACGGCAAAGAAGTGGAGTTTGCCGTGCATAGTCAGGGAGAGCACACGGCAAAGATCAGTTGACCCGGGGTGAGGGTTGACCCTCTCTGACAGATCTTTGCCGTGCTTTGTTCGAGAAAGAACACGGCAAAGGCTTTGCCGTGCCTGTTTTGGAAAGGAACACGGCAAATATTCTTTACCGACAGCTATTAGGCCGTGCGATGTTTGCCGTGCTGTTCGGCACGGCAAAGACTTTGCCGTGTTCCGAAGGTCCATTGCCGTGTATCTTTGCCACACGGCAAAGACGGCGATTCCGGTAGTGCCGAATCTATATACTTTTATCGATTGTCAATGTTGCATAAGTTAAACTCCAAGGGCTCCCGAGAGTAAACGGATAATAATCTAATCATGAGAAGTTAAGGGAGTATTAATGGAGGAAATTGCACAACTATATGATTGTAGATGTCAGATATGGTAAGTTTCTTCATCTTGCAACACAGCGCCATTGTTGGCTCGTATTTCCTATTCATACTACATGCATCAGCCATAACTTAGTACCACATGCAGATCATAAAACAAAGTGAAGGCTTATCAACTCAAGTATCAAGTCTATGCAAACATACATAAGTGAAGAGGAAAGATAAGAAGCCCAGCGTACTGAAAACTCAGCGCAATAATTGATCATGGGGAAAAGCAGATCTGCGGAAAGAAACAGCAGTACCATTTGCGTCCATTTATTGAACCAAGGCAAATTACTTTTTTTTTTGAGAAAACCAAGGCAAATTACTTGCCATTTTCATTAATAAAGAAGAATTTGCGTCCATTTCATTCTGAATTGCAATTTGAATTCATTATTTATATAATTATTAGCGTGGTAGCACTTGGAGCAAACGCTGCAACGATTTTCCACTCTATTCTTAGTTGCACCGCTAGCTGCACGACTCTATGTACATCTTCTGCGTAATTTGCAACGGTAATAATCCATATCCTTATTCAAATTTGTATCATTGTATGTGAAAAGCAGTGACCAAATCAAGATTTTTTTTTTGCGGGTAAGAGAAGAACTTGTGTTTTACTGGCTGTATGAAGCAGAATGAAGATATGTTGTTACTTTTTTCTCCTCCCTCCCATATAAATGATAAAAGTATATACCGGCGCGCTGTCCTCAAAAGAAAAAATAAAGCTGGTGCTGATACTTGTTACATACAGCTGAACTTCCTTCACAGAAAGCAGTTTATCGAAAAACAAGTTCAGTTTCCTCAAAAAAGAAAAACATTGTCTTAGTCTTAGAATCTTATTCGCAAGAGAAGAAAAGAGAGTATAATTTCCTACCATTGTACCATCGTCGCCAGTTGTGTATGCTGAGGCAACGGCCTGTACACACAATTGGTGCGCTTCATCTTGACTATGGATGGATATGTTTGCAGGAACGACTGGCATGTAATTGCCGATAAAAAATAGTATAAGCGTTCGTCCTCTTTCAGATAGTTCTCCACACCATAGCTAGGAATTTTCTGTTTGCAGCAACGAGCATATGCAGTTGCGTCGAAGGATAAGCAAAAGAAATGCCGTATGCATGTGCCAGGATTTTGTTTCTGCACTGCACGGCAGCAGTAACAGATTACAGATGAACTAACAGGTTCTAGAGCCTTGATTCATAGCTATGGGCACAAGTCAAAGATTATATTCCAGTACTGTTCAAGAGTCAATTTCATCATGAACTGCGACCTGGAGCGAGAAACAATGAGCCTATGTATGTTGAGTGTTAGCTGCCGTTACTCACAAGGGAATGACAAGGAAATGTGATATACCATGTTTGAAAGATAAATACAAGACAAAAATTGAAGAAGAGCATGGCTTGCATGCATATAGATATGGTTAGGCCGCACTGCAGCTAAGTCAACTGTCACAGCATTTGCAATACAGGGATTTGATTGATTCTTATACCAACTTACCAAGTGAGCAAACAAGGCAAGAAACATGTCATTGGTCAGTATGCTGAGCTCGGCTAATTTAGTATTATTTGCACGTCGTTCCACTTTCAGTGTGCAGTAGTACCGCTAGGCGCTAGGTATATATACATGCTTCCAAAACTTGCACTTGTAGCACGTCATCATGCAATGGCGCATGTAGAGAAAGAACTTTTTTTTGGGGGTAAAAGAGAACTTCATTACTCAATAGGGATTACATGACGGTCATGGTGGAGCGCCTGAACCAAACATTCAGGACCCAAACCCTGCCAAGTGACAGTTCTTCTTTCCGCTCTCGCGAAATTCGCAAGGCAATGACTAGCCTATTTTGTGTATGATTCACTTTTACGAAGGAAATAATTCTACTACCATTAATTAAAGCCTTAATCTCTGAGATGAAGTACGAGAGGGGCGACCGATCCTGGGATTTCTCCTTGATTGCATCCACTAGACATGAGCAGTCCAGTTACAAATTGGCTTGTCACTCCATTGCAGGGCCAGCAGTAGGCCTTCATGGCATGCCAATGTTTCAGCTTCACTGGGTCCATGCAATCCATCAAGTTAAGACAGGCAGAGAAAATCACTTATCCCTCTTCATCTCGTAGCACCATACCTGCATCTGCAGTACCATCATCTAGCTTAAAGGAACCATCACAGTTCAGCTTAACCCTATCCGCGTGGAGGTCTCAGCCACCTCTTGTCTGGGGGATCTTTTGGAGCTGGATTTGGAACGCAAAATCTATGTGCATAAAAAAATTGTTGCTATCTACTCTTGATTTTTCTGCCTGTACGTTGTTGAAATTGTTGAAGTAATAATCATACTTCTGTCCGCTAAATCGTTGGCTTGTACGTTGATTTCAAGAGGCGCGCTCAATTTTGCGGAAATAGGATGAAAACGGAGAAAATGGAAAGAAAAAAACAGCTTCACTGGGTCCATGCAATCCATCAAGTTAAGACAGGCAGAGAAAATCACTTATCCCTCTTCATCTCGTAGCACCATACCTGCATCCGCAGTACCATCATCAAGCTTAAAGGAACCATCACAGTTCAGCTTAACCCTATCCGCGTGGAGGTCTCAGCCACCTCTTGTCTGGGGATCTTTTGGAGCTGGATTTGGAACGCAAAATCTATGTGCATAAAAAAAATTGTTCCTATCTACTCTTGATTTTTCTGCCTGTACGTTGTTGAAATTGTTGAAGTAATAATCATACTTCTGTCCGCTAAATCGTTGGCTTGTACGTTGATTTCAAGAGGCGCGCTCAATTTTGCGGAAATAGGATGAAAACGGAGAAAATGGAAAGAAAAAAATTACGCCGTTGCCGGGGATCGAACCCGGGTCACCCGCGTGACAGGCGGGAATACTTACCACTATACTACAACGACTTACGTGTATATTTGCGAAAATGAACTTTGTAGTAGTTTAGATTGCTAAATGAATCGGATTTTTGCATTTGAGTTCCACCCTCGTGCTAATTTTTTTTAATAATACATTTTTTTACAGAAATTTGATAAATATTACGCATTTTGCATAAATTACACAAATAATACGGCCTCGGCCCAGGCTAAGCCGACAGGCACTAATCGGCCCAGGCCTGGCCGATTAGTACTTATCGGCCCAGTCCTGGCCGATAAGTGCCCACTGGGCTGTACCCTGATTAGTACCTTATCGGCCAGGCCTGGGCCGATTAGTACCTTATCGGCCAGGCCTGGGCCGATAAGTACTAATCGGCCAGACCTGGGCCGATTAGTGCCTGTCGGCTTAGCCTAGGCCGAGGCCGTATTATTTCTGAAATTTTGTGATTTTGCGTAATATTTTTCGAATTTAATTAAAAAAACGTATTATTAAAAAAAAATTAGCCACCCTCGTATAACCAGGAAGTACTACCATCGAGCTCTCACAAATTTCCTGTTGAACCGGACAGGAAAGAACGGACAGGTTCTACAATTTACAGCATTCACTCTGCTTACTTGCAAAGATATTGCAATACGCACAGAGAAATGTACAAGACCTTGACTTGGAACAACATAAATTATCATCTTTATAGTGTACAAATGGTCCAGTAGACAGCATCCGGATTCCAAGTATAGGAACATACATTGTATGTTTCTGTCGTCAAATGACGGTCCATTTACACTTTTGACATGCCGCCTGGCCCAGGGAGAGTAACTATGAATGGACTATCATCGCCACATTGTAAACAAATAAAATGAATAGCTTAAGTTCAGGGCAAAGGTAAGCCTCGCGAGGAAAAAAGTCCTCCAGCACTGTACACTTGGTTGACATCATCTTAAAGGTGGTCTTGAGAAAGGTGACTGCTTCGATGTATACGTCGAGGGCGAGGGTGGAACCATACCGAATTCAGAATCTGGATGACCAGATTGATGTGACTTTGTGGAAGGGCCAGGTGCCAGATTTGCTGGGTGTTGTGATGATTGGAAACTTGATGCATTGCTAGTACTGGCGGATCTGTTCTCTTCCTCTGAAAGCCTTGCGGCGGCTTCGGAAGCTTTTTGTTTCTCCCTCTCTTCTGTCTCCTTGAGCAGAAAGTCGACCCAAAGATCCGTAAAGGACTGCAAACAAAATAGAAAAATGTGGGTATTAAGGAAACAGGAAGTAGCAAAAGCTTTATAAGTTTGTCAACATTTAGTATCACTTGTATCCCGCTTTTTAAGTGGTAAACATAGTTTGAAGGAGAAGAGATACTATTAATGCATTAACAAATGCATCATGTCCAGAACAAGAACAAAAAGCGGACAAAAAAACCTCCTGGTTATCCTGAGATGCATGAGTAGATTTGTCTGCTGAATTTCCACCAACAATTCCTCCAACTAGCCGTCCGGGAAGACCCAAAACACCACGGACGACACCCTTGCCAGCATTGCTTTGTGCAGAACCAATTCTTTGCTTGTCTTCCTCCGAGAAGCCAAGCATGCGAACCATAAGATCCAGCACCTGGACGTGGGCCATATATGAATATTAATTTATGAGAATTTTGTAGTTGGCAAATTCATGAGAGAATTAAGAGTCTGAACGAGCCAATCACCTCTTTGCTGTGATTCCGTTGGAAGTACGTGACTAGTAGTTTAATCACAATTCGTCTGCAAGCAAAGATTAACTTATAATATGGTCATTGAAGTTAGGTCACATGAAAATAAAAACACAAAGAGGCATATACATCCAGTTCGTACATTCTGCAAGAAAGAAAACTTCCGCATAAATATGATAAACCCGTTTACAGATAATGATTTGATTTTGCAGACACCACAAAACAGCGAGCAGACAGGTACCAATTACTAATTCTTCAAAGAACCACAAAGGAGAGAAGACGAAAACAGAAAGAAAAAAATACTAGTCTATTGGTTGCTCCACTTTCTGTATTTATTTTTCTAGAACGTATTGAGCATGAAAGTTCATTGGATGAATTTTATATGTACGTGATTGGTTCTGACAAATTTCATGACGTTTTTAAGGTATTAACAGTAATAGGCCTATCAGTTTTGCACTAAAATTGTCTTCCGCATGCCTGCCTCTCTTTTATCAGTGTATAAGACAAATACTAGCTGTATGTGCACATATTTATTCATTAAAACCCAGTAAAAGGGGCAACAGCCAGCACCTGTCAACAGAGTTATCTGAATCCAGTGACATCCTATTGACTGTTGTCATGCTATGTTCTAGTGCACGTCTTAATCTTGAATTGTCATCCTCGAGCTTCTGCATGGAACGCTTCCCATCTGCTAACATCCTCTCAGCTTGAGCAAGTTTGGCGACTGTCTGATCCTTTTCTCTTCTTGAAATTTCAATTGCTTGATTTGCCACCTGGAAAAACTAATAGCTTTAGCTATTTTATCCAGAAATGACATCATTTTGGAAATCAAAGTACACACACTCAAAAGCACATTTTCTTCATTGCAAAGGTAATCCAAATTCACCAATTGGGTGAAAATGAGTTGAATGATATAGATAATGGCAATACGCTACTGAAAATACTTTCTTAAGCATGTACAGTTAAGGATGTGTTCGCGGAACATACCATCAAAGACTCTGATAATTTAGTCAATTCTTCTTTAGCCATAGCTAAATCCCCTCCAATTCGATCCTGAACACATATGTAAGTGCGAACCAAAATCAGGCTCAAAATTTTTAATATAAAACATTAAGCTTCAAAGCATGAAGAGTTACAAAAATTCAAATCACCTTCGCTTCACTCTCAGCATAGTATTGTCCAAGGGCAGTTTGCAGATTAAGCAGTTCTAGATCTTTCGATTCAAGTGCATTCATACAGTTTGCGAGCTTGTACTTAAGATCTTCTATTTGTTCATTTGACCTCAGGTGTTCATCATTTAGTATCTTCTTACTCTCCACCTGCTTTGCCATTTCAGCCTTTAAAGCCCTCTCTAACTGCACTATGTGAGCCCTTTGCTGCTCACAGATAGCCCGCAACTCTTCAATGACTTTGCTATCTTCGTCCATCTTTTCTTGGTCTTCAAGGTCCTAGGAAGAATAACTAGTTTGTCATTAATGTTGCTACAAAACATCCATCCCATCATTCTATTTCTTTTTAAGCAGACGATCACTTTTTGCATAAGCTATTGAACATAACCAACTAGAGTGTTCAAATAAAGTTATGTGGAACAGCTTATGCAAAATGTAATCCTCCCTCACATTTTTATTAGGGGGCTAAATTGCAGGTAGGAACTAAGAGATAAGCTTAGATTGTTACCTTATCTAACAAATGCTGTTTCAGCCGAGACAAATTTTGTAATGCTCTGTCCCGATCATGAGAAGTGTCATGTAAAGCTCTCTTCAATGAAGCCATCTCTTCCTTAACCTTCATAGTCGAACTACAAGCACATTAGTATTTTTATTCTCTTGGCCATTTATTCGCTTGACCAAACCATGTGTTGCCGGTCCATAACTTCGGCTCAAAGGTCATCCATAGATGTACAGCCTATTACTTTTGACAGTGCAAGATGCCTCTCTTACTAGCTAAAATCCTAGAAAAAATTACTTTAACAAAGTACAGACCTACAATTTTGCTTTAACAAAGTACGGACCTCGGAGAACATACTAATTTACTTGAAAGTTCCGAACCTATCAAAACAAACAAACAACGGTGCAGCTCAACCACCAAATGCTTAGCAATCTGTCTCATGTATCTTCCAGAGACATGAGCTACTACATGACAAATTATATGTGTAAGACGTGTAATTTACAACTGGCAGTATTTTCACCTTTTCTGCATCAGAAATATTGTTATCAAAAGCAGTATAGTCAACTTTTTGTGAGGTACTTTCCATATTCACGAGATCTGCTTCAAGCCTGCCCTTCACTATCTACAGAAGCAAAAAAAAATCTTCTATCAAATTCCTAAACTGTATGATCATTCCGATTACAGTGATGGCGTAACAGTATTAATAAACATGCAGAATATAAATAGTTTGTAAGCATTACTTGAACAATTACATAGCAATACAGAAATATAGACCTTTAAATCTGAGTTCTCCTTCTGCAGAGCCATCAGCATACTTCGAAGGGCATGAAGAGATCCATCTGATGCACGCTCATTGTCCCTTGTACTCAACTCATCTTGCATGTGTTTCAACTCTGCTTTCTTCTCAACTAGTTCATTATGTAACTCTTCCGTGGTAGTTGCTATCTGTGGAGTGTAAATAAAGAATGTTTACTTATCCTTATGTAGCCAGATAAAATATCCATGGAGTCATATCTGTCATCTATATGCATGACAGGAATTGTAATGATATTGAATATTAAAGGTAATTAGCAACATGTGTTCTTGTGATATACAAACTACAGGCCCGAATAATGAATGTATACATTTCTCTTATATTGACATAAACAAAACAAACTTGCCCTTTCCCTGTTGACCTTCAATTCATTTAGCTGCTGCTGAAGTAATTCGTTCCTCTTGTTTTCCTCTGAGAAGAGGAAATAAAATATGTAAAAAAAAAATTGTCCCATATAAGAAGGGCTGCAAATTTCTTCAAGATGGAACAGTTTAGACTTCACATGACATACCTTCTAACCTTCTTTTTGTTTCATCTTCTTTATTTGAATAGTGGCTGAGTTTCTGTTTCAATTGCTTGATTTCAGTTTCAAGACTGGCCTGTTTAGAAGCGAAGTATGATCTTTCTTCCTCCAATACATCTCCCTGTAACATGATATGAATTCAATAAACAGTAATAGCTGTTTCTGATGCAGTGCTGTTTTTTTTAGCAGGTCACCATAGAAAAATCAGAATCTTGTCAATAACTTCCAAAGTGGGTAGGCTATGAATATGTAAATTAAGCATACTGCGATGACATGTTATAACTATACCTTATGATGCTCTATCAACGAGTGCAGACCATTTTGCTGGATACCCTGTGAAGCACCAGCACCATACCCATTCTGCTTTGTGACATTCAATGAATTTTCTTGAACTGTGTTTCTTTGTGTTCTGCTGGGAGATCTTTGCAGAGTACCCTATGAAAGTTGAAGTTGGTGATGTACCATACTGCTTGCTAAGTGGTCAGTTATAACTTAAAGAATGTGGATATGAATTACTCAATTACATTAGAGTTCCCTGATACTGCCTTAGAGTTAGAGCTCTCCATACTTCTTCTCAGTGAGCCATTTTCGTCACGAAGTTTTCCAAGTTGTTCCTGTCATAATATATGCACCGATGGATGTTCAGAACTCACCAGCTTACCACTACAGGAATTAGCTATTTTACTGGTGCAAAGCTGCTACAGAATCTCGATACATGAGTACCACTGCAAGACAGTGCATTCAGGAACAGTGATCTGATTCTGGCAACCAAATATCCAATACGGGAGTTAGAGAGAAAAAAAAGAGACCTTCCAATCATGCATACCTCCTTTTCCTTCAACATGGCAGCATAATTGAAGGACAATGCCTTTATTTCAGCCTCAGAAGCTTGAAGCTTTTCGATATCTTCCTTGAGTTTAGAAATCTACAATGAAAACTGGAATTGCATCAGGGGGCCACTGCACTGATGCTGCTCTAGACAATCAGCCACATAGAAATAGAACAAGAATATGTGTTTCAAGAATAAGTCCACAACATGCAATGATACACTTATAAAGCCTCACCCAACCATTCACTAAAAATTCAGCATTGCAAAGAGTAAAAACAGGGCAATCAACACTGAAAATATATGATCACAACAAACTACTGCACATATAGATACCATATCTTGAACTGCACATACACATACTTGAATTGCCTTCCATTCAAATAACAAGGGTTAGCTTGTCAACAAGAATTGCATTCCAATATCTTGTTGGTGTGGGCTGAGCTATTTATATCTAACAAGCCTACACAGTCAAACTGGCAAAGGAAGAGCGTCCGGCCGCAGGAAGAACCTGAAGCATCGGAGCCTCTACTCGTACCATTTTGAGACGAGACGAAACGTGCGTGGGCAGAGCAAGGGTCCGTTACCTCGTCAGGCTCGGCGGGGTCGGGGCGGGAGTACCGTCTCCGCCGCCCGGACGACGGAGGTGTAGGGGCGTGATCCCCTTCACGAGATGGCGCTGGCGCGTGGACCTCGTCTGCCGTGGCGTCGTCGACCTCGCCGGCGAGCCGGGAGAGGCTCTCCCGGTAGGTCGCGATCGAACTCCGCATCTCCGCCGGCGCCACCTCTTGATGGCCGATGGGGTTCAAGCGAGGAGGTGGAGATCTGGGAGGTGGGAGAAGGGAGTAACGGAAAGGGGGCCAAAGGTTAGAGACGAAGACAAGGATTTTTTTCTTTCTATTTTTCCTCCATTTTCAAAACTATTTTTCTGCCATTTCTTTTAGGAAACACGGTACATCTCCACTAATATTAAAAGACCTAGAGGGCGGAGATTCAGAGCATCACAACCGTTCAACCCATCCATCGTACGGTCTACAGCCTTCCAATGTTTAACGCAAATGTTGAACGAAACGTTTAGCGCTACACACAATTCAACAGCCAAAAAAACAACCGCTCTCCACGACCTCCACGCAACAGCACGATGCCCCGCATCGCCGTCGCCTACGACCTCGCGGCCGCCGCCTCTCTGTTCGCCACCGCAGCCACCGCCCCTTACTTCGCCGCCCCCGCCGCCGCCTCTCGGTTCACCGCCACTCAGTTCGCCGCCCCACCGCCGCCCTTGAATTACGCATGCATCCATTTTTTCCAGTCAGCTGAGTAGCAGCAGTAGTGGACTGTATGATACAGTACAATACATAGCATGCATGGTTAGTTTTTTTTTCAGTGAAATTTCCATGTCGTGTTAGATTTTCCCGATCTTATAATCCTATTCTTAGTGTACTGTCAGTTTGTTGCATCGTTTGTTTCAGTGGCGGAGCTCCCCTACGGGCGAGGTCGGGCGGCCGCCCGACCTTGATTCTAGCAAAGTTCACGTATAGTATACGTATTTTGAATCAGTGGCACATTGCACTAGCACGCGACCAACCAATGAACGATCAAGGAGAGCTTAGCTAGAAGAAAATCCAACAAAAAATAGACTAGAAGACACAACGCACACTGTTTTGACTGCTTCATGTTTTCTTCTCAACCGAAAGACATCATTAGTAGAATGGTAGTTAGCTTATTTTACCAGTCAGTTATATCATGTATCTTCGGCTCTTCACTCGGCTACTAGGCGAAATTTTCTTTGTTTCCCAAATTCTTAGTTAAGGATTTAATAGCATGATTTGTTCACTCATTTTTTCTTTAAATTCTTATCTAATCAGTTAAAAAATCGTCTCATTTTATTATCGGTATGTTTCTAGGATCTATATCTATTTTAATATGTCTCTATTTTTATTGTACTAACTGATTATGTTTAGGATTCTATTATAAATATTAATGTGTCAAGACTACATTGATTTTTTTTGTATCCAACATTGATATTTTACACTTTAGTGTTCGCCCGACCTCAGTTTTTTTCCGTCCTCCGCCACTGGTTTGTTTGTTGTCTCACAATTCCCTTACTTGACTATCTATCACTTATACTCCATTTGTAAGTAATTGCACTCCATTTATCTTTGGAGTATTTTTGAATAAGTAACTGTGCTCCATTTATCAAACAATCACAGAATGAGTCATGCATGATCTATGTTATGGAGAAGATAAGTTTACGGGTGTTCATTCTCATGGAATGGACCACATCCCTTACTTGTAATTCAATGACAACTTGTGCTATCCATTTATCAAACAATCACAGAATGAGGCCACAGGCCTTGTGCTATCTTACATGTTCACACAACACTATTTGTTCAGGAAGTTGCGCTGCTTGTTCTTGTCTTCAGCAGGTGCACGAGCTTCCAGAGCTGCCAGCAAGAAGGAGCTGCTGCAGCTGCCCGCTAAAAGGAGCAGAGCAGGATCTCCACCTCCACCGGCGGCAGGGGAGCAGGAGCAGCCACTAGTACAGAACGACACGTCGGAAACGGGCCAAAAAGCCCATCGGCAACCGAGAAAGGGTCTGTGTCCCCGTCTCTGTCACTGATGTGAAGCCTCACAATGGCAACGGAGATTTTGATAGTTTGCAATAAGTTTAGCAACGGGCATAATATATAATCGTTGCCTTTAGTCTTTACATCAGATACGGAGATTAGTTTTTGACCGTTTATAATGAGGGCTAAAGGAAACAAAAAAAAGGCGGTGACGCCTGCTACGCCGTCGACGGAGCCTTGTGGTTCCTGCTTGACGGCCGCCGGTTCTTCACCTTCCTCTTCGCCCAGCTTCATTGCGTGGTCTTCTTCTACCTATTTAGTACTGCACAAAAGTCTTGCTCCTGGAAGTGCCGGCTTCAGTGGACCGTGTGGACGGAGCCCCGCTCCTACGTCTTCACAGCCGCCGCATAGTCTCCAGGTTTCCTCCTCGCTCTAAAGGAGATAAAAAAAATCAAAATGTAATCTCCTTCATCTCTATACACAAGACAGATGCTTCTTCATCGGCATTACAGAAAATATAGAACTAATTACAACTAGAACATAGCCTAAACAATGCCTCGTATATAGGTAGATTGGACACACAAATTTCAGGGATGGAGCTAGTGAGCCAAGTAGGATGCACAAGATCGGTATTTGTGCATACCACAAGGATCACTAGCGCCACCCTTGAATCACACCGTGTCACCTTATTTTATTCATCGGCATTACAGAAAATATAGAACTAATTACAACTAGAACATAGCCTAAACAATGCCTCATATATAGGTAGATTGGACACACAAATTTCAGGGATGGAGCAAGCGAGCCAAGTAGGATGCACAAGATCGATGTGTATTTGTGCATATCACAAGGATCACTAGCGCCACCCCCGGATCACACGGTGTCACCTAATTTTAATCATCGGCATAACAGAAACAAAACTAAAATCTATGTGTAAACAATGCCTACTATAAACAGAGCAAATCTATGGATAAACAATTAGCTACTTACAACTAGAAAACAGCTAAAATCTATGTGTAAACAAAGCCTACTATAAACAGAGCAAATCTATGGATAAACAATTAGCTACTTACAACTAAAAAACAGCTAAAATCTATGTGTAAACAATGCCTACTATAAACAGAGCAAATCTATGATAAACAATTAGCTACTTACAACTAGAAAACAGCTAAAATCTATGTGTAAACAATGCCTACTATAAACAGAGCAAATCTATGGATAAACAATTCGCTACTTACAACTAGAAAACAGTTAAAATCTATGTGTAAACAATGTCTACTATAAACAGAGCAAATCTATGGATAAACAATTAGCTACTTACAACTAGAAAACAGCTAAAAATCTATGTGTAAACAATGCCTACTATAAACAGAGCAAATCTATGGCTAAACAATTAGCTACTTACCACAATGCCTAATAAGAACAGAGCTAATCATCTGAAACGAGCAAAAAGAAGTGCAAAAAAAAAAATCCTACTGAACTGGGGTCTTACATTAGGCGAGGCGGGCTCGCTTAGCGTCGCCGCCGGCGACGGAGCTAGCGCCGGCCTCCCCTGGCGGCGTCTTGCTCTCGCCGTGGACCAAAGAGAGGGCTATGGCGGCCCGGAGGTCAGACTGGTAGACCGCCTCCTCGGCGCGTTCGACCTGGGTCGAGGCCTCGGAGAGGAGGACCGCGGCCTCCAGATCGGCCTCGCCCTGACGACGCTTGCCGTCATCGCGCTCGAAATCGGCGCGGGAGAGTTGGCAAGCGATCTCCAGATCACGATCTTCCTCCTCTTCCTCTTCCTCTTCCTCTTCCTTGTCGTCGGAGGACGAGGACGAGGAGGAGGAAGACGGATGGTTCAGAAAGCGAGGACGGCGGCCGGGGTACATCGCCTGGCGGATCTCGCGGTAGCTGCAATGGCGGCCAAATGAGCAGGTGCGGCCGGAGACTTTGACGTGCTCTTCCTGCGGACGAGTGCCAAGGGTGCGGGACCGGCCCGCGGGGGCCGGAGCGGTGGCGGCCTGTTCCGCAAGCTCGTCCCGCAACACCAGCTGACGCTGCTGCTGCCTGAAGGCCCGGAGGGTGGGGCGGCCACGGCCGCGGCCGCGATGGCCGGATCTGCCAGCGCTGACGGTGGAAGCCATGCGAGAGAGTGGAGAGAGAGGAGACTGTGCAGCGGCTAGGGTTGGAAGTGAGACAGTGAGAGTGAGAGTGAAGGGCATAGTAGGTTCTTATAGGCCGCGGGCTGTCGGGCTGCTTCTAATGGCAACGGAGATTACGAATTTGTCCGTGTGCGATGAGCACACATCGGTAACGGAGGTAAACTAACCTCCGTTGCCAACATATATTCCACTATTCACCCGTTGACATTGTTGTGGGCCTGCTTTACGGCCCAGTGTGGGCACGCGGGGGATGTCGCGATTCTCCGTCGCCTAACTCCTGCCGTTGCCATAGAGGGGTATCAGATGTGTCGTTCCGTACTAGTGAGCCCGGCGGCAACGGACTTGGAGCACGATCTCCACCAGCCCGGAGCAGGAGCGGGAGCAACCGGCGGTGGCGGACCTAGAGCAGGGCGGCGAGGACCTAGAGCAGGGCGGAAGGGGGCCTGGAGCAGGGCGGCGATGACCTGTAGCGCGATCAGGCCCCGGAGCTGGCGGCCAGGGTCAAGGATCGCTGACGCGGGATCAGGGCAAGAGCTCCGGCGGCCAGTGCCAAGGATCGCGGGCGTGGGATCAAGGCATGAACTCCGGTGGCTGGCGTCAGGGATCATGAGCAGGAGCTACGGCGGTAGATTGCGGGCACAGGGATCGTGAGTGATCGCGAGCTGATCACGATTTGTGGATCTAGAGCTGTGTATTCAAAATTCGAGGGTGTATTTGCAAAATGGTGTGTCGAATCTCAATGATGACTCCATATGCAAGGAGATATTAAAGTGTGTGGTATATTATTGTAGTTACTTCATTTGAATGGAATACAATCCATCATTTGAGTTTGTGTGGACACTGAAAATAATGATAGATGTTGGATGGTTAATTGTTCATATACTCCCTCCGTCCAAAAATAAGTGTCTCAAGTTTGCCCAAAAGTGGAGGTATCTAGACATAAAACATGTATAGATACATCCACTTTTTGCCAAACTTGAGACACTTATTTTTGTACGGAGGGAATACATTTCTTCAGATGTTCTGTTTTGAGGAGAACATGTGAAGTGGAGAAAAGTATGATAGGAAGACAAAACGTTCTCTTCTTTGAAGGTAGGGTTAAGCAAGACGCCAAGAGGAGGGTGAAGTTGCCGTTAGGTGAAACGTGCAAGCATTAGTGAAATAAGATGACAATCACATCCGTAGCAACGCACGGGCATTCAACTAGTAGAAATTAGAAAACCTACTTGAGCATAGGCTCACCACGCCCCTAATTACTCCCCTTACAAAATAATTATTTTTACAATTTGTACTAACAAACTTATCATCGAGTTATGAAAAGCGGATTTGCCGAGAAGGGAAAAGACTCATGTGCATGGGTAGCTACACACTAAGTTTGACCGAAACGTACGCGCAACGGTAGAAAATGATTACTCGAGTTGATAGAATTATAAAAAAGTGTTTTGAATTTTTTCAGTTATTTTCCATCCGCTATGATTTTTATTAAGGTTTGACCAAATAATCAACGAAAAGTCAACTAGGAAAACTGCTAAAAATAACGATTAAAAACTATATTTTTTCAAAATTTTGAAACCACTTGGTACACCAAAAATTTGTGTCGTATTCAGAAAACAAGCTAAAAGGGATATACTACTTGCATCGCCTGTATAATGCATGGGTGTGTAGTTGTCCCTATGGGTAGCAAATTGCCTCTCGAGAAGAGACCTAGCTAAATCCAAATCACGTCGTCTAGAACTGTATGTGTCAATATTTGTGTTTCTTTGTTTTATGCATGGGTGGCGTTTTGCATATTATGGGGTGTAAGTTGTTCTTTGCCCCTTTTTAAACGTTTTTTTTTGTCGTGACCGTCATGGGTTGTGCTTTCTATATTGGTCTTTTCATTTGTAGTTTGCTTGTGTATCTTATATGGTGTTCCTAGCAATACATTTCCTTTCTCCTTTTGTCTTTGAATTTTATTTTTGCCTATAGAAAGGAGAAGGCTAATAGACTGGACAAAAGTCGACAAGTCAAGAGAACAAAGGCGACGAGGGCGTTGGCAGTCGGTGGTCGACCAGGCACCTCGCCGCCAAGCCCACGCAGATCCCATCAGGTAAACTCGACCTCCCTACCTTCGCAGATCCAACTTATTTCCATTCTTAGCCAGCATAGTCGGAATCTAGTGTTTGAATCCCCAATTGCACAAGGTAGGGTTCATTGTACATGATGTTTGAGATATTGTGTTTCTATGATTTTGTTGGTTTCGTGAGGTGTTCGTCTCGAATCCAGTGAGAATCACCCAACCCGTACGGAACTGGTTCAGAGATTCGAGAGGTGTAGAGGGGGCGAGGGGGTATGTTCGAAATTACTCCAATCCCAGGCTCAATTTGATTGAGTGCTTTTATATACAAATGAATTGGGTCATGGCACGGTTTAAGTGTTTTTCTCCTATGTCCGTGTTTCTTCTATTGTGTGAAATGTTTTCAAGTTTGGCCATACATTTTTTGGTGACCAGGTTGCAGCATAGTAAGTGTGTAGAACAGTGATGCGGCTACAACCGCCCGTTAGAAACCCCAAGAGGAAGGTATGAAGTAGCACAGTAGCAATTTTCCCTTGATTGTAAAACCAAGACTATCGAACCAGTAGGAGTTGGAAGAGCTGCAACACGCACTACAAGAATCCCTCTACTCTGTGACGGATTTGTCGCCACGGTTATACTATCAGTGGCTGATCTCAACTATTTTTGACGCCCTCGGTATTTCTCGTCACGGATCCATGGGCGGCCCGCCCGGCCCAGAAAAAGTCAGACGAAATGGGCTTAACCGTCATGGATCTCAAGAGGCCTTCCGTCACAAGCTATTTTGCGGGCTGAACAGGACGAACACGCACACAAACCGTCACAGGCCACTGGGCTTCGGCAGCCGACAAACATGGACCCCACCCACTGCGCACCCACATCTCTGTCCGACGCCTCGCTATCAGACCTGGACCCACACTTTTCCCAAGCCAGTCCAATAGATGTTGCAGACGGATCCACAGTCAGACCGACACAATCTCTGTGCCGCACGTGTACTGGAACAGTACCAGTGGGAACCACCTGTCAGCAGGGAAACCAATATTTTGCGCACGTTGTAACGCCCCAATTTTGGGAAGTCAGAAAAACCCAGTTTTTAGAGAGCCAAAAATCAGGGTCAGCAAAAACTTTTGAAATGCTTCACTAATGCTGGTGTTTCACTCCTGATTGTTCTGGTTGACCTTGTCTACTTTGTTGCTTGGGTTAACAACCACTGAAAACACTAACCTTTGAGCTCAACTAATTTAACATATCATTTAATTTTGGTGACCATGTCATGACAAGAGGAGTTACCCATACATCTTCTCCAATCTTATTTTCGCCAATCTCTTTTTCAAAAATGTCTTGATTTTAGCAACAACCCAAAACCCCACTATTAAAGAAAGTAAAGCATTTCCCAAAACTACACGTTTACAAACTATTGAGGTCTATATAATATCTCCTACCAATTTCCAACTCAGTTATTTTGCTAGTATCAAGATCCTTTTTCAAAACTCCTATTTTCAACACCTTTTAAAAATGATACAAGTGGGAGATATATTACTCCTATATTTCTCTTTATCTAACCTTTTGAAAAATAGCAAGATATGAGTTGAGGAAATTCTTAACATCATCTTGTCATGATTATGTGTGATCACCATATCACCTAATGATATTAAGTGTTATGTAAATTTTAGATTGTTATTTGTTTGTGTTTGAATTGCTTGACTGGAGTGTGTTATTTTATGAGTGTTCATGTGGTATTGTTTGTAGCAACCTTTAATGCACATGATTTGATTTGATATTTAAAAGTTTGTTTTTCTTGTCTGGCTTGAGTGGAATGTGTTACCTCTTGTTGAATTGTTTTATGTTGGTAGTTATAAAAAAATTCTATTTTATATAGGTATAAAATATATCTTCACTCCTGTTAACTTTTAGGAGTTCTAGAGAATTAGCTTTTGTGTTTCTTTATTTCTTTTTGGACATGGAACCCATTTTACCTCTTCTTCAACATCTCTAGTGTCCAACCATAACCTTCTGTGAAGTTTACAAAAATGTTTGATCTCTAATTCTTGCTGGTTTTGAGTGCTACTTTATAAGGTGACCATATGTGTTTTACTAGATAGCCTTTCTCCATTTTTGTATCTAGTTGCTATTGAGCCCCTTTGACCTAAACTTTTCAAGCAAATGTTGAACCTATATGCCCACTAGCCAACCCAACTTGTTTTGTAATTGTTAAGACAAAGGATGGACTAATCCATGATAGCAAAGTGGTCTAACCTAATCAGCCCAAAAACAACTTTTCAATAAACCGACACACCTCTCTCCCAACCCTTGCCTTAGGCATGCCCTAACCCTCACCCACCCCTCTCACCCCTGGACAGAGAGGGCATCCTAGTCAGCTAGGACCCACCTGTCATCCCCCCAAACACCCCCTACTCCACTCATCTCCCTCCTTTTTGCAATTCGGCCAATGGAGGAGCACTCACCTCACTCCCTACTGGCCAGACCACGTCCTTCGACCAGCTCCACCCTGCCCACACCTGCACCGCCCTCCAGAGCCAATGGATGTGCTCCCCTCCCCCTCCATTGACCCCTGGCCCGAAAAACCCTAGGAGGCTACCCCTGTCCATCCTCGACCCCGTGCTCATTTCCTGTCCCTCTTCTCCCTCCCACAGCGCACACAACACTCCACACCCCTCCCACGAAGTCCTGCCCGCTCCGTGCCCTCTGCTGCTCGGGAACGCCCGAGAACCCGAAGGTCACCGCCGGCAAAAGCACGGCCGTAGCCGTCCACTCTCTGCCCCTTTCTTCGCCATTTTCGGCCTGCTGGACTCCCCTCTGCTTGAGCTCACTCCACCCCCTTCTCTTTTGTTCAGAGGTAGCCCGTGGAGCTCGCGCCCATCCTCGACCCGGAGAAGCTCGCGCCGTCGCCGCCATGGATTCCGGCCACCTCCGCTGACGCCGTTCGTGCCCGAGCCCCTCCCTCGACCTACTCCCCCTCCACGACCCTCCGCCGCCGCATGCATCGCCCCTAGGTGAGCCCCCGCCACCGCGCCCTTCCTCCCTCTCTCTGGCCGTCCTCGCGTTGTGACGCGCTGGAGAAGATGAGCTGGGAGCCGTCGATCTGCGGATCGACAGCCGCGTTTGAACGCCGCGGTCGTTGACCGTTTTCCCCACGCTGGCGCGCGCGTTGCACCGTGATGGCCGGCTCGGTACCAGCGGCCCAGATCCACACTGGCCTCGGCCAGATCGGCCCAGGAGCAGCCCGTAGGCATTTTTTATTTCGTAGATTTATTCTTTTTAGTTTCTGTGCTATATTTGGTGTTTAGTTTAATTAGTTTGTGGTAGATCTATTAGGGTTTTAGCTGTAGGATAAATTTTGTAAGGTTCCTGTGAGTTTTCTTAAACATGCAGAGCTGGTTTGGTCCAAAAATATTTTCTAAATTGTGCTGAGTTTTAAATCTATTAAAATGTATAATTTCTACTCTTTTTAGAATATCTCAAGCTAGGATTATCCAATTGGAGTGAATCCAATTTCTACAGAAGGCTAAAATCAATACCTTTCCATAGAATTTAACCTTGCATGCAGGAGGTTCCTAGAACTGGAGTTTTAATCCTTTTATTTTTGGACCAGTAGCACTTGGGGCATTTTTAGCTCACTTTTAGAAAGTGATTTGTGAGCAAATCCAATTTTCTTAGCTTGGTATGAATGTTAGGAGTACTGTGGTTGAAGGATTTAATTTTCTGAACATTATTTTAAGACTGGAGGATTATTTCCCAAAAACAGCACTATTGCCACTATTAAAAAGTCTTATTTTAATTTACTATTTCTAATTGACTTGTTTGAGGAATATTATTATTCCACCTCAAGTCCAGAACCTTAAATTACCTTGTACTGACCTAGTTCAAACATTCTAAAAGTATTGTAGTGACACCCACTACTCAATTTCTAGCATGATCATCTTAGCATCTATTGTTTGCACTATTTTGTTTTATGCCATGCTTGTGATTAGGATTGTTTTAGATTTATTTATTCAAGAAGGTGTTTGTGGTTGAAATGCTTGCTGTTTGGTTCTGTTACTTTAGATTGTTGTCAACCGCTCCTTTGCAGTAATGTTTGTGGTATTCTATTAAATAATCTCCTGCACCTTTTAGCTCTTAAGCAACAACTTGTGTGAGCAGTGGTGTTAATTTTATTGGTTGATTAACTACTTAATAGTATGTGTTCCTAGAGCTAGTAGCATGCTTGCATGTGAGTGTGCTTAATGCTAGTGTTAATGCTTGCGTAATAAGATACTTTTGTCTGAAGTATTTCCTGAACTAATATAGCAACCCTTGTTAAATGATCCAATCACCCTAGGAGGTGTTGTACTTTAGTGTTTAGTTAAAACTACCTATTCAACTATTAGGATTGTTATGTATATATTCTTAGGTGTGTTTGTTGTTTGTCTTAGCTATATGGACTTGTTGCTTGTTGATTGTTTAATTTAGTGAATTGCTTGATTCTGATTGATAGCTTAGTGTCTTGTGCAATGCTTGCTGTTTGATATGTCCTTGTGGTTTTGTCTTGTATTTTGAGTATTGTTATTTTCCTGTTTACGACATTAGATACGATCGGGAAGGAACTGGAAGTGAGGAGTGAACCCGAAGAACATCAAGATAAAGACCAAGGACATATTGCTGAGCCAGGCAAGCCACCTCAACATCCTATTGAACTCCTATTATTTGTACAAAGCATGTCTTGTTTTTCAAAATAAAATAATGCATGTTTTATCTTTTCTGTGGCATTTTGCCACCCAAAAATTATTTTACAAAATTATTGTTTGGCCAAAGATCTATCTACTAGTATATAATAGGTTTTATAAAAATAAGTCTTTACTTGAGAAGCCTTCTACCGAAGGCGCTCTCAAGAAAATTATATTTTCTAGTAGCATATCCTTATACTCTTACCTCAAAACTCTAGGATGGGAACCTGGATTTGATGAAATGTTTTTAAAGGAAAACCCGAGTCGCTGGGAGCGTTCGGCGAGAAAGTGTTTTATAAAACCCATGTTGCTGGGAGCAAATGGAGATGTTTGTGAAAACCCGAAGTGCTGGGAGCATTCGGTGAGTTTACGAAAACCCGAGCTGCTGGGAGCCGTCGGAGGTGGAGATGTTTTTGAAAAACAAAGTACTGCCCTAGCGGCCCGCCCGAACAATTAACCCGTACAACCACATTACCTCAAAATGGGCACGGGGCTTAGCGGAAGCTTGTTGGTGTTAGTATTCGAATACTCCTCAATTGGCTAGAAGGGGTTAGAGTCCCCGGAACCGAATGCTGGATTTGGGCATACAAAGTGTGGACTTCGTGTGCCACCGGGAAGCAACGATGGGTCTCCTGTCATGGCGGTGTGAGGCTAGGGGAAACCGGATCGATACGGCTAGCTCACTCGGTGCCGGGGAGAGCAAACCCACTCGACGAGGATATTCTTATACTAGCACTGACATAGTGGAAGTTAGGATCGGCCGTCTGATGTGTGCATGCTGTCTCTGTACAGTCCGTGGTTGATCCACGGCAGACCATCCGAATCTTGTGGTGAAAGTGTACCACCTCTGCAGAGTGTAAATCTATTCGAATAGTCGAGTCCTCGGTCATGGACGGTTGGAAAGGCCCCCGATCTAGGCGTATGGGCATTTTTATGTTTTGAAAAGAAACTGCTTTCGGCAAAGAAAAAGGAGGCATCAAGAAGGTACCTGGGAGGTACGGATTTTGGGAGAAGATGGTTGGACTCGGGCAGACAATCAGTCTGATCTCATGGAAAGGAAAAAGGGGTATCCCCATCCTAGTATCTTTGAAAAGTTTTACAAAGTGTTTTAAAAAAATGTGGAAATAGTACATGCTATTTCTACAAGAGAGAATTCTATCTCTAAATGTTTTGTTTAACAAGGATAAAGAGATGTTGAAATCTCTATGTCTAAAAGCATCGTTTGCGAAAACTAAGCCCTATAGCATTATATAGCAGTTATCCCAGTTTTCGAAAACGATTTATTGCATTACCATGAAAACTTAAGCCTTGAGGTGGTTTTGCGAGTATGTAAATGTACTCAAAAACGATTTATTGCATTACCATGAAAACTTAAGCCTTGAGGTGGTTTTGCGAGTATGTAAATGTACTCATATGGCTGTGTCCCTGGATATTCAAACGTCCAGATTACAATGAGGAGATGTACGAGAGGAGGAGGAGTACGCCGACGACTACGCCAACTGAGTGTCACCGGTCAACTGCTCTGTGGGAATGCGTCCGGTTGTGACGAGGGCCGACGCTAGCCGAAAGCTTCCGCTATATCGTAGTTAATTCCGTCCTGCGTGACGATGGTTGCAGGCTTGGTCGTATGACCACCATTTATGTAAGTCTTGTACTATTAGAGTTGGATGATGTAACTTTGTATACCATGTTGGTTATGTGATCGCGATGCACTGATCATTGGGATCGTGATCTGTTTACATAACGTGGGCATCTCAGACTGGTAAATCTGAGGGGTCCTCACAGACTTGGTATCAGAGCCATCGTTGACCTTAGGAGACCTTAGTCAGCATGGTCGTTAGCTTAGGAGGGAAATATTTTGCTAAAACCTATTTCTACAGAAATCTATTTTCTTCAAAGTAAGCCTAGTATGGTTTCCACTCCCCACCTATTCTCAAAAATTTCTTGATCTTACCTCTCTAATTTCAAGTATTTCAAAAAGAGTCTTCCCTACTCTCTTGTCCCTATTCGAAACTTGTTTAGGCTTGGCGATGAACCGAGAAAGACCTAGTACTTAGCAAACAGAGGAAAAAGAAGCTTCATTCCCAAGACTTCTACATCAAAATGATTTACTTGCGAAGAACGGAGATCTTCTATCACCTTCAAGATTTAAGTGACTTCACCGCCAAGGCTTCCATACGAAGAATCTACCAAGTTTCAAGCTCAATGACGTCAATCTGCCAAGAAGTTAAAGACATGAAGACCTCAACAATAATGACTAACCCAGACCCATAGGATTGGAATTACCCCCGCCTACCCGAGTATTAGGTGTCCATTGGTACTAAAGGTACTTTGTTGGTACTAAAGGAGCTGGCTCGAATCGACCTCGCTGTTCGAGGTAATCTTCGTGACGATGTCCCTGTCTTGCTGAAGGTTTTCTTGTCATTGTCCGGCTGCAGGCTACTATCCGTCTGCGGGCATGGAAGCGGCTAGGGCCCAGGTGGAAGCCCTTGGGGTGGAGCCGACTGACGCCACCATTGCCGGCTGCTCGACCTCCGTGGCGGACCGGGTGGATCGGCTTGGGGTCGACGCCTGCACGTTGGCCTTCGCGACCGGGAGGCTCTGCAGGTACGTCTGGCCCGGCCAGGGAATTCCCATTGTCCTGGCCGAGCAGGCACGTCGTCTTGCTCTCGCGCCGGCTGCGGTGCAGGAGCTGCAGGAGTCAGCCGCGCGTGGCGGAGCCTTGTGGGCCGTGTCGCTCCTCAAGTCCTGGTACCCGGCTGCCGACCTGGAGCTGCTCATGGTGGGCTTCCGGGATGACGACACGTACGCGAAGCTCAAGCAGCGCCCGGACCTTCGTGATGCCGCCTGCACCATTGCTCACTTCGTCGACTTTGCGGACTTCATCCCCGACAGGAAACCGGCCCAGCCGGCCATGGACTCGGAGGCTGAGTACGCCGAGGAAGATGATGGCGACGAAGTCGAGGAGCCGGCGAAGGACTCCAAGGGGAAGGCCGTCGAAGAAGCCGGCTGCTCCAAAACTGGCGACGTGGCCAGCTCCTCGAAGGCCGCCGAATGAAGACCTCGGGATGCCGGGTTGCCGCTTGTATTCTCGTACTCTCTTGTGAACTTGTCTTATTTGCCCCCGGGATGCCGGGTACTTGTTTAGAACTCCCAGCACTTGTGTCGTGACTTGTGTGGAGCTTCGTCTCCTTTACTTTGTTTCTGCTCAAAGTTTCTCGCAATTGCTTTTGCCTCTTTACCCTCACTAGCCACCGAGATTCGGCTCGGCTTAGCGCAGCGTGTCGAGTTGAATCTGAAGTGTCTTTGATAGTTAGCCCGGCTGCGCTCAGGGCAACCGGGTTTCCGCGCACTAGCCCCCGAGATTCGGCCGACTGGGGTAGCCAGTTGAGTCGAATCTGGACTAGGATCTTCGATAGTTTGCCCGGTTGGTCGTGACAGCCGGGTTTTGCGCACTAGCCCCCGAGATTCGGCCCGACTGGCGTAGCCAGTTGAGTCGAATCTGGACTAGGTATCTTCGATAGTTTGCCCGGCTGGTCGTGACAGCCGGGTTTTTGCGCACTAGCCCCGAGATTCGGCCCGACTGGCGTAGCCAGTTGAGTCGAATCTGGACTATGTATCTTTGATAGTTTGCCCGGCTAGTCGTGACAGCGGGTTTTCGCACTAGCCCCCGAGATTCGGCCCGACTGGCGTAGCCAGTTGAGTCGAATCTGGACTAGGTATCTTCGATAGTTTGCCCGGCTGGTCGTGACAGCCGGGTTTTTGCGCACTAGCCCCCGAGATTCGGCCCGACTGGCGTAGCCAGTTGAGTCGAATCTGGACTATGTATCTTTGAGAGCTTGTGAGGCCGACAAAAAACGACACATAGAACCTTCGTTAGATCTTAGTCCTCAAAATCGAAAAGGTTGGCATATTTTAGCTTCGGTTTTTATTTGATTAGGGGCCGGCTCGCCCTTGTTTTGCCGCTCGTGCCCCTTCCCGTGTCTCAGCTCTGCGACCCCTGCTCTTGCCGGCTGAACTCTAGCCGAATCCGAAGAGAGGGCCGGCTGGCTGGGCGCACGGTACTGAGATCTTTGAGAGGTTGGACGCAGGCGAGCGAGAGCGCGGTTTTTTCTGTCGTGAGCCGGAGACTTTTTCTTTCTTATGGGCTTTTCGCGTGTGCCCCCTAGCCGGTTTCTGGCCAGCGTGTCAGCCGGTTGCGGTCTGCAGCCGGATCCGAGAGTAGGCGTCGGGGTCGAGCACGGTACTAAGCTAACGTAAGCGAGAATTGGTAGTCGGCTAGCCACAGCGAAGGACAAAGAAACAACACTGAAACAACGGCCCCCGAGTGTGCGCTCGGGAGTGCTAACTTTTACTCAAAAGAAACAACAGGGTGTTACACTTCTTCTAGGAGTAGAACGGCCTGAGGAGGCTGGCGTTCCACGGGCGTTCCCCCTCCTCGTAAGGGGTAAACGGCTTGTTCTTTTTCTCCTCGCGTACGTCTGTGAGATAGTATGCGTTGTTGCGCAGCGCTCTGCTGATGATGAACGGGCCCTCCCAATGGGAGGACAGCTTGTGGAGTCCCTTGGTGTCTTGGATCCACCGGAGCACTAGGTCTCCTTCGCGGAACGTGACCGGTGCACTTTTCGGCTGTGGTACCGGCGCAGATTCTGCTAGTATATGGCCGATCTGGACAGGGCCAGTTCTCGCGCCTCCTCGAGGAGGTCCACGCCGTCTTCGTTTGCCGCTTGGCTTCTTTCTGGTGTAGAGGATGGCTCGAGGGGAGCCGAACTCGATGTCAGCCGGCAGGACTGCTTCCGCGCCGTAGACGAGGAAGAAGGGCGTGTAGTTCGTCGAGTGGTTGGGGGTGGTCCTGAGGCTCCAGAGTACATGCGGGAGCTCTTCGATCCAGCAACCGGGTGCTCGCTCGAGTGGGTCGACTAGCCGGGGCCGGATTCCGGCTAGGACTAGGCCGTTTGCTTTCTCCACTTGGCCATTTGACTGGGGATGAGACACCGAGGCGAGGTCCAGCCGGATTCGCTACAGAAACGCTTGAAGACTCCCTTGGCGAAGTTCGTGCCGTTGTCGGTGATGATGTTGTGCGGGTAGCCGTAGCGGTAGATGATGTCTGGAAAAAGGTGATGACCGTCTGGCCGTCCCACTTCTTGACTGGCTCGGCCTCGATCCACTTGGTGAACTTGTCCACCGCTACGAGGAGGTGAGTCATGCCGCTTCGCACTGTCTTGAAGGGACCGACCATGTCGAGCCCCCAGACGGCGAATGGCCAGGTGATGGGGATGGTTTGCAGAGCTGCAGCCGGCGTGTGTGCTTCTGCTTGCTGAAGCGCTGGCAGCCGGTGCAGGCGCGGACCATCTGCTCGGCGTCAGCTAGAGCAGACGGCCAGTAGAACCGTAGCGCAAAGCTTTCAATGCGATTGACCTGGACGCGGCGTGGTTCCCACATTCGCCCTTGTGGGTGTCCTCTAGCAGGCGGCGCCCTCTGCTGGCTCGACGCACCGCTGAAAAACGCCTGTGGCGCTGCGCTTGTAGAGCTCGCTGTTGATGATGGTGTACGCCGTGGAGCATCGCAGAACTTGTCGTGCTTGCACCTCCTCCTCTGGGAGTGTGCTGTGTGCGAGGAAGTCGAGAAATGGTTGCGCCCATGAGGGAACTTCGTGGATGGTGAAGACGCCGGCTAGCGCCAGCTGAGCGGCTTTTGGATCCGGCTGCGCAGCCCCCGGGTGTGTCGGAGCAGCCCCCGGGTTTGCTCCGGTCTTGTCGATGAGCTCGGGGACGGGTGCGGCTGGCGCCTCGTAGGCTGTCCCCGAGTTTGCTTGTCCGGCTGGTGGGCTTGCAGCCCCTGGGTTTGCTTGTCCGGCTGGTGGGCCTGCAGCCCCTGGGTTTGCTTGTCCGGCTGGTGGGCCTGCAACCCCCGGGTTTGCTTGTCCGGCTGGTGGGCCTGCAGCCCCCGGGATGACGATGGATTCCGACTCGGGTGAGTGTGATGGATGGCTTGTAGACGTGCTCGAGGGAGACGGGTGGAATGGCCGCCGGGTGCTGCCGAGCTTGGCGAGCATGTCAGCTGTCTCGTTGTTGGCTCTGGGCACGTGGTGGAATTCGCACCCCTCGAAACATGCGCAGAGCTGCTGCACGAAGAACCGGTAGGAGGCCATGTTGGCGTCCTTGGCGTCCCAATTTCCTGAAGTTTGCTGGATACGAGGTCCGAATCGCCGAAGCACAGGATGCGCTGGATGCTCATTGCCTTGGCGAGCTTGAGGCCGTGGACGAGGGCCTCGTACTCGGCGACGTTGTTGGAGGCTTTGAAGTGGATCTGCACGACGTACTCCAGCCGGTTGCCCTTGGGCGCGGTGAGGACGATTCCGGCTCCCAGGCCTTCATACATCTTGGAGCCGTCGAAGTGCATCCGCCAGTGCGCGGAGTCGGGCACAGGCGGCAGGTACTGTGTTTCCGCCCAGTCGACGATGAAATCGGCGATGAGCTGGGACTTGATGGATACTCTTGGCTGGTACAGGACCGTGTGCGGGGCCAAGTCGACTGCCCACTTGGCGACTCGGCCGGTTGCGTCTTTGTTGCCGATGATGTCTCTGAGTGGAGCCGTGCTTACCACGGTGATGACGTTCTCTTGGAAGTAGTGACACAGCTTCTTCTCCGCCATGTGCACGCCGTACACGAGCTTCTGGTAGTGGGGTATGTTCTGCTTCGACTGCGAGAGGACCTCGCTCACGTAGTAGACCGGCCGCTGGACGGGTACTCCTTGCCTTCCTCTTGGCGCTCCACCACTAGGACGATGCTGACGCACCGGTTGGTGGCGGCGATGTACATGAGCATGGGCTCCTTTGGGCAGGCGGCGCCAGGACCGGCGCCTCGGACAGTGCCTTCTTGAGCTCGGCGAAGGCCGCGTCTGCTTCGTCCGTCCAGACGAATTTGCCGGTTTTCTTCAACAGGTGGTACAGGGGCAGGGCCTTTTCGCCCAGCCGGCTGACGAACCGGCTCAGCGAGGCCAGGCAGCCGGCGAACTTCTGGATGTCTTTTAGCCCGGTTGGCCGTTCCATGCCCTCGATGGCGGCGATCTTGTCTGGGTTGGCCTCGATCCCTCGCGCGGAGACGAGGAAACCGAGTAGCTGGCCAGCCGGTACTCCGAAGACGCACTTGGTTGGGTTCAGCTTCATCTGGAACCGGCGCAGTTGGCGAAGGTTTCTCTCAGGTCGTCGATGAGGGTGTGGCGCTCTTTGGTCTTGATGATGATGTCGTCGATAGGCGTGGGCGTTGCGCCCGATCTGGTCGCCCAGACATTTCTGCATGCACCTCTGGTAAGTGGCGCCGGCGTTTTTCAGGCCGAACGACATGACCGTGTAGCAGAATGCTCCGAAGGGCGTGATGAATGCGGTCTTAGGTGGTCATCCGGGTGGAGCTTGATCTGGTTGTAGCCGGAATACACGTCCAGGAAGAACAGGTAGTCGCAGCCGGTGGTGGAGTCTATGACTTGGTCGATGCGTGGCAAGGCGAAGGGATCCTTGGGGCACACTTTGTTGAGGCTGGTGTAGTCGATGCACATGCGCCAGGTATTGTTTTTCTTCATCACCAGGACTGGGTTGGCCAGCCAGTCCGGGTGGTACACTTCCATGATGAAGCCCGCGTCGAGTAGCCGGGCGATTTCTTCTCCGATTGCTCTTCTCTTCTCCTCTCCGAAGCGACGGAGAGGTTGCTTGACCGGTCTAGCATCCGGCTTGACGTGTAAAGAGTGCTCAGCGAACTCCGTCGGTACACCTGGCATGTCTTTTGGAGACCATGCGAAGATGTCCCGATTCTCACGGAGGAATTCGATGAGCTCGCCTTCCTATTTGTCGCTGAGGGTGTTGCCGATGGTGAGGAACTTCCCGTCCGGCTTGCTTGCGTCAAGCGGAACCTGCTTGCTGTCTTTCTTGGCTTGAAACTGCGTCTCGCCCGACTGCTTCTTTGCAGCCGGTACTGCCGGGTGCTCGGCCGCGACGGCGCGCCTGATCTCTTTGAACTCTTCAGCCGCTACCAGCGACTCGGCGAGCTTCGAGCCAGCCGAGGCGCATGCCATGGAGTGCTTGAACTCGCCAGCTACGGTGATGATGCCGCTCGGGCCCGGCAGCTTCATCTTCAGGTAGCCGTAGTGGGGTACGGCCATGAATTGAGCGAGAGCCGGGCGGCCCAGGATGGCGTGGTAGGGGCTGCGGTGGTTCACCACCTCGAAACAGATGCTTTCACGGCGAAAATTTTTCTTGTCTCCGAAGACGACGTCCAGCCGGACGGTGCCGATAGGTGTGCAGGACTGCCCTGGCACGATGCCGTGGAAGATCGTCCGGCTGCGATTCATCCGGGCCTCGGTTATCCCCAGCTTGTCGGCGGTGTCCTTGTACAGGATGTTGATGCTGCTTCCTCCGTCGATGAGCACTCGGGAGAAGGTGACGGCGAACTCTTGCTCGGTGACGAAGGTGGGGTCCAGGAGCAAGATATCCGGGTGGTCGCCTGGCCCGAAGGAGATGGGCTGGTTTGCCCAGTCCATCAGCTGCTGGATGGCGGGGACGACTGCGTTCACCTCTGCGACGTGCAGCCGCTAGCTGCGCTTGTCGTTGCGCTCGATGATGGAGAAGACGTACCGGCGTCCTTGTTGGGGTACATGTCGCGAGATGTGCCGGCTGCGGCAGCCGGCTGTCTTGGGCGCTCATTGCGCTGGTTGTTGCCTATGTTGATGCCGCCTTGGGGAGGGGGTGGGCCGGGTGCTGGAGGCGGCGGACCCTCTCCGCGCTGCAGGCGGAGAGTCCAGCTGCAGCGCGCCGTCGTATGGCTGGCCGGCTTCCCGGTGACGCTGTGGTACCGGCACGGGCCGTTCATCATGTCCTCGACAGGTATGTTGGCTTCGCCCACTGGCGGTCCTCGTATCGCCCTTCTGGCTTGTTCCACTGGCGGGGATTCCGGTTCCCACCGTCGTCGCCAGCCGGTTGGCCGGCTTCGGTTGTGTTGACGGCACGGTTCTCGTACCGCCCGTCTGGCGCGCCGCTTCTCTTCCGGCTGTCTCGATCTCGATCGTCGCGGCGGTCGCGGTTGCCTCCATTGTCCCGGATGTCGCGGTTGCCTCGGTTGTCGTTGCTGGGGCCGCCTGGCTCTCTCGCAGCCGGCTTTTCTTGTGGCCTGCCGGCTCCATCTACCTGCATTGGGATTCTCATGGCGGAGTCGGCCGTGGCGTACTTGTCTGCTATGGTCATGAGCTCCGCCATGGACTTTGGCTGTCTAGGAGCAGCGCGTGTTTGAGCATCGTGCCCTCCCGGCAGCCGTTGATGAAGAAGCCGACCGCCTGGATGTCGTGGACTCCCTCGCAGGTGTTGCGCAGGGTTGACCATTTCGTCAAATAGTCGCGGTCGGACTCGGTTTTGCCCTGGGTGCAGCTGGCTAGCTGGCGAGGGCGAGCGGGCGCTTGTAGGTGCTGGAGAAGTTCCTGACGAAGACCTGCTGGAAGTCTAGCCAGCAGTTGATCGATTCATCCGGCAGGCTGTTGAGCCATGTGCGAGCTGAGTCCTTCAGCATTAGTGACACGTAGCGCACCGCTACGCGCTTGTTGCCGCCTGCGATGGAGACGGCGATGACGTAGTCGGATAGCCAGTCCTCTGGCTTCGTGCTTCCGTTGTAATTGGGCGAGTCGCGCGCGAGGGAGAAGTTCCGCGGGAAAGGCTCTCTTGCGATGCGAGGTCCGAAGCACCGGTGGACCTCGCCCTCCTCTTCTTCGAGCCGGCGGGATTTCTCCAGGGCGTCGAGGCGGTCACGGGCGTCGGGGCCGAACGTCGGGCCTAGATCTCCCAGCCGGTCGTGGACGCTTCCCCTGCGGGCAGCCGGCGGGTCGGGGTAGTTGTACTGGCCTTCGCCGGCAGCCGGCGCGTTGTTGTAGTTCTGGCCACCACCGGCAGCCGGCGTGTTGAAGCGACTTGGTCTGGAGTTGATGCTACGCGCGATTCCCACCCGGCTGGGGGGCTTGTGGCGATGACGCCTGGCGATCACCTCGAATTGCGCCGGGTGGAGGGGCTCAGGTGAGGGCGGTGGGAGGGGCGGCGAGTTCATCGCGGACGCGGCCTGGTTCTGGCGAAACTGGTGGTCGGCTGTGTCGAGGAGGTCCTGGACGCGCTGTTGCTGCTCGCGTAGCTCTTCCCCCTCCAGATTGGGCAGTTCTGCGGCGGCGGCGCGTGCTGCCTTCATGTTCTTCGCGGGGGAGCTGTAGATGGGTCGACGAGTAGGCGGTGCTCCGGCTGGTCCAGCCGGCTCGGCGTCGGCACCCGGTTCTCCTGTCATCTCGTTGGCGAGGTTGCGCCTGACGTTTCCCTGGGTTGGGCTCGACGGCGATGGGGGTGAAGCCGTGGGCGAAGTTGTACTCGCGGACATGCGCTTCCATGCGGCGATGCGTGGCTGCGACGCCGTGGGCGCTGCTGAGGAGGCGCTGGCATGCTTGCTCGAGGAGAGTAGCGGCCTGTGCGGGGCCCGCGTCGGCGCGATGGGTGTGACCAGGCCCTGGAGCATAGCCTGGACGGAGTCGACGGGGGCGTGCTGCTGGGTGCTCGCGACGTCGGACACCATAACTTCCGCGTAAACACGGGTCTCGGTGCTGCTCTCGCAGCCGGCCGTCTCCTCGGGGAAACGGTCGACGCAGCGCTGGATGTTGGCGCGGTAGAGGGCGCGAGGGCGATGTAGACGCGGTGCTCGCGAAGTGCAGGACAGTGCCATCCTCGGGGAAGGCGGAGCCGGCGAAGCAGTTCGCATTGTCGTTGACGAAGTCGATGGAGCCGAACGTCGAGACGAGGCCGGAGGCGACTCGCTCGCCGAGACGGCTGCGGGATCCCTGGCGGAATGTGACTCCGGCTGCTGCCATCTGCCCCACGGTGGGCGCCAAATGACGTGGTGTGGAACACGGCATATGCCACGGGGTGGCTAAGATAGGAATGGGGGCAGCGTTCTGCAACAGCGGCACCCGCAGGGATTGCGCCGGAGCGCGGACACGGGAAGTACCCAGGTTCGGAGCCCTCCCAGAGGAGGCAACACTCCTACTCCTGCTCGATCTCTCTATCAATGGTGGACACAGTACAGAGTTGCTCCTTGAGCTGTTCGGTGAGCTTTCCATGGTTCGGGTGTGGGGAGGAAGAAGTATTCGATGACCCCTTCTACGTGGGCACCAGACAGCCTTATATAGGCCTGGCTGTCTGGCTTACGGGCGGGGCCGGCTGGTCCGCGCCAGCCGGCCGGTGTCGGCTACAGGGGTGTTTCTCCATGACGCCGTATGTCCGCGGCACAGTGTGCTACGCTTCGCACAGTCAAACTCCATAGCCGCGTAGGAGGTGTCGGGGTAGGTCTGTCGTCGTGGAGGGCTGACCGGCTGCGGCGCCGGACCCCGCCGACCGGGCAGGCGGCGCCTAGGGTCTTGTCGGGCGCTGGGCAGCGCTCCGCACTAGTACAGAAACGGCTATTAGTGGCGCACGGTTTTGGGATTCTGTGGCGCACCCCCAGGTTTGCTGGGTGCGCCACAGAATTCTCGCCACTAAAATTATTTCTGTGGCGCACCCAGCGCAGTGCGCCACAGAAATAGCTCGGCAGCACCCCTATGCAGAGGCATTCTGTGGCGCACTGTTTGTTGGTGCGCCACAGAAAGTGGTGCGCCACAAAAAAAAGCGTGCGCCACAGAAATATTAAACAGAAATACCGGTATTTTTCCATTTTGCTGTACAAATACAGTATATACAGGATTTATACAGGTTTATACAGAAATACAGGTATATTTGACAGGTATATAAACAGACAAACACATTAATCAATATGTCATCACACATATTACTTAGTGCCCGATCGAGATACGTATATACACATAGTCACAAAAGTGCCGAATGTTTCATCATTTCACACTACACATTACAAATCAAGTGTTCGCCGCCTAACTATGATCAAATGTAGTACACATCGGCGATGATGGTGAGCAAGAGCGCGCGGGAGCATGCATGATCATGGAGTCCTCTTCTTGAGCGGCGCCGGGAACGGTAGAAAGCCTTCTTTCGTCTTCCACTCCCTGGTGTCATTCTGTGCCTCTAGTCGTTCTTCGATATCCCTCTGACACAACCCTGAAGATGGATTGGGATATATATTGGTTAGTGATATAAATAGAGTATAATTTATTCATCTAAGTAGAGAGGCAAGACAATCAATCAATTGTCATGGTTGGAAATCATATGGCTATCCTATTTGGGTTTCATAGCATAGCATATATATAATATATAACCCTACACATGCACTTCTATAATACCTCTGGGGTAGTGGAAGGACCCTGATTTGCGAATGACATCTTCGAGGAATCGTTGACAACTGCAGCCGGATGCGATGGAAGTCTGTTCTGTAATCAGCATCGGTGAGAGCATCCGCGCTTTTGGTGTATTCTGCGAGACCAGATGGAATCTTCGTTTTCTCGACATCCCGGACAATCGCTTTAATGTGATGGAGGGCGTAGTAGGCCTCCTTCACGCTGCCATCCAGTTGCTTGATGCAATGGAATCCGGTCCCATGCTGGAACTTGTGTGTGTTCTCATCCGTGAAGAATTCCGACTTCTTATGGAAGGGGCCGCCCTTTTGGGCATAGGCCTCGAGAGCGTCATCGAGAACACCCTTTATTCTGGTGTATCGTCTCGGCGTGGATTTATTCCCCGAGTCCAAATAAGTGGCAATGGACCACCTCGGGGATACACAGATGAGTGCGCAGTACTTGTCCCTGCTCAACACAATTGAAACGGAATGTTGGACAAAGGATCAGCGATGGAAGAAATGAAGAAGGCATAAGATACGACGGTGGCGAGCTGATGTGTACTTACTCGAAAAAGAAAGGCAGAAGGGTGTTCTTCCTCTTGTTGGCCAGCATGACCCTTACGAGGTACTCCATGGCCGTTTCCCGTGTCTTTGATCCTTCCACCAGATGGCTGTCGCGCATGTAGTAGGGATCCACTATCGCGACGTACGGGGTATCATCTCTCTGATCTTCATCGCCACATCGAGCGCATATAGGACCATGTTATAGTCCAGCCGTTGAGTGTGAAAGAGTTTGAAGATGTCCTCGTACGCTATGAAGAACACATCCGCGGGGTCTTCCTGGACGAAGTCCACCAGCTCCTTTGGCACCTTGACCGCGAACGGGTAACTCGGCTGCTTGTCTTTAAGAAGGAGCTCCTCTAGATGCAAGATAGATTCCTGCAAGGCAATCATGGGTCCTTCTGCAAGGCGGAGCAAGTCCCCAGACAAGATAGGTTTACCAGCCTCATGAACTCGGGGGAAGCCATCCGCACGGGGTGGAATCGTGTCTTCAAGACCCCGGATCTTAGGAGCTGGCTGGCTCGCAGAGGTGGAGGATCCTTTTCTCTTCCTGTGCTTCTTCTTGTTCTTCATCTCTGTGGATTGGGGGTGAAGTGAACCCCGCTTTAACAGTTTCTTTCAGTGTGTTAGGGCTGAAAATGTTACCCGGTTGAGCTTGATGATCTTCGGCATCCGGAGGCGTGTCGGTGAAGGCCAGGCGTTGTGTGCATGAAGTGGGACGAGCAGGTTGACCGCGGTGGTCGCGGAAGGGTTCTTCATCCACAGGAGGCATGTACATACCATCCATGCAGGCGCCAGTGTTGATGTAGTCATCGACGTTGACATCATTCTCCTCCTCCTCATTGTCGTCGTTGCCACCAAGTTGAGGTGCAACGGCTTTGTCCTAAACATAAACAATAGCACATCCGTTAGTCGGGAAAGTCGGAAAGTCGGGGAATTCGGAAAGTCAGAACTAACCTTGGACGGTTGCGGTGAAGACGTTCCCAACAACTGTTTGTGGCGGTTGGTGGCGGCGACGACCGGCGGTAGCTTCCGGCCGGTGGTGGCGGCGACCGGCGGTAGCTTCCGGCCGGTGGTGGTGGCGCGCGGTTCGTTCTGGGTGGTGGCGACGGCTGCTTGTGGCGCCGGTTCATCCGCAACAGCTTTTTGTCGCCGCCTCGGCGGGGGCCGGGGCCTCGAGGTGGCGCCGCCGGTGCGCCTGACCCCATGAAGAACATCCCCAAGACGAATCTGGGTCTTCGGCCATTCCATCATCCACTTCCCGCATTCGCCAAGCTTCATGTGTTTCTCGGCTCCGGAGGTTGCGTGGGGGGGTCGATGTCACGGAACTCAGGCAGTACCTCGCTCACATTGACTTTCATCACGGCCTCGCTCATTCGGGTGTTGTGCATATCGCGGGTCAAAGGTTGTATGATCTTGGCCGTTGCGACTTCCTTCAACTCGCCGCCGGCCCCCACCCTATGCAGGAGTATGCAAGGCATGTCCTGGGAGTCAACACATGTTGGGCACCATGCATGCATGAGATATGGCAGTCATCAAAGGCATATATAGTCATAGAAGATGTCGCGGACTAACTAATTAGTTACCTTGGTGATGGCGTCGAGCTCGGCTAATGTCGAGACAAGGGCGCCGATGCCGGCGGCCGGCCTATCATTCTCCGGCCGCTCGTGCGCATTATCATTATTCTCCGGCCTTGGTGTATGTTGATCCACGACAGGGGGCACCGTTGGGGTCACCAGGACTGGCGACACGTTATTGCTGGAGGTGCTGCCGGCGTAGCTGGGCACGTGTATCGGCCCCTGTGACCTGCCGCATTCCAAGCAGCTAACCCCTCCATCAAGCCAGGGGGTAAGAAACTCCGGAGCTGCTCGTCCACCTTCTCGGCCACTAGCTTGTCCACCATGCTGGAGTCCACCTTTTCTTTCTCTGGTGTCTCCAGCTTCTTCCTTAGCTCGAGAACCTCGGCTTTATCTTTAGCCGGCTTCCTCCTCTCCTTTTTCTTCTCGGGTCCGTGCTGTAGTACTCGATGAACTTCATGCGTACCAAAGCCGGTCACACGGCCAGCTGACGTGCGGCTTTGACTTGTCCCTCCCCTTGAAAACGTTCATCGCCCGGTTGAAAGTCGTGCCCAGGGACGGGCCTCAGCCTTCAACTCAGCCTCCTGCGGACAAAGGAAATAAACGTGAACCCATGTAGAAATCAACGCAAATGGACTTTGAGATATCCGCGGTAATTAAGTTCCTTACCAGCGTTTTCTCGAAATCCAGCACATCTTGATAGTCGGTAACGAATTCCCCCGTCCCCGGCTTCAGATAGTAGCGGGACCGAACAAAGTTCCTAACTTGCTCGTCCGTGATTTTATGCCACATGTTCTCTTTCCCAAGTCTCGCAACCTCGGCATCCTCCTTGTCCCAAACGGGCTGTTTTCCTGCGTAACCGCCGCTTCCCAAACGGTGGTTACCTAAGTTCAGTGCCCGCATTTCTTCCCCACTCGGTCCATTTTTAGCCTCCGGAGATTCCAAGGACAACTTGAATGCCTCGAACTCTTCTATGTCGATGTACGGCTCTTTGGCACTGATCTCCGCCCAGCTAAGACCCTTGTCAATCTTCGCCTTCACCCGGCCTCTCCAGCTGGTCAAGGCGGTGCTCATCTTCGTGATGGCGTAGTTGTCCACCTTTTTGTTTCCATCATCCGGGAAATTGTATCGTTGGTGAAGCTTCTTGAGGAGGTCTGTGCGCAAAGCCTCATTCTCCTTGCTCCTGAGGTCATACGTGGTGATCGGCACGGTTTCCCGGAGGATGCACCCTAGTTGCATGCTGTACCGCTTGCGGTGTTCCTAGGCTCCTGTGGTTGGCCACTTAAGGAGACCTTAGTGAACGTGTCTGTGATGGGGGCCACCGCTTGCGGTGTCCGGTCCTTCCTCGGCTTCTTATGCCTCTTAGCGGTCGGGTTACTACCACCACCGCCATCCGTGTGGTCGCCACCCCCGACATCCGTGTGGTCGCCGCCCTCGGTGGTGGTGGTTGCGTCCCCATCTCCGTCGGTGTCCTCCGCATCCTCCATCTCTAACAGAAAGTCACCATCGCCGTCACGAGCCAGTTCGGCGGCCTCCGCATCCTCCATCTCGGGTTCACTTCCCAGAACGACTTGTTCTTTTTCTAGCTTGTTCTTCGACGCTCATGTGCTTAGAAGGGCCGGCCTCGGAGGACATGTTTGCACTGCATTGAAAAAGAGGAAAAAAGTTAGTACAACAAATATAACAAAAGCATCACTTAATTTAGTACTAAGATACCCCGGCCCATGCATTAGCCGCAATACCCCATATGTCCTATTTTTAGCAAAGTCATGCTAAATTTCACGAAAATTTTTTGGCATGACCTTTGCTAAAAATAGGACATATGGAGTACCCGAATTTGCCGGAACGGAAGTTAATCGACGTTCCGGCAATCTCAAGGGCCTCAGGGGTACCTGCAAACATTTCACAAATAATATCCACATCTCAGCGGGCCGGCATCTCTCCGGCCGGCATCTCCACGACACGATGGTCGGAGCACAAACAACCACGACACGATGGTCGTGGACACATATCCTCATGCACATACATCACCACATCCACATCCACATCCTAGAAATATTTTTTTGAATACATCTAAAACCTTAATTGAAGGCATTCTTGTAGGCATGTTAAAACAGTGACAAAATTTAACTTAGCAAAATTTTCAAAAAAAATTGGTCTCCAAAGTTTTCCTAACACCACTAGAACCAACTAGTGTGTTTGCAGCAAGTATATTTGCAGCAAGTATTTACAGCAAGCAACTAACTAACAACAAACTAACCTAACAACAACTAACACTTAGCAAATTTGGTACTGCATGCACTAACATTTTTTCGTCTCAACTAACTACAACCAGCACTAAAAGCAATTATCAGCAAGGTTACTAGCAATCAACAACAGAAATCAAAAACAGGAAACATTTCTAGGCCTTTCTTCAAATAAAACCTATCTTCACTCATGTTAACACATAGCATTTCTAGGCCTTTCCCATTTGATTAAATCTTGAAAATTTGGGAAATGCACCTTTATAGATCTCATCTACTCCATCTCATCTTCCTTATCAAATCAAGTTTGAAAGGATTTGAAATAGTTTGGTCAATTATCCATGATGGTTTTGGGAGCTAATCAAACCAGTGACCATTAGTGAAATAATCAAAAAACTTAGCAGCAACTAAAACAAAGTGGGCAGCAACACAAATACTTAGCAGCAACTAACACAAAGTGGGCAGCAACTAACCTAGCAGCAAAAGAAATCATTGGGCAGCAAGCAAACTACTAAAAATTGTTGGGTCTAATCTTGATATTTTGTATCTGCATTTCCACAATTGTTGGCAGCAAGCAAACAACTAATCACTCCTAAACTATTTACTCTTGGAGTGTATCAAACTTGGAGCATTCCAATGTCACAATTTTCATATCATTAATTATGTACTTGACATGTAAATGCTTGACCCCACATCCTGGACATATTTGTTGATAAAAACCCCACACCACACATGCCATGCATGAAAATTTCTATATTCCACCGAAATAAAATTGCAACTATAAGTAAATTTGCATAATAAACACATATGGAGCACACATGATAAATGTGAATACTATCTACTAGAGCATGCTCCTAGTTGCTCCTAGTTCCAACTAGTTTTTTACTTCATCAGTGAACCTTGAGTGGACAGCACACACAACACACAAGAACACACACGGCACACAAGAACACACATGAAATTGTCATCAGTTTTTTACTTCACGCGAGCACACACATCACACATGAGACTAAGCCTATACAACAAGATTAACACTAACAATACACACATCAGAAGCACAAAACCACCATAGGTTACCAATGCTCGATGAATGAGAGGGGAATTTCTACAAACACCTTGGGTGCAGCAGTTCGGTAGGGGAGGGAGGAGGGGGAAAGGGAAGCACCTGGGGAGGGAAGGGAGGGAGGTCGTCGAGCACGGTGTAGAGGTCGTCGCCGGTGCGGAGGGAAGGGAGGTGCGAGGGCGGGAGGTCTTCGTCG
>CAMZMU010000082.1:1751459-1814156 GCA_947311845.1 Poa pratensis
TACGCTGATAGGTCTTTACGTTGTGCGAGGGACCCGTGATAAGGAGAATATGAGTCTTTCATCTTCCGTAGATGGCTTTTTCTTTGCTAGCTCCAGTTGCTTTTGCTTGAACCAACGCGTGAAGCTAGAGTTGTGCGCTCTGGTTACGTCTCCCTTCTTCCTCGGCCGGCCCAGGTTGATGTAATGTTGCTCGAGTAAGCATTTGTGCTCTTCCACCCAAGTTTCGATCAATTGTAAGTGTTGTAGCGCGACCCGGTGAGCCCTGTCGAAGTCGTCCTTTCGACCCTGCATGCTGACAAAGATTGAGCTGGTGCCCTCGGTGACCATATCCCTGGAGCCTGCCGAAGTGTTTCCTCCTGGGCAGACCAACATGCTGGTTCTCGGTGCTTAGATAATTCTGGCAGAAGGAGATGCACTCGTAGGTTAGAAAGCCCTTGGCCATGCTTGCGTCTGGACGGGCCCTGTTGCGAACGTATCCTTTCATGACACCGTTCATCCTTTCGAACGGCATCATGTAGTGCATGAACGTTGGCCCGAGCTGCCTGATGTCATCAACGACATGGAGAAGGAGATGCACGCAGATATCAAAGAATGCTGGCGGGAAGTAAATCTCGAGCTCGCATAGTATCAGCACGATCTCTTCCTGTAGCCTGTCGAGCTGCTTCACGCCGATCGACTTCCTGTTGATGACGTCGAAAAAATTGCAAAGGGCAAGCAGCGTATCACGGACGTGCTCGTCCATTATCCCTCGAATCGCAACGGGAAGTATCTGCGTCAACAGCACGTGACAGTCGTGAGACTTCATCCCGCTAAACCTCTTCTTCGTTCCGTCCAGATATCTGCTTATCAGCCCCGCGTAACCATGAGGAAATTTGACTCCTAGGAGACACCTGTAGAATTGCTCGAGCTCCTCCGGACTCATAGTGAAGCACGTAGCGGGAAGCACCACGTGTTCTTCTTTACCCTTTTGCGGCGACCTTGAGTCCCTTCCTGATCATCATCATCATCATCATCATCATCGTCATCTATCGGGATCTGAAGATCTTTCCTGACACCAAGCCATTTCAGATCGTATCTTGCTTTCGTCCCATCCTTGGACTTTTCCGGCATGTTGGAAAGAGTGCCAAGCAGAGCCTCGGTGACATTCTTCGTAATGTGCATCATATCGAGGCTATGTGGCGTCTTGAGGACCTTCCAGTACTCCAAGTCGTGGAAAACAGACCTCGCTTTCCATACACCCAGCAGCGGATCTACCTTCGGTCGTTTCTTTCCCGGCGCGGGGCACTCCTCCCAATTTTTCAACAGCTCGTCGATTTCTGTGCCGCTCCTCGGGCTCGGGGCTTCTTCGATCTCGTCCTTACCATTGAACAGGTCACCGCGTTTTCTCCACGGGTGATCCATGCGAAGCCACCTTCGAGCCCCTGGGTACACGGTTTTCGAAGACCCGGGATTCCTTGGTAGCTGGAGATGCGGGGTCTTATCCATGCACCTGACACATGCGCAGAATCCGTGGCCTACCTGGGCCGATACATATGAGCAACCAGGATAGTCCTGCACCGTCGTGAGCAACGCGGCTCTCATGTCGAAATAATCTCCAGTGTAGGCATCCCACGTACGGGCTGGCGTCTCCCACAACGTGGCTAACTCCTCTTTCAACAGCGCGAGATACAGATGTATGTGGACACCTGCTTGTTTCGGCCCCTGAATGAGAATACTCATGTGTATGTACCTTTGCTTCGTGCACAACCACGGGGGAAGGTTGTAAGGCCATACAAACACGGGCCAGGTGCTATGCGTGCTACTCTGGTTGCCGAACGGATTGAGTCCATCGGTGCTCATACCGAGCCTGACGTTCCTTGCGTCGCCTCCGAAATTTCCGACGGCGTCCAACTCTTGCCACTGGCTAGCGTCTGAAGGGTGTGTAAGGATCCTGCCCTTCTCCGGATCTTCTTCGGGCTTCTCCCTTTCCGCGTGCCATTGCATGAGCTTTGCTTCCTTAGGGTCCACGAAGTACCGCTGCAGACGGGGAGTGATAGGAAAGTACCATACCACTTTTCGAGGAACTTTCTTCCCACGGCTCTTGTACCGTCCTTGGCCGCACACCGGACATGTGGTTCTGTCCTCGTACTCGCCCCGATAAATTGTGCAATCATTGATGCAGGCGTGGTATTTAACGTGCGGTAGGTCAAGAGGGCAAACGACTTTCTTGGCCTCCTCGATACTTGTTGGCAATGTGTTCCCCTCGGGAAGACGCTCGTGGAAGAATTGCATGCTCTTGTTGAAGCTCGCGTCGGTCCATTTGTTTCCCGACTTCATCTCCAGAGCATCAAGCGTTACTTGCAAGCGCGTATCCTGTGGCCGGCACCCAGGATACAACGGAGTCCTCCCGTCTATCTCCATTTGCGCCAGCTTGGCTTTCTCTCTAACGGTGCTCGCCTCTTGAGGAGCAGTTCTTGAACATGAGACTCCATCAAGGCCGACATTAGCGAGCTCTGCGGCGTGTTCGCGTCTTCTCCACCACCATCTACTCCTTCATCGTGACCATGTCCGTCGGCATCTCCTTCGTCACGATCATCTTGCCCGCCCTCGTCTTCAGGCGCAACATTTGCTGTCGGCGCTTGGTTGAAGCCTTGCATGAAACCGCGCCTGAGCAGGTGTTCCTCCAATTGTCCGGAATCAGGGTCGATCCATCTCACAAGTTTGCAACTTCGACACGGACATCGTATCTGGCGCCCGTTGCACCGACTCATTTCCGCCTTCGCTTCTTCCTTGTAGTTGTTGATTCGACTGGAGCTCATCTTGATGACCATGGTCGCCTACGCGGTATACATATAGAGTATGTGTTATTAATTAGAATTAATTAACCGCAACATGCACACACACACATACAAGCTTCTCATGCGGGAAGTCGGAAAGTCGGAAATGTTCGACGAAAAAATTCGGCATGACTTCCCCTAAAAGTAGGACATATGTGGTGCAAAAATTTACCGAAATGGAAATGAATCAACATTTCGGCAAACATCCATGCACCACGCCGGCGCAAGCAACAACATGCAAAGATTCATGCAAACCACACACACAAGTTTCATGCATAGATCCGTTCAACAATAGTTTGCTTCATGCAAACCACACAACAATCGCCCGCCGACAAGTTTCTCATGCCTTTAACAAACACCATCCAACAATACCCACCTAGTAGATCTAGATCCGTTCCGAGACGTGACCGTGATCGATGAGAGAGAGTGTGTGGTGATGGAGGGAAAATAGTGGACAAAAAGAGAGGAGGAGAATATATATGGAGGCTTTCCCCAAGCCCTCACCAATTCTATGTCAAACAAAGTAGGTTTAACAACAAATAATGGATAATAGGATGGTCAAAATGCCATGGGAGAGAGGAGAGCTCGAGCTAGATGCATGGGGGAGAATGAAGAAGGTCACATGGGGAAAGTGGTGTTGCCACCTTTTTGTGATCTGGGCCAACATTCTGTGGCGCACGCAGTGTGTGTGCGCCACAGAATGTCACCTTTCTGTGGCGCACCGTGTCTGGTGCGCCACAGAAAGCTAACATTCTGTGGCGCATGGCTGGTGCGCCACAGAATGTGAACTTTCTGTGGCGCACCAGCAGCGGTGCGCCACAGAAATTGCCCAGATGGACCTAGGCCCAATGATTGCACGTGGGACCCACAGGATTTCTGTGGCGCATGGACACACATGCGCCACAGAAGTCTGACTTTCTGTGGCGCATGGGTGTCATGCGCCACAGAAAATAAACTTTCTGTGGCGCATGGCCACCAGATGCGCCACAGAAAGGCCAATATTTCTGTGGCGCACCTCCTCCCATGCGCCACAGAAATATTTCTGTGGCGCACCAATTAAGGGTGCGCCACAGAGTGTCCACCTATATCTATATAGGGTTTCCCTACTAGTGCCGTGTCTCCCGCCTGTCGAGGCTGCTGGGCACTGTGGGAGACGTAGGGCTAGGCCTCGCTTTAGCCCACGCCTGGGCGACGTGGAGGGCATACCGGGCAGGGCCCCGGCATCCGCCCAACACGGGCCCTTGTCTTCCGCTCGTCGTGGGAGCGCGGCAGCCGGTCATCCGGCTGGTGAGCAACCGAATCCGGCTGCCACCGTTGACCTTGGTCGCATAAGGCGGGCGATACTTGTCGTTATCTGTTTGTCACCGGAACTGTGCTGATGACGAGTCTGTAGTTCCGCTTGCCCGCGCCGCCCGGCTGTGCCTCGACTGGCTAGGCGGAGTCCGGCTGCGCGCTCGGGGCAGATGGGCTCGGCTTAGCCGACAGCTGGAGGCGGCCGGGCACCTGAATTTGCGTTTCACTCGGGATCTTCTGTGGGCCTTTGGGTACCTGGGTTTTATCCCCATGTCACCAGCTCTGCACGACCAGCAAGCGCCTTTTCTTGGTCCTCCCCAGCGCAAGCAAAGGCCTCCCGCTGCACAGCAATGGTGTGGGCGCTGGATTTTACCTGCCGCCTTAGATCATCCCTCTCGTCACGGATTCTCTGGGATTCCTGTTTTGCGTGCCGAAGACGCTTTCGCTCGTACTCAAGATCTCCAGCCAGCCTCCTGAGACGCCTGTCTTGGGAAACGATAATCTTGTCCTTGGCTCGCAAGGCCTCCGCGTTTTCCAGCTCAAATTCCTCTCGGGTCCACCCTGCCGCGTTCTCCATCCCTTGTTCCAGACGGACCTCGTCTTGGAAGGCTCTCAGTTGTAACTGTTCCAAGGCTTCGAAATGGGCCTGTTCCTGCTCCTCGAAGTCCCAAGACGCTGCTGTAGCTCCCACTCTTCGTGAGCTATTCTAAGCTCGCGGGCATGGAGCATCTCCTCATCTGCAGCTAGCCTCACCTCTCGAGCATGCGAATCTTCCCCGTCACCAGGAACAGCTTCCATTCGCTTCTCAATCTCGCGCGAGCAAAGGCGAGGAACTCCCCAACGCTGGGGAACGCCTCGAGAAGCCGGCTTCCCATGTACCTCCCCTTGGGGGGAGAGAAGTATCCGCGGGCTTCGTCACGATGGTTCCACGCGAGGATTGACCGGTCTCAATCCTGCGTTCTTGACGGGATTCCGGGGGCTCCACGTCGAGCCTGCTCCCGGGAGAACCCGCCACCTCAGGATCTGCGCCAACAAGCGGCAAGTAAGTCTTCAAGGGCCGTGCCACGGCCGCGAAAGGACAATGTCCAGAACTTCGGGAGGACATACCCGAAAGCAACGAGGAGCTCGCTGGCGGCCTGCCGGGGAGGTCGCCTCCCGAATTCGGGGAAGGGGGTCCACACCGCCGTCTCCCCCGTTTCCTGGATGTCACGCTGCAAAGACGGAGCTTCGACAGGAGCCGGGGGCTCCTCCACGATCATGGCAGAGCTCTCTGCGGTCTCTCCAGCTTCAACGTCATCTTCCACCCGGCGGCATTTCCTGGAACTTCCGAGTTCCGGGGATCTACGAGGAAAACAAGGCATCACGTCATTAAAGTGTCAGGCAAAGATTCATCGCTCGGGTCAGAAGGACTCTAACTTACTCTCGAGTCCGCTTGGCTCCGGGGACGCTCCAGCTCCTTTCCTCCAAAGCATCGGAAGGGATCGGCAACGACAGGCTCTCCTCGGCGCCATCATAGCTAGGAGCGGAGGAGGGAGAGCTTCGGAGTCACCTTCCGACACTGGCTCGTCAAGTGGGGTTGGGTGCGCTGACTGCTCCGGGAGCAGTTCCACCGCTGCACCCTCGACCCTCGTCTGAACCTCCCTCGCCTCTCGGGGAGAGCAAGGTCCGCGCACCCGGCAGGCTCGTTCGGGGCAAGTTCTTCCTCAGCTTCATTGTCGAACAGATCAGGACCTTCCAGGGAAACGTCCCCGCCGAGCAAGTCAGCAGCTATAGAAGACCCTTGACCCAGTGCGACTTTCTGCGCTGGAACCGGAAGGGGATCCAGGAATTCGGTGCCAGCAATCCCAAATGCGTTGCATTCCGGCATGAGGGTCCGGGCAACCGCAGCACCTGAGCCTTCAAAGAGGGGAAGCACTCCTGGCGGAAGATGAAAAGGAACACCCGGAGCAGAAAGAGCATCTTGTTTGACCATTCTCTCCACTGTAAGAGGAATCCAATCCTCGGCTGAACCTTCCACAGCGGTCGTGACCTGTGCTGCAGCGGGGCGATTCCTCTTCGGATGAAGTCACCCACAATGGCGGAGCATGTTAGCCTTTGGTTGCGGAGCTCGGTTAGTCTTTCAATGATTGGGGCAAGAGCCGACCTTGGTAGCTTCTATCTTTGGAGTTGGCCAGACGCTCGGCAGGGAAGGTTGGCGTCAGGAGGTGGGGATTGAAGCCTCCCACTGAAATGAAGTACCAGTTGTGCCTCCACTCTCCCCAGTCTGGGTTAAGCTTCATAGCTGGGTATTGGTGCACCGACGACTTCCTGAGGCGAAAGGTAACCCCGCCGGCTATCCACTTCGACCTTCCCAGGTGGGGAACAAAGAAGTGACGAAACAAGGCCACCGAGGGCATTACCCCAATGAATGCCTTGCACACAAAGGCAAAGGAGGCCAGAATCAACACCGCATTCGGATGCAAATGAAGCATATGCAGTCCGAACGCTTCCAGGATGGCGAGGAAAAATGATGAAAAGGGGGGCAATAGTCCCATCACCAAAAGTTGTGGAAGGTGACCACGTCATTTTCTCCCTGAAGACCTTCTCCGGGACGGATTCCCACTTCTTCACCGCCACGAAATTCCAAGGCTACTGCGCGGCGAGCAGGATCCGCCTTCTTATCATCAGCATACGCGCTTGGAGAAAACACAGCCTGCATCACCCTCTTCGGGGGTAGTACGGCGGCGGCGCGAGAGGCTTCAATCGCCGCTTTCTCTGCTACGGATTGCTTCACCTTCCGCACCCCTCCCCTCTCGCGCCTAGGCGCCATGAGCGGCAGAGGATTGGGCTTTCCAAAGTGAGGTCCGGGCGGCCAGAGGAGGAGGGCGGTGCTCGGCGAAGAAGAAGAGTCGAGTTCTGGAGGCGGCGATTTGGGGATTTCGGAAGATTTGGGGAGCAACGGCCACAGTACTGCGAGGCGTGACTCATAAGGCATCCCACGCGTCACGTCGCAGCCCCATTACTCCGACTGACGCGGGGATCGAGGGGACATTCCGCTTCAAGCGCTCCCTCCCGTTGGATTCAAGATAGATGTTGGCCGTCCGTGCGAACCGCAACGTTCGCCGCGACCAAGTCCAAGAGAAGCTCGGGGCTCGTCTCACTTCGCCCTGGCGAGCCTCGGCAAAGCAGGCAAGGCGCCGGGTACCCACTTTGGCCAACTCTTTGGCCATAGCCCCAGCAGCAGCTGAAGCAAGAGCCGCCGGGACCATGCCCGGGGGCTACTGTCGCAGCAGTGGAACATGGGGTTCCCCTGATGCTGCCAAAGTGGGTCCTCCATCGGGGCCCACCAAGAAGATGGACAAGGCAAGGAGTCAAGTACAGCAGATGGGTTAGCCCATCTGCCCCAAGGAAACCCGACAAGTTCGACAGCAAGGCTCTGCGGCTAAGGACCAGGCGACCTTCCGGGGTCACCCCCTCGCCCGGAGAACAAGGCGGATACCCGCGGGTCCGTGCACCCGCAGGAGGTCAGGCGCACCCCCGGGTCCTCCATCCGTACCACCGAGAGGATAAGATCGCCAGCTCGCCGGAAGCTGGTGGAAGACTTGGGCGCCAAGCTGAAGGCCGCGCCCTGGTGACGTTGCCACGAGCGTAGTTGGTGGGGACAGGCTTTGTCCGTCCCACCTTTTCCAAGGGCGGACGACCACGCCGCCCTCCAGAGAATGCTTGGAGGAGAGGGCGCCACGTCTCCTCCAAGGACCGCCGAGGGGTTTTCCCGCCAAGACCCTTCACGCCTCTCGCGTGCCCATGTCGGATCCCCTTAGCCTATAAAAGGAGGACCATGGCACCGAGGAGGGGAGGAGAGAAAAAAGCAAGCTAGAGCTCGGGCAAGACTAGACTAGGGTTCGGAGGGTACAGAGAGAGAGGTGATCTCCCAGGGCAGGATCTGCTCTTCGTCTACTTCCGGCCGAAACTCTGCCGGGTTCTCCCCAGAACACCCTTGTACACCACACCATGATGAACCTCTCAATCCAGACATGCAGGAGTAGGGCTTTTAGCCTCCGGGCGGCCTGAACCTGGGTAACTCCGTGTGTCTTTCTGTGTTGCTTGCCCTCTCCCACCGACGAAGAACTTGGCGACCTTGCTCCCGGGTAAGGCGTCTTCCAGCCTCCTTCGCGCCCCGTATCGAACCTAAAAAGGGGGTACCATCTACTCCCGGTGTCCGTCACCCGAGACACGACACGCCCCATACAAAAGGAAACCCAGAAATACTAAAACCAAAAACACCTCCCCAAACAAAAGGAAACCCGAAAATACGCAAATCAATAAGAAAAAACAAACCGTGCAAACCGAACAAAATAAGTAAACAGAAGGATCTCACAAAACTGACCTTAAACAGATGAACGGGAAACCAGTTAGCCGGCGACCTGCAAAAAAACAGAGGAACAAACAAAAAAGAGATGTTAGAAACCGATAGAACAGAGAAGAAAAAACCGCATAACCAAGAAACAACAAACGAATACGGATCCAGCACACGGTCAACATGGACAAAAAACGACCAAAAGCAGAGAGTAAACGACGGTAAGAAAACCCAACCTGACCTCAACGGGAACAAACATGACCAGAAGAACAGCAAACGGATTCCACGGAAACACGGCAGAGATCAAGAAAAGCACGGCGGAGCAAGAACAACGAGTAAGAAGAAAAGTGGGGAAATGAGAGCTGCAGTAACCATCCAATCCAGAACGGAGCCTATATACCCCGTTCCCTGAAATACTGTATTTAGGTCGGTAACCACTCGGAACCAATGGTGAGCCGCCAGCGTCACGCGAAATCGGGCCTTCTGAAACCAACACAGTGCAACGTACCCGCCGATGAATGGAGGGAGGCCACCTCGGACGGAGAAATCGGGCACGATTTCTCCCTGACATCACGAACAGTGCAACGTACGCAAAATACCCAGCGTGCCCCGACATACTGTAGAAAATACACAGCGGCGACACATGGAAGGGAAAGATCGGCGACGCAACGTCCCGAGCAACAGACCTGTGGGCCTCGGAACGGAAGGGGGCCATCGTCAGCGAGAGAGAGGAGGGAGGAAGCACGTACGAAGAAAGCTATCCCAAAGGGGCACCGCTAAAACCCAGTACGGTAAACGAACATAATCGACCAATGGGAGGAACGCAGTGCGAATCTGCACCGCCCTGACCCGTACGCCACACCGATTAAACGCACAGCGTGAGGCTGATGGGCGGGCCCTCGGGCTACAACGGTGGTCCACGTAGGATTTCAGCCAGAGTGGGTGCAATAAGGTTGGTACGGTTAGCGACTTTGTGAATCCCTATTCATTCCGATTGCAGGAGTCGGGAGCGATCGGACGGTGCGGAGGCACGGAGCGGGAGGATCGGACGGCCAGAAAGCCCAAATCGCTGAGGAGCCTCCAATGGGTCTCACCGTTTATATCTTTAGATAACAAAGAATGAGGCCAAAATAAAAGCTACTAAGAAACAGGCTCAAGGTGATTCTAGGTTCAGTTCTTCCATAAGATTCCAAAATTCTAGTCCAAGCATCTTTAAAAGTTTCCTCACTCCCTTGCTTAAAAGAGAGAACCTCATCTTTAGATGACATAATATAAGGAGTAGAGCTAGCCATAGTGACTAAACAGGAGATAAATATAAAATAAACCAAAATAAAACTAGGAGCTGACATTTTAATTTTTTTTGTAGTTTTTAATTTTTAAGCAAACAAGACTAAACAAAACAAAACTCAACTAAGCAAGACAAAAACAAAACAAAACAAAGAGAAGGATGATGTGAAACTCCCTTGCTCTAGCTTCCAACTCCTCGGCAACGGCGCCAGAAAAGTGTCTTGATGCGGCTACAACCGTCCGTTGGAAACCCCAAGAGGAAGGTATGAAGTAGCACAGTAGCAAAATTCTCTTGATTGCAAAACCAAGGTTATTGAACCAGTAGGAGTTGGAAGAGCTGCAACACGGTGTCAACGAGGCGCCAACAAGTTGACTTGGACATGCGCACACACAATCAAATTACTTTGTCCCAAAGTAACAGGAAGTTTGTCAATCTCCCTGGCTTGCTGAATACAAAGGGTTAAACGTATGGTGTGGAGAATAAAAGTAAATGCAAAAAATGCACAACGAGGAAATGAGTGTAGAACATGGTGGAAACAATGTTTGTATTAGTGTAAACTAAAGGGACTGGGGTCCACAGTTCACTGTGAGATTTATTGTGCATTACAACAAGATACATAGACCGCTTGCTAGCTGCATCTATGACTAATAATAATCCACCTACATGATAACATCCGTCTCCCACAAGTATTAAGTTGCAAGCAACAGATAACTGCAATAAGCAAAGTGTGTAATGTAAATAATGCAAATGACACGTAGACAAAGCATTGTTGTTTTCTCCCTAGTGGCAACAGTACATCCACAGCCTTAGTCATTTTCGTCACTCGAGCCCAGGCTACTGGAGACATGAACCCACTATCTAGCATAACTACCCTCTCTTGGAGTCACTAGCATACTTGGCCAAAGCATCTACTGACAACGGAGAGCATGCAAGAATAACACATGTAGATAGATAGATGAACAAACTTGATCATAACTTCACAATTCATCGGATCCGTGCAAACACAACATGTAGCATTACATACAGATGATCTTGATCATGTTAGGCAGCTCACAAGATATAAACATGATAGCACAAAGTGGAGAGAGTACCATCTAGCTATTGTTATGGACCCGTAGTCCCGTGGAGAACTACTCGCACATCACTCCGGAGGCAGCATGATGGTGTAGAGCCCTCCGGTGATGATCTCCCCTTTGGCAGGGTGCCGGGAAGAGCTTCAGAACCCTCCCGAACTAGGGCTGACGACGACGGCGGCGATGGAACTTTTCGTGGATTTCTAATCGGGTACATAGGGTTTTCGGCACGAAGTAATTTATAGGCGAAAGGGCGGCGTCGGTGGAACACCAGGGGCCCAGGCGGGCTGAGGGCGCGGCCCACCCCTGGCCGCACAGTGGGGGTGCCTGCTCCACTGATGGGTCCCCTCGACCTCTCCTTCGGGCAGTGTCTTGGTTCCTTCGTAAAAATAAATCCCGTAAATTTTAAGGTCTTTTGGAGAATATTTCCCGACTAGATTTCTGGAACAAAAAGACAGCAAAAAACAGGAACTGGTACTGTGGCATCTTGTTAATATGTTAGTTCCAGAAAATACATAAAAATTATATAAAGTGTAAATAAAACATGTAGCATTTGGTATAAAACAAGCATGGAATATCAAAAATTATAGATACGTTTGAGACGTATCAAACAGTTGCATGCATGTGTTTTGTATGTGAATTGATCATATTGTTGTCGTTTTTTGTTTGGGTTTGCTACTGTTTTTTAGTTGCAAAATTTATGTGATAATATTCAATTTTGTTGTTGCATTTTTAATTGTAAATATGAAGCAATTTTGCGTTGGGGAATTCCTTCTCATATGTATTTGCGTTATGTTCTGCATAGTGAAATGTTTTTGCGCAGGGGAGGGAGGTGGCCCTAGTTGCAGCATAGGTTCATGGTAGGATATTCGGACGGTGCAATGTGTTAGGTCCTTTTATATGATGCAATGTGTTTGTTGATTCAGCAATTAGGTTTTCCACAAGTGTTAGGGTTTTGAGTTTAAGCGATGAAATTTTTGGTGTGAGTGGTCCGATTGCGGTTTACTTGTATGTTTCCTTGTCAGCTATTTCATGTATTTATAGTTTGTTGAAATACCTCATATTATCTTACAACAGCACCGTCAAAAGAAAATTTGCTATGTATTGAATGTTTTCTATTCATCTTTCATGCTTGGGAGTTTGGCTCATAGTCATATTCAGAGTTTTTTCCTAATTTTTGAATGTTGGTTAATTGTAGTTCTGAGACGGGGGCTCAGATATGCGTGCATACCATATATGTCGATATAATATTTTTGTGTTTGCACTTAGCGATGATTCTTTACCAGATGTATTGTTTCTTATTTTTATCAAGTTGTCAGAATTGTATGCAATAATACCCAATGAATAAATCTAATCAAGTAAGTTGGTTTCAGGGATCTTCTTGATCTTGTCCAATGTTATGTTCCAAGAGATTTTGCACAATTTATAGCTGACTATAAAGTTCCAGAAGTAGAGGCTACTATTTTCAATGGGAAAGCTATTCCAGTTATGCCAGATTTAGTCAAGGATGTGTTGAGTAAACCAGCAGGGGATCTCTCTATGAGGGTGATTAAGAGGCCATAAAAATGGGTTTCTTGTTTTTGTGCTTTTTTGGGAGTCTGATATTTATCTGGCAACTATAGCGTGCACACAATAAGCTTCGATGTTGTTTTTGTGCTTTTTCTAGAGTCTGATATCTATCAAGTTAATTGTGTTTTTGTGTGATTTACTTTTAATACCCATGTTTTAAGGCATTTTATTCTTTCTATGGCCTTCCCCAGCAGCTATACCAAAGTTGTGTGATTGTAGGCTATGCAGGTTGATGAAGAGGGATCCAAGAAAAGGAAGGCCAATGTTGGCCATTTTGAAGAAGAGGTGTCACTTACCCACTTCTGCAAGGTGCTGATCGCACCAGGCTTAGGGCTCCTTCCATGCAATCAATCTAGCTGATGTCACTGAAAAAGTTGTCCTCGATCAGGGATGGCCACCATTTGTCGCTGCTCATATTTGCAGATTGGGTACCTCCTCATGTTCAAGAAGCTCACTCCAACAGAATACAAAGTGATCATCTTTGACTGCTCTGGTTGTGAGGTGGTGAAGAAGTGCCCCGAGCGCCCACAATACTGCAGGAGAATTGTCGTGGAGGGGTAGTGTTGTGACCTTAGTGTTTATCGTGAAATAACCTAGTTATGGCACTAATGTTCGTCGTGAACAAAGATAGTTATGATACTAATGCTATGTAGGTTATGGTACTGTTAATGTGGTTTGTTTAATAACTACTAGTTCATAACCTCACCACCATGAGGATCGCAGAAGAGGTTACCATAGTGGTTCTTCTACAACCAACGAAAAATAGGCATAGTTGCATTACAAGATGCAATCCATGTAACAAACAACCGCTTCTACTTTTTGGGATGCAAAATAGTGTTATGTAGGCGACCAAACGGCATGCATAATATGGCCCAGAGGCTGGTTTTGCCAAGAAAGGCCTAGGAGCTTAGTTCCAGATGGCACAAAAAAGGCTGCACCCTACCAAACGTGCCCTAAGACTTGCCAATACTATCTTAAACGCGTAAGAGAACAAAAGATTGCAAAGGGAATCCAATGCAAGCTCGTGATGAAGTTGTTGGAATTTGATTTTAGTGTGGAGTACAAATAAGGCGAAGAAATCAAAGCTACAGATGGTTTTTTCATGAAATTTTGCAAGTTGTTGTCTATTTCTCTGATCAAACCAACACGAATCACAAAAATTATTGATAGTTACTTGGGTGATGACACAGTGAAACTTATGTTAGTCAACTTCTCAATGACACCCCTCCAGCTAAATTTTTTTAGGCAATTAGACCACCGTTTTCCCACGTTTTGGATGTGGTCTTGATTTCTATGTATTGCGAGAAACGTAGAAATTTGTTACCCTCACGCATGCTATCTCCTTTTGTTTACCAAGTTTTCCATTGTATATTTGGTATGAAAGTATTCATGTCTTATGGGCATATCCTTACACTCACGAGGCAACTTGTGGTTCCAACCGTTCAATCGAGTTTCATTGCCAAGATTTTTTTGAGGCAATTAGGCAGGTGTTCTTCCGATTCAATTAAGAGGAGAAGAAATAAATGGTGGATTACTGAAATACGTCGTGCCTTGCATTCATCTGCTCTGGATGGTCACACGGCACGAGGGCAACATATCCCAAAGGTCAAAAGACCTTCTATTGGCCTGGTCTTAAAATGAAGTGGAAGAGTTTATTGTTCAATGTTTCGTCTCCCAAAGATCCATGCATGAACGTACAGTGCCACTATCCAGGATTACTGGATCTCCTCCCCATTCCAAGCATGGCATGGAAAACGTATCCATGGATATTGGGGAAGGTTTACCGAAACCACAGGGATCCATGGATTTTGGGGGAAGGTTTGGGGAAGAGATGAAAATGGTGGTAGTGGACGGACCGGTCAAATATGCACACTTTAGTCCACTGTTGCACCTATATTTATCCACACTGTAGCTTGGGCTTTCAAGGATAACATAGTGTTCCCCGCAAAAAAAAAAAGTGTAACTACATGATCCTTCTCTAGCTATTGTTTCAGATAAAGACACCATTTTTCACTAGTAGCGCGTGGAAGGTAATTTTCTAAGAACTAAAAGTGAATTTGGGAGAGTAAACCAATGCTTTACAAATTATCGAACTGTAGCTCAGATTTTTATGGATAACATACAAAAACTGCATGGTCCGCCTCAAGCTATTGTTTGAAATAGACAAAAAGATTCACTTGCCATATGTGGAAGGCGATTTTCAAGCACTAAAACTGAAGTTGAGATACAACTCTACATATCACCCTCGCTCTGATGGTCTAACACCTAAAAATTGTATTTGATGCGTGAGTTTTGCTGAACCAAAGAAGTGGATGTCTTGGCTGCGTTGATGATATTACGGTACAACTCCACTTTCCATGTTGTTCTTAAGGTAACACTGAAATCCTTGGCACCCGGATGCTATTTGAAAAACATATTTTAAAATATCATAAAAGATTGAAATATAATTTCGCGGATACATTTTTACATCTATGTGTTCACAAAGTCGTTTCATCGAAAACAGATATTTTTGTGTCTTGTGTAAAAAGATAAAAAAAGTTTTACGAAAGGCTTATTTTAGCCAAAAAATGTCGATTTTCGTGAAACGAATTTATGAACACATAGAACGTTAAGATCTATGCGTGAAAACGTCTAAAATGCATTTTAATGAAGGATGCATATGCACCAGTGAGCCAAAAACGCCACTCCACGTTCTAAGCATTTTATGGTTTTCTTCCTGCCATGATTGATGAACTGGCACTGTCTTTTTTTAGCAAAAGAACTGGCACTACCTTTTTTTAGCGAAAGAACTGGCACTAGCTGGCCCAAGCGATTTAGAAGCAAATGACTTTTTTTGAAACGAAGCGAAACATCTTGGTTGAAACAAACCTGCCTCGAGCTCAATCCAGAATGACAAAGTATGTTAAAAGAACAGTCTATAGAGAAGTTTTTTTTTTTAAACGAGACCCAAGGGCACTAGCACCAGGGCTTACTTTTATAGAAGAAAGGAGCTGCAAGCAATGCCCGAGCCAAGACTCGAACCCGGGTCGCTGGGCAGCCAGTACCGGCTAGCTAACCACTGGCCCTCTGACCAGTCTATTATAGAGAAGTTTTGAAGCGGGGAGATAACATCAAACGACCAACATGCGACCAAACAGAAACAGGCACACGCCGCGGCAGAGAGCAACACGCCGGCACACTAGCTGATGAAAAGGGCACACCAAACCCATTGCAAAATGTATTTCGTGTTGTTTCATTTCAACTCCACTCAAGCTCAACAAGAACCAATACGGGCGGTGAAGCCAACCCAACAAAAGCACAGCAGGCTACACAAACAATGGCCGGAAACGTCACCCAGCCACTGGACAACCATACAACAACGCACACAGCAACACGCCACGGGAGAAAACAATCCAAGGCAAAGAGCATAAAGCAATCCACACAAGCGCAACGGAATCCAACACCAGCACAGAACGCACCATAGGTAGCCACGCATTGAATTTTTAAGTCCATGACTATTTAAGAGAAGGCAGAACAAAATTCCTCTGTGGTGTTGAGGGTGAGTGCAGGGTATTTTTATTGATCACAGTCAGTGCTACATCTTCCACTATATTGGTCTTCCTATATAAGTTAATCGAATCTGTCTTCCTATATAAGTTAATCGAATCTGTTTCAGCTTAAGCTTAGGTTATGGTCCATACCCATCTGACAAAACTGGAGTTTTTCCGCCGCGGAACTGAAAGCCTTCAAGATTGGCTTTCAAGATTACCAGACGACAGCTGACCTTGTCCAGGAAAGAAAATGCTGATTGCTGAGCACTTTGATCCAAGTTGCACCATACCCTGTGAGCCCAAAGCTCCAGTGAAACTTGGCATCTGGGGAATCTATTGTTTCTACAAGCAAGGTGATAAACTCCATCTTCGGAGCAAAATCGTGGTCATGACATGTGCCTTTTGTGGAGAGCATACTTGACAACCTCATAAAAGGAAACAACAATGCCAACTGATGGGCCAGCACGGGCGACGCGTGGACCAAAACCAGTGAACAAGCCTTTTCGACCTCCAGACCTAGCATGATAAAATTATATCAGAGTTAGTGACATTAGCAGTGAGCGAACTACTACGCTGTGAACGATGGATCTTGACTAAGATATAAAGTTTGGATAAACAAAACTTCCCTGCCAAAACCTCAAGTTAATGCCTTCGAAAGGCAACACAAAAAAAAAGGCTCCCGTAGAACACTTGGAACCGGACTTCGGAAAGGAAAACCAACCAAAATTTCAAGAGCAATCACCCACTTCATCTTTGTTCAATGGTTCTAGGGATACATGACGAATAAGCAAGACATGATTTGTACTAGTAAATTGGATCGTGAACAAACCAGCTAACATAATATTGTTTGGGTTGGCTGCAACAGCTACAAAAAAACCTTTGCAAGGCTACGGGTCTCTGATCATGAAGCCTCCACAAATCAAGAGGTGGCAGTGATTGTGAATTAGTCATTTGGTACTTCCTCCATTTCTAATTATAAAATGCTTTAGACATTTCAATATAGACTAGATGCGGAGTGAAATGAAGGAATATACACGTAAGAATCTGGAAAAAAGCTAAACCATCTTATATTTAGAAACGGAAGGAGTAGAAAATTACGTTGCTTGCCATCATAACTATCAACTAAATATATATCCATCTCATGGATCTCATATTCAACATTTCTTCTCAGCAAAATTTGTTGGCAATCTGGATTAAATTCCCAAGTATTCCCAACAGTCCAAAACAGATGTCATTTCAGAGTGTTGGTTGGTTTGTGATATCATTTTGTTGTTTGAAGGCAACATTTCCACCAAATGCAACTATTAAATGCTTATCAGCAGTGGTGTTGACAGTACACAAAATTAGAAATACTAGGTAAAACTATGTCAAAAGCTATAGTATTAACTTCTCCGCAATTCTATGTGGCATGGGGCTAAAACATCCATATTAGACTAGAGAGAGTGCAACTCATCCGTTCGAATGATTTTTTTTTCACACTGCTCTACAGTTATTTCCTTCATACCATACCCCCCCCCCCCCCCCCCACCACATGGTTCCTTGTATGTCCAATTTCTGCAATCCACCTTAACTCTTCTAAGCTCCCTCCAGTTCACATCTGTTTGAATTTTTTTTCTCAAACTGCTCTGAAGTCTATTGGTATTTTCCTTCGTTCCTTCTTGGTTGGTCCAATTTCTACAATCCATCCTAACTCTATATGATAGCTCCAGTTCACAAAAGCAAGTTATATAAGCCCAATTGATCGTTCCTAGATTGGGTCTCAGGCTCTCAGCCACCAAAGCAGAGTTTTTTTTTTACTTGTTTGGAATGAAATGCCTCTAAAACTTCACAGTATATGGAAGACATACCTCCATATATCAACTAATGTTTGCCTCGTGGTCATTTTCACTGCCTTCTCAGCATCCTTCTGAAATGAAAAAGAAAACGCAAAATTTGAAGAGGAAAAGCAATGAATGAAGGTAACATAGAAATTGGTGGCAGATGAATATTAAATGGTGCTTTGTGGGAAATATGGCTTGTGGAGTAAACCTAAAATAATGTTATCTCGATTATTTTCAGAATAGAACAGAAAATACGAAATACACAAACCTCTATCTGTCTCCTTGTCTTGGCAACATCTAGAGGGCATGTAACACCAGCTGCGAGACTACCTGCTATAAAGCCAGCAGTGAAGTTTGCTCCCACCACACTAGATATATCAGCATCCTCTCCGACAAGACCAAGCAGCTTTTTTCGAATCTACATGGTAACGGTAACAAGCTATGATGGGTACCACGTAACTGTGAAATGGTTTAGCATATCTAATGTATAGACAGCAACACAGACTCACCGGCTCCAGTGTTACCCAGCATATTGCAGAGAAAGGAACATCCCGAGCAAGCTGTGCACCCACACCCGTCCATAAAACACGATAGTTTTGCACTGTTTCAGCACTAATTAATTAATCAACAAAAACAACTCTTTTCTTAAAAATAAATTTTGATTGTTGGAACGAAGATAAGAGATGGAAATTATAACAATTTGACAATGAAGAACATATTGATATGAACCAGATCATTAAAACATATGAAAACAAATAACACCAACATACCATTCTGACTTGAACTTGCATGTGGTGAAAGAACGCCTAGCAATGTTTTCCACATTCCAGGAGGCTTTACTCCAGGCTGAAGTTCCTTATACGCCTGTTAACATAAAACATATACTATAGTGACTATTTGATGCCTTCAACAAATAGGGAAGAAAATGTATTACATATGCCCTAAATTGTGCAAACAAAATCATCCCCCAGATTATTTCTCCGAAATGAAACAAAATATACTAACTAGATATTTCCAAGTTCCAATAAAGATCTACCTGCATCCGTGTCCTTGTCAATTCGATTGGGGAACAAGTAATGCATGCTAACGCACGTGCAGCAGCTCCTGCTACTAGTGGGGGGGCATATGGTGTCAAACAAGGAGCATTGCTCCTTGTAAAATCTTCAATCTTGTTGCAGAATATATCATAGCAAGGCAAATATATTCCAACCTGTTTATGACAAATGCATAATCAATGAACATCATTTATTTTAGGGTGCATTATACATTCATGAACATGTGAGGAAGTGAGAGTAAACATTTGCAGGCTAGATGATATCTGCCTTACTTCAACAGAAAGAATATTTGAGGCCAAAAGACAGATGATAATGTTTACTAAAGAATACAGAGTTATTTACTCGTGATATCTGCCATACAAGGGAGTTATTTGCTCATAGAAACTATTATTTACATATGCAGATTAATAACAGTTAAAACATGTACGGTTTTTTCTATTAAGATGAGTTATACATGTATCAGCAGATATATATGCAAAATCACCAAATTTTATCTTGAAAAGCAGGAAAATGGCAGAGAGAAGCACAGGGTATTGCCTACTCCACACACACATACCTGAGAGGTTGGAACTAATTATACATATTTGACAGACGAAAACACAAAGTAACACAACAAGTAGCACAAAATAATATACTGTAAGAGAGTAAGAGACTCACGGACGGTATAGCTAATGCCAAGCCTGCATTTGTACCTCTCCATAATCTACCAAATCCCTCCTGAAACAATCGGTTGACAAAAAATATTAGGGTCTATCCAAAAGAAACTAGCAAAAAACATTTGTTTGTGCTGCGTTACCTGTCTAACAACTTTCAAGAATACGTCAAGTGTTCCCCTGTACTCAAAGCAATCAGGGGGGCAAATAGGTTTCCTTCCCAAAATGACACCACGTGTGCATGATGGAGAGCATCTGAACTCAGATAGTATCTGGGAAGCAAGCATTCCTCTAGTTATGAACAAGAAATAAATATGTTATTTATTTGATGGCTAATCCAAAAGAACAACAGAACCGGTTGACTAATGATCCAGATTATTAACATGAATAAGCATTTAATATATAAAAAATTCTTATAATGTAAACGTGAATAACTTGGTTCTGGAATATGATTGCAGTTTCAAGAGAATTATCATCTTCATTTTCCATATTCGAAAATAAGATGCGCGACCTTGTTCCACATTACATTCTCAGCAAACATTACACTACATTTAAAAATACAAAAAAAATTATATAATCAGAAAATAATTGAATCTGCCAGCAACAATCACATTGAGAAATCAACATGTTACCAAAGGATGAGATCAACACTGTTATCGAGGATAATCATATTGGCCATGATTTTGAATATTGTACACATCCCAACCGAGTTGCTTATCAGTAGGATGACTAAATCACGTGTCAAAAATACCATAATTTCTCCTATGTAGTGCAGCTTAGCCAGTTGTCTTCTAACATCCTGATATGGTATGTATTCTCCTCCGCCTCGGTTCATTACCAACCAATAACGTTGCCTACACGCCCACCCCAAGTCCCACAATGTGCAACCACATAAGACCCTAATGAAGTTATCATCAACTTCTTGTCAAACAAGTAGACGTTATAGAATTTTCAAAGGCTGATTGAAATGCATATGGTTTGGGTTGGCAAAGTATATTCAGCAGCATACTTAATCCGCAATCCAAGCAATGTTACCAGCAGTTGTAGCCAAGTATGAAATTTAAGAAAACATCAAATCCCACCCCACAAAAAATAAAAAAATAAAATCCAACAGTGAGATCGCACACTAAACTAATCTACAAATCTTAAATGCACAAAACCCAGACAATTGTATCACCCCTTCTCTTTCAGGTTTGTTATTTGCACTTGAGTTTCCTGCTTTTATAACAAACAGAAAGTAAAATCCCTTCCTTCCAGAACCGATTGAGCTTGACATTAGGGTCGACGAAAACAGAAGCTAACACTAGAGCAAGGTCAGAAGAGATGGGATTGGTTACCGTATCGGGGCCGAGCGCAGCCATGTGGGGTGTGTGGTAGTAGGGCACCCCCGCCGCCTGCGCCTGCAACCTCGTCTGCAAGAGGACACAGAAAACCACCACCCATTAGCCACCGCAAATCACAGAGAAGGAAGGCTCGCCCGGCCAACGGAGAAACCACGTGAGCGAGACCTTGGCGACGTCGAGGGGTTGACGATGATAGCGGAGATGAAGGCGGCGGTGGCGGCGGAGGCGCAGCGCTCGGACAGAGGGAGCTCCTGGTCCCCCGCCGAAGTCCCGGGGTGGGACGGGTGCGAGCCGGACGTGGCGGCGCCGCCGGCGGAGAGGTCGACGCGCGCGGCGGCGGCGGTCATCCAGGCGGGGAAGCCGCCTCTAGGGCCGCCCGCCATAGCTCCTACGAGCGCAGCCGGATCAATGGTGGAAGGGTGCGCGCACTAGCGGTGGCGCGGGGCGTTGCGGCTGTGACCTCTCCGGCTCTCTCTCTTGAAGGAAGGAGAGGAGAGGGGAGGGTCCTGAAAGAGAGGAGGAAGGGGAGAAGGGTTGGTGTTGTCTTTGCAGAGGAGTCCTTGTGGGCTGACTAATTAGGTTTTCCTACACTGCAGCCGGCGTCTCTCCTCTCGCCACCTACAGTACATGTCGTCGTGGATATCTACGTGGTATCTTACAAGAAATAAGACTAGTCACAATGGGGAGTAACATACAGTAGTAACATGGTGATGTTACTAGTCTATGTTACCACCTTCACAGTGGGGAATAACATCATTGTGGTGTCATATAAGATCTTATTTATTGCACTATAGACTCATTTTGTCATGATAAGTGTGATATTACGGTAACTAGCTAAGTTACTCCAAACATCTCTCTTCTCATTAACTACATGCCACATAAGCAAAATAGTGTTGAGATGTGTGATGTTACTAGCTAAGTTACTCCCATTGTGACTAGTCTAAACTACTGGAAAATTTCGGAAACACAGCACTGCGACGTCATCTATTGCCATAAATTGGGGATTGCCATTAAATTTCAGAAAAGAATATTTGTTGGGGAGCATTAACACCATATTCAATGCAAAATGCAAGGTGTAGCATAAATTGTGTAACTCTCAGCATCTTAGCAGTTCGATCCAGGAGTATGTCCACCAGCGTACGTAGGTACGTATCCCATCCCAGAACCACATGCCAAGTTTTTGTTGCACGGTATGATGTTGTTCGGCTCCTCCAGAAACTTGCGCCATGTGTCCTTGTCCTCCCGTGACGTGCCTCCTGCTCTCCAGAAAAGCTCTCTTTCTTGGTGGACAAACCACAAGGGGAGGCCAAGTGGCTCACACCCATCGTGGTATGAGACGTCATGGCAACTGTCAGCCTCTCAGACAACGCTGGGCCAAGCCCTGACCACCTAAAATATGTTTGAATACCTTTTCCTCCTTTACCTTGGAAAAGAAGGAAATAATAATGAGCGGACAGTAAGAGTACTTTTTTTTCTTTGGTCAAATGACAACCATCAGCGAAAGGCAATCTCAATGTACAACATAACTTCCTGAATTCCTATTGATTTCTGTCACTCCAACGTCATCTGTCCAAATTCAAAAAAAAATACGTCATCTGTCCGTCAGCAAAGAATGGTAAGGATGGAGATAGGGATGGCAATGGGTACCCATTACCCTTTTACCCTGCGGGTAAAAACCCTATTAGGGTAAGGGTATGGGATAAAAAATTACCCATAGGTACGTAAATGGGAAAATATCATACCCATCGGGTAGAGAGGTTACGGGTATGGGATCGTATAACCCATACCCGCGTACCCATGTACCCATATAATATTTGACAAGTGAGTCTAAACTTTCACGCACGGATATATGAGTAGGATCTATGCATGAGGCTACAATCGTAATTCAAAGATATAGGCAGGGATTGCTCGCTAACCCTCCGCGGATGGCGCACCATCCGGTGACTACCTCACTATACCGATAATCAGTGGCGGATCCACAGTAGGGGCGAGCAGGGGCGGTTGCCCCGGGTCTCCTAGTATGGAGCAAGGTACCCCTATTCAAGTTTCCTGCCGCCCCTCTGTCCGCCATGGTCGTTCTTCTTTTCAGTGTTCTGTGTTCAAGGGGTACGAAACAGGGGAGGAAGAAAGAGATGTTGGGCTGCAGTCTAATGGGCTTAAGTGAGAGCAAATAGGCCCAAATCTGCCGGGATCAGTTGATCGATAGTCGTAGTCGATACCAGCAGCAGTGCAGCACAGTTTCGATCCAGAAAATCCCCTCCCCGCACACGCTCGTGCTCCCAACCCTAGCCTCGTCTCCCGTTTGCACCAGCCGCCGGCCGCCGGCCTCCACCAGGCACCAGCCGACGATTCGCGATGGATCTGGACAGTGATGACGAGTTCTGGGAGGCGGCTTCCCTAGTTGAGCAGCAGCTAGATGAAGAAGAAGGGGAAGCGGCGGCGGCAACAGCTCCGACGCCGGCGGCGGCACCAAATGACGCCGGAGCAGCGCCCAAACGCAGAAGAGCGGACGAGAATGCAAAGGTATTTTCCCCTTTCTGCTTGTTGTTTCACATCTGAAAATAAAAGGAGAGCACTCAATTTTGTTATCAAATTTTATGTTGCAGGAAATTTCAGAAGTTCCGGTATTTAATTTAGCTGATGTTGTCGCTGATCCTGGTGTTCGGAGACAGATTGAAGAGTATGCTACCTTGGAAATTCGAGATGAAATGAGGAGGGCGTATTTGTCGAAAGGTCCATGCCGTTTGGTTGGTCATAATTTCCCTCGCACAAAATTTGGGAAAGATTCTCGGCCATTTCAAGAATCATGGTATAAAGATTTTGATTGGTTAGAGTATAGTGTTGAAAAAGATGCGGCCTTTTGTTTCTATTGTTTTCTTTTCAAGTCTCCAAGCATTGGTGAAAAATTTGGGTATGATGTCTTCACGAAGAAGGGGTTTAAGAATTGAAAAAAGGAACAGAGTACTTCAAGCTTCATGTAGGGAAACAAAACAGCGCTCACAACAATGCTAGAAAACATTGTGAAGATTTTAGAAATCAAAAGCAAAGTGTATCGTATGCCATCGTTACTCATGTTGAGAAATCACATGTTGCATATGAAGAACGCTTGAGGGCTGTTGTAGGTATTGCAAGATTTCTTATTTTACAAGGCCTAGCATTTCGTGGGCATGATGAGACCGCCACTTCGAAGAACAAGGGTAATTTCCTTGAGATGGTGGATTGGTTTGTCAAAAGATGTAAGGATGTAGCTGATGTGATGAATGAAAATGCCCCGGCAATGTTAAATTGACTTCTCCTAAGACTATGGAAGTCATGTTCAGAAAAGACTATGGAAGTCATTATGAATGAGCTTGGGGATGGTAATTTTGCTCTACTTGTTGATGAGTCTCGTGACGCATCGGTTAGAGAGCAAATGGATGTGATTATTAGGTTAGTTATTTGGCATTTCTTGTAACTTCAGTTACTCTCCTAGTCTCCTCATATGATTATGCTAACTTCATATGTTGTTGGTTGTAGATTTGTGAACCAAAAAGGAGAGGTGGTGGAACGGTTGCTTGGTGTTCAACATGTTGTTGATACTACATCCGCTTCTTTGAAAAGATCTTTAGATGCAATGTTTGTTAAACATAATCTATCCATGTCTAGATTGAGAGGACAAGGTTATGATGGAGCCTCAAATATGCGTGGTGAACTAAATGGATTGAAGAAATTGGTGTTAGATGTGAACCCTCATGCTTTTTATGTGCACTGTTTTGCTCACCAACTTCAGTTGGTGGTGGTTGCTGTTGTAAAAGGAGTTCTTGCAGTTAGTGATTTCTTTGGGCATACAAATAAGATTGTCACCATGGTGGGTACTTTTAATTGTGATTTCTTTGGGAGAAAACATGCATATTTTGGTATGTGATACTAACCGCACATATTTTATTTTGTAGGTGGGTGCCTCTTGTAGGAGAAAAGATGCGTTGTTGCAGAAGCATCATGACAAATTGGTATCATTGTTGGAGAATGGGGATATTGTGTCAAGAAGTGGTCAACATCAAGAGACAAGCTTAGTAAGAGCAGGTGATACACGTTGGGGGTCACACCATAGGACTCTAATTCGTTTACATAACATGTGGGATTCTGTGGTTGAAGTGCTCCATGGTATTGTTGAGGATGGGACAGATGCAGATGATAGAGGCGTGGCTTCAGGTTATCTCATAAACATGGAAACCTTTGAATTTGTTATTATACTGCATTTGATGCTTCGAGTGCTTGGTTTAATAAATGATTTGTCACATGCATTGCAACAAAAAGATCAAAACATAGTTTCTGCCATGAATATGATTGTCTCCGTGAAATGTCTATTGCAAGAGTTGAGGGATGATGGATGGGAGCCTCTTTTGTTGGCTGCTACTAACTTTTGTGTTGGAAGAAATATTGAGGTGCCAAGTATGGATGATAACATTTTTGCTAGAGGTTATCCAAGGAGCTCACGCAAAATGGTCACCAACTTCCATCACTACAAGGTACAAATATTCAATGAGGTGATTGATAGAAACATTGTTGAAATGAATCATCGATTTAGTGAAACTTCCACACGGTTGTTGATTTGCACTGCATGCCTTGATCTTAGGGACTCATTTAGTAGCTTTGATCATGAGAAGCTACTTGAGCTTGCAAATATTTACTCTGTTGATTTCTCTTCACAAGATTGCTGTCTCTTAGTTGATCAGTTGAAGATATATATTCATGACATGAGAAGAAGCCCAGATTTATTGAGTTGTGATAGTCTGACTGGTCTTGCAATCAAGTTGGTTAAAACTAGACAGCATTTGGTCTTTCCATTGGTTTATCGCCTCATTAGACTTGCATTGATATTACCGGTGGCAACGGCATCAGTTAAGAGGGTTTTCTCAGCCATGAATATCATAAAGACACATCTTCGAAACAAGATAAGTGATGATTGGCTGAATGATTTGATGGTTTGCTTTGTTGAGCGTGAGATATTTGCAAACATTGATGATAAGGAGGTCATGAAACATTTTTATGCCATGAAGAGGCGTCGAGGCCATCTACCTAAACCACCGCGTGTTCCTTCTTCAACTTAATGGTACAATTGTTGTCATGCTTTTGTTGAGATTTTGGGTCACACTGAGACAACGGCGTGTCTGTAATATTTTCTTTATAATTTTCCATGTTCTTAGTACTTGAATATTATTCATATTGAAAACTGAGTCGTTCGAGACCGTTTATTGTGTTGCGTACACTTACATTTATGCTTAAATTTTTTTTGTCCTGAATTGTTCGCCCCAGGTAACTTGAATTCCTAGGTCCGCCACTGTCGATAATTTAGCTATTCCTAATATTATATCTAATCTATCTGATTCACGTGATCACGTCTCGACTCCTGATATAACAAAACAATGAAATATAACTCTTTTGCATGAGTTATATGTTGTTTTTACGACTATTTTCTGCCCAATTTTACGTATTTTAAATGCGGGTATTTTTACCCGCGGGTACCCATCTACCCTGTCAGGTGACGGGTATGGGAAAAAGTTGTACCCATTGACGGGTATGGGTAAGGGTGACGGGTAAGATCATGGTCGACGGGTAAGGGTATGGGGTAGCTGCACCCTTACCCATACCCTGCGGGTGCCATCCCTAGATGGAGATCGATCTACAACCGACAAGCAAACTAGAGTACAATCTGTGGAGATGAATTTTAGTTACAACTCATGATAAGCAGTGCGGTCCAAAACTTCCAAGATATCGCATTCGGAATGAACCGACACTGCTAACTCAAAAATGCTACAGAAAAGAATGGCAAAAGAAAACAAAATCTATACAGTGCCGGTTTGATCTCATTCTCTCTAAGTTTGGATGTATCATTCAGTGTAATCTTGAGCCTAACACACTGTCCACAAAACTCTTCCTCTGGGAAGCATTGCTTATCAAAGAGCTGAACACATTGCTCCTGCAAAGCCAAATTTATCATTAGCAAGCATTTTTTTAATTATCCAGATGTTGCTGGTGAAATGACATAATGATTCAACAAATAATTACACAAAGAGGAAAAATTGCATAAATAATGACAAGCTACATCTGTATTTCGGTTTAAATTGCCTTTGGCTTTATCATTTATCCACTCTACTTCCAAATGTAACAAAAGAGGTGCAGCATGCCAAGCCAAAACAATGGGACCCAAGATTCATTGTCTATAGCAGAACTAGTCCCTGGCTGACAGCAGATAGTGTGCCCGAGACCAATACAACATGGAAAATTATTCAAGTACTAAGAACATGGAAAATTACGTAAGCAGTATATGTATATTTGTTGCGAAAAATGGTAATTCTCAACTAGGGGTAAAATGATATGTTCCTCCATTACTACTGACTGGTTTCTGGAGGCAGCAGCCAACGGGTTATCTTGTTGACATCCTACGACAAATACTGTAGTTTTTTGTATTACAACGGCCACTACAGAAATTTTAGATTGTTTCTCATAGGATCCCTCGCCCCAAAGAGCATTTTCTAGCTCTGCTCCTGTGTGGAGTATGCGTATATATGGTATATGCTGGCAGTGGCATGTATTCTCAGGACAGCTGCTATTCCATGTTACCAATTGCAATTCTTGCGACTACAGGAGATTTTCTTGAACATAGTGTCTATCATCTATGGAACTTCAAGGGGCTTATGTAATGCATGTGCAAATATTTCTAATGAAGGATTTCAATAGATCAGGCCAGTCAAGACATCGACAAGTTCCTAGCTAGTAGTAACAAATAGCCTGAATGGAAAAGATGCTTTTGTCACGATGCAATCTAGACAAGAAAAATGGATTGTCAAGACAGCATCCACATATCAATATCGAACAGAAAAAAAGAATCAATAACAAAGCCAGTAGATAGAGTGAAGGAGACAGAAAAAACCTGAGGGCCACGATGAACAACATAGCTTTGCTTCATTTACATGCTTTACAGCTAGGCCAATCATCCATGATCCTACACTAACATCATCATGCGCATATGTCCGGAGAACAGACCTATCATCAAAGGGTGACACCAAAGATGCATCACTAGATGAATACTTATGAAAAAGTCTCTTCATTTCTACTCTTAGATCATATTCTTATATTAGTGTACAAAGTAGGTTGTGTACCTGTTTATAGAAATGAACTGAGCTATGGCCCTTGATATGACAAACATTTCACCAGAAGCATGTCGGAAGTATCTATTAGTTGAGGCATTGAAATGAGTGAGCCTCACAGTACTTTTCTTGAACATTCGATGTATTAACAATAAAAGCCTAAATTGGGAGAGTCCACAATACTAATTCAAGTTACTTACGATTTCCCATCACCGAATTTCCACCAGTCTGGTTCATACCACTTATGGGTCCTGTTTTAAGGACACTGTTAGAAACATTTCTAACAAAGAAAAAGACGCAAAAGGAAAACGTGGTACCAAATTCCATTTTTCTTTTGGTTCAAACCACTCACCCTTCAGAAAAGACCTCTCCAGATTTCATACAGCCTATGTAGACACGAGGCTTGTCCCAGTGAGTTTGAAGCATTGCACTCAAAGTGTCTGCATAAACAACATATGTTGTTCCATGTTAAGTACTATCTTTCCCCGCAAAATAAAATGGATTGCTATTTAACTATAAAACATATCCATCAAGTTTGAAAGAAGCTATGCAGCATCCAAGGGCATGCAGATTGACCTTTTTTTACAGGTCACTAAAGTTTGGCTGTACTCTGTAGAAATAAAATAGCTAACCGAAGTTCTTTTCCCAACAACCAAGTTCATTACCATCATAAATAGCTAACCGAAGTTCTTTTCCCAACAACCAAGTTCATTACCATCATAAATATCAATAAAATATTCTGGGGCACTTAGGTAATATAAGAAAGTGACACTTAGAACATATAATGCAGATCAGCAATGGCTACAACTCCTCTTGTCCAAAGATAGTACTCCCGCCCCTCTGTTTGCAACTATTGGTCCATTCAAAATATTTGGGTTCGTCGTACACTCACACAGAAATTATACAAGCATATTTATCATAAAAATACCTTAACAATTACAGTTTCATGACATTCAAAAGATTATTTTGGGAAACAATACCAGCAGCAATAGTCAGATCTTGGAGGTCATGTACAGAAAATACGTCAATTTTTATCATTTGTCCCACAAAATTATACAGATGTAATAAGAAAATATGAGACAATAACAGATCCATGGGAAGCTATCAGAAGATACTTACCAACATTTATGTATATATCATCATTGACCTTAGCATAAAATTCAGCATCAAATGTCTCTGCAGCATTAGCAAAGTAACTTTTTGTCTTCTTAGGAAGCTCTTCATCAGATTCTATATGATCATCCTGCAATGCCATATAAGAGTCAAAAACTACAAAATAAAACAAACACTCCGGTGTAAGAAAAGAAGTGAAAACACTGTCCAAGCAAGTTTCTTGATATGGGGATGTCAGGCTTCTACAACTCATGACTTTCTTTTTCATATAAAATTTGGATACCACGAAAAAGAAAGTAATGTATTGTAGCGAAAATTAGGTGGTTGTCATTGGACTGGTATTTCAGGCAACATACTCCACAGTAACAAGGCGAACAACTATCAATGTGCTTTCTTTTCCTCTTTTGCTTTTTGAAATCTGGATTCTTTTTTAAATATGCATTCAACACTATGAAAACTGAAAAGAGTAAAAAAAGCACAAAAGTTGGTCAAATGACATCCTAAACAGTGTAGTATTATATGTTGAAATCATAACCAGGCTTACCAAGATCAGAAAATCATTTGTACTTCTATTCTCCTCATCGATTTCCCTGTCAAAACTATCTCCTCGATTTGCACTGCATGGAGGAGCAACTATCAGATATTAAGACTTAATATGGTCATTCCAATAGGAATATATGTATACAGTACCTTCTTCCAACTATGAAACGTACTACAATGCCTTTCTCATCTTCTAGTTTCTTGAGCATCGAACCTGCACATATAAGTAAATTTTATTCCACGAAGATAAAACATTTCTTAACAACAGTAATTTTCAAAACTAAGAAATTAAATAGAGAATTTTTTTATTGTATGAACTAAAGGTCATTTAAAATAACTAATCCCGTGAGAGGGTACCATTGCTACTGTTTCATTACGACAATAATAATTAGAGATACAACATTTACTTCTAGATCTTCTGCAATACTACAAATGCCAAATACTTAAGATTGTTGATTGGATAGCAAAGTCCAAAAGACCGTTAGGCATAAATTCCTAGCCTTGCTTCTGCCTGGCGCTCGCCTATGCACACAGCTAAGCGCACATTTAGCGCTTCTTAAGGCTAGGTGTTCTGCTGTTGCCTAGCACCTAGGCACAGTTAAGAGCATTCCTAGTAGCATTTTTTATCATTCTCAAATAGTAATCCCTCTGTTTTTCTTATAAGGTGTATCAGTTTTTTTGAAAAGTCAAATGTGCCCTATAATATTGATCTTTGATTTTGTATTGTAAATGCTAATAATATTTTCTTAAAACTTGGTCAAAGATAGCCACATTCCCCTCGAGCTCTTCTCGTTCTCAGACTAAGCGGAGAGGCCCCACGTAGTCAGCACTGCCACGACATGTTGTAGCTGCACTGCGATAGCACCGTCGTCTGGTCCACCGCCCCTCCGTACATGGTAAATGGTCGTGACCGATGGGCGCTTCAAGTGGCAGGACGTCGTGTAGGATGCAACCTCGGCACATGTACAGGCCCGCCGGCAAGAAATGGAAGGAGCGGCTGCCCTCCATCTACTCCTGCAACTCAGCTTCGCCAACGAGCTCCCTGCTGCCATGCTCTCCCTTGACCAACGCCTCGCTCGAACATCCACAGGGACGCCGCTGCCATGCTCCCCTAGCTTCCTGACCAGCTTGCCGCAGTCCACGAGAGCTCTGGTTCCAATGACGAAGACAACCACATCCACATAAATCATCACTCTGGCTCAACATAATGTTGCACGTGGTGGCAAGGTTCCAGGTTCCAGGAGATGTTGGCACTGTGAAGCACGATGACTCCGGTGTTAACATTAACCTTGACATTGGTCGGTGGACTATGGGTGAGTTAGCTTGCATCTGCCTGTGTAGTTTGCTCAAGTCGAAATGTTTTTAGAGCCTTAGGGGAAGACAAGTCAAGTGGATCATGGAGAGGCTCCAGGAGGCGTTGCATGTTTTTAGACTGGGTCGATTGTTAGTGGTCAATGCATGCAGTTAGTGGACAAAAGTAGAGGTCTGAGTTCCATGGCAGGAGTGCCTAACCATGTGCATAAATATTCACATTGACTTGTGCCTCGGCAAAGCTAGCTTCCTTTATTCTTTGGTATATGTGTGCGTGTATTCTTGCTAGAAGAAGCTAGAGAGATGAGAGAAGAGAGGAGCTGAACCATTCAACTTTAAAAATGGTATCAAAGCCTCATATCGAGGTCCAAGTCCTGTGTCCCGCTAGGAGCGTAGAAAGGTATGCCGCCCGGTAACGACAATGAGAAGATAGCCATGGTGTGGATGGATTGCCATAAAGAGTTCATCGTCCATGTTTGAGTCGTCAACAAGGTGCACCATCAGCAGCAACGTGGGGAGAAGGTGTACTTGTGAACATGGAGTGATTTAAGTGGGTTGACTCTTGAACAAAAGGTGACACATGCACTTGTGTGTAAAAGCAGTGGACGACCTTATGGGTGCGTGAAAGTGCAATGAACTTTTGTGGTGATTCTTAGATGTATGAGAAAGTGCATATATGATGATAAATGATACTGTGATACGACAAATCAAGAGAGTAAGAAATTAAGATGCCATTTTCTTGAGAGGTCTCAACATAAAGATATACATGGTTTGGAGGAATAAAATAGACGAGTAAAAACACGACAATAAAAGTTTAGTTGGCTGTTATATATAGTTCAGATTTATTTCCGTGGCAACAAACGTGCACCTAAATAGGGGATCCGCATCAACGTGCGGGCACTTAGCTAGTCCTTCTAATGTTAAAGCACTATCACCGTACACTTATCCTTGCAAAGAAATCACAATCACTAAAACCACTTCGTAACTCGACTATCACCATAAAATTACAAAACCGAAGTACCACAGTGATTCTATGATTTCTTTAAAAAAATAAGGTTGCACCCCGATTATATGAATTTGTTTCCGTGAATGAAAGTCATGTATTATGAAGTTGTACCTGTCGGAAGCCATGATTTCCTGACAGCATCACGGTAGTTTTTTCTGCCAAAACTTGTCATTATTCCAATAACAATCAGAGGCTTCTTCCTAGAATTAGTCCCATTTGTCTCAGAGGAGTATTTTCCAATAAATCCATCATGTTTTGCTGCAGCCAGCTCCATCTCTAGTGATGCCAATCGCTTGCCTTGCTGCCTAAACATTAAAGCGCTTACTGAGTTGCTACTATATCTCAAAGTCCTAACTATAGTAATACCAAAATCTGCAAGTATGAAGAACCAGCTCCAGTTTTTACAAAAATAAAGTAATGAACATCGTATCATGGATTCAGCAATTTGTCAGCTTGTACATGAAGGCTGCTCATTAATGGGTCCTGCTAGGTCACAATTACCTGCATGCAACAACCTTCAAAGTATCGTCCACTGATATTGCTGATCGCCCCTGAATTTGACAGAACTCTTATGCTTAGGTCACACCAAAAAGCAGCTAGTGGTACTAGTTGGCTCGAAGGGCCAGCCGGATCTGAATCAACATACCTGGCCAGTTCGCCTGTCGAGCTCTTTTATCAGATAAACCGATTCTGCGCGTCCTGCCACAATCTAATGTTTCCAGAAGTCAACAAAATTTCATAGTCAGAATTCAGAAATCAGCAAAAGGTCGAAATCCACTCATGTATGCATTACTATTACACGAAAAGGAGCAAAAAGGTAACCAGATCAAGCTAGCATGCCCAAAACCTGATACTACATTTATGCAAAATAAAATGTATCCCTGTATGAACTTTGACACTAGAAGATCCACCTAAGCTTCACAAAAAACTTGGCATTCCTACCGCAGCCATAAAAATACAAGTATTGAGAATACCCCACAATGTTAGACCCGAAGAAAAGGAACAAACGGATCAGACGCGAGCATTTCCAAAGAGCCGCTCAATGCGGCTAGCGAGCGGACTCACCGGCCGGCGACGTAGAAGGAGGCCATGGTGGCGAACATGGCGAGCATCATCGCGGACATCGGCGATCGCATCGCCCCCGCGGCCGACTGCGCCTGCCGCCGCGGGCCCTCCCGGATCTGCATCGGGATCTTCGGTCCCTTCCCACCCCCTCGGATCCCGGCGCGGCACGCGTGGGACTGGGCGCTCCGCTCCGCTCCCCCACGATCTCAGCACGGCCGCCTAGCCGTGGCCTCCGACGCGGAGATCCCTGCGGTGCCCTCCCAGTAACAGTGGTGCCAAGGAGGTTTCTTCGAGTGTTGGAAGCTTCTAGAAGCCGCGGGGGAGGTGGCGGAGGCCGACTGGCTGAGGCAGTAGCAGCGATGGGTGCCGCCGGTTGGTGCGTCGCGGACTGTTTCGGTGTGTTTTTTTGTTGCGGCGATTTGTCGCGGAATCCTTTCTATTCAAGGGACGGAGTAAGGGCTCGTTTGGTTGCAGGCTTCCCAGGGGTTCCGCCTCTTTTACCTGCCCAAGAAACCCCGGGTCCAATTTGGCCCGGGTCAACTTACCGCAGCGTTTGGTTGCCGACGAGACGAGGAAGCCTGGCCTGACCCCGTCTTTTCCCCGGTGAGCATTCCACGACTCGAAAGGTGGGGATCGCGTTCCGCGACAGGGGAGGCGGCGGCGCTTGGAGCGATCTCCTTCCTCCGGCGGCGGTGACCGGACGAGAGCTCGGACCGGAGCGAGTCCTTTCTCCGGCGGCGGCGACCGGAGCGAGAGCTCTCCCTCTCTCGCATCTCCCCTCTCCCCTCTCCCATCAGGTCAGCTTCTTCGTCCAAGATCTGCCGAAGGTTTGCCCTCTCTTGCTTCTCCCCCTCCCCCTTGTTTTTCTCCCCAACCTCCGACGAAGACGGCCATGTTTCTCTAGGCTCCTATCTGCGCCGATCCATGCTGTTTTCGCCCGTAGCTTGAAGTATTTTCTATTCTGCGAGTAAATCACAAGGACGTTTCATCGGGACTCCACGGCGGCTATGTGGGATCGAATTGCCTGATTGTTTGGGGGCGATTGTGTTGGCGTGGTTAGTTGCCGCATGCAGCGAGTGGCTAGTGCATGCAAGATTGCCGCATGCAGCGAGTAGCAGATTGTTGTAATTTCTTTGCTGTTTGGTCCTGTAGTGTAAGCTGCTGACTTTCCTCAACACCAAGGACCTTTCTGTTTCAGAGAAGTCAAAGTCGCTACGACTTTTCAAATGCCAGCTCAATCGAGAGATTTTCCTCAACACCAAGGACCCAATTCTTCGAACTTTTTGGCTGAAAAAAGAAATTTCTGCCATGGAAAAAGCATAAGGTGCGATAATCTGTAATCTTCTGATATTTTACTTTCCTTTACTGTCTGTGGTATAGTTCGTCTTCATGCATGATCATCTGGTACTTCTCTCGCTAACATAGATCATTGATTTAGTTAAATGTTAGTACAGCTCAAGCATATGTGCATACTTCATTTTTTTCTTATTCAAGGTGAAGGAGGCACCACAACTTGTATCTGGAAACTTGTATCTGGAAATTTTTAAATCAAAGTATCCTATTTCTATATCTCCCTGGTTATGTTGAGTGCACAAATTTAGAGGTGCAAGTTACTTATTGATGTATGCTCACAAGCTTATTGATGAATTCTGCAGTACAAGCTTGGATTCTGGAGAGTTAATAGCAAGGGTCAGAAATCATGATGAAAATGTGATGTTTTGGTTGAGAATTGGAGTCATGATACACCATTTTTAATTTATGAATTCTAATAATGAATGGGAGTAATGTATGAGAGTTTCAAAGCTACTACTTTTGGACATGTAATTCCTATATGCTGCCTTAAATCCTCTAGTCAAGTGTCGTTTGTACTTCAGAATTATCCGTGTTATTTTCCAGATTATTTTGTATTCCCGAATTTTCATATTTCCTGTGAAAAAACGTACTATTTTAGCTTTATTTTCGAATTTTACATCTCCCCTACTGTTCCCGTCCGTTCCCTTGCTCTGCTCTCCAAACAGCAATCGTTGCTGTTCCCGAGCGGGAGGGGAAAGTGGGGGTTCCCCTCGTGCCCAGGGAAATTCCCACCGGGGGATTAGTTCCCTGGTCTAATTAGTCCCTGCAACCAAATGAGCCCTTAGGGTGTGTTTGGTTCAGCTGTAGATTTCAAAAAAGCTGCTGTGGACTGTGAGCTGTGGAAAACCCGTTGTAAGATGAGAACTGTGGCAAAGCTGAAAGTCGTTTGGCTGAAACAACTGTGAAACCATGAATTTTATTGGAATCATATGTAATACCCCTAAGACCGTGGGAGAGCCGTCGGCCGGAGTTCGCCACGCCTCGCCAGTCCACCACGCCGGAAAGCCTCCGGCCACCTTGATATCGTCGGACCCTCGCCGGAGTTGGTCGGACCTTGTCGAAACCTCGCCGGAGATAGGGGAAGACACGCCGGACCTTGCCGGAGTCGCGCTGGAACGCCTCTGGCCACCATGATATCGCCGGCCCCTCGCCGGAGTTGGTCAGAGCTCACCAAAATCTCGTCGGAGATAGGGGAAGACACGCCGGACCTTACCTAGGGCCTTCGACGGAAGACCGGACTGGGTGTCGATGGAATGTTCATAAGGGCAGGGTCCTATACTAGGATGGGCAAATGAGAGGCTATGGTCGGGTACTCAACTTCGCATACACCTTGTATGGCGGGACGTGGCAGACACGATGAGTTTACCGGATGGTGTGGGGAAAGTATGCAACCTCTGTAGAGTGTAAAACTATTCGAATAGCCGAATCCTCGGTTATGGACAGTTGGAAGGCCCTGCTGCGACCTATGTGCAAGATTCTTGAATTTTTGAAAAGAAAATGGAGATGTTTTATGCAACCATGCCAAAGGGTCGGTATGAGGTTGCTATAAAAAGGAAGACCATGACGGTCTATGGTCGACAAGGCGGAGTTTTGAGGAAGAACGTGTTTTGGTTTTGAGAAAAACTAAAAAGTCTATTCTTCTCTTTTTTCAACAAAGATATGGAGATTTATTTTCAAAAAGAAAGTTTTTATCAAACAAAAGTAAACTTAGTGATGCATGGTCAGTTCGGGGTAGCTTGCGAGTACAATCAAATGTACTCATAATGGTTTCGTCCCTGGCTATTGTCTTGGCCAGATTTCGAGAAGCAGTATGTCGAGGAGGACTATGGCGTCGACTACGCAAACTAGGGATCTTCATAAGTCAGCTGCCTGTAGGGTTTATGGCACGCTTGGAGGGCCGACGACGTTGTTTGCTTCTGCTGTTTGAAGTATTTTGCCCATGAAGGCACCTATGTAAGACTTGGTCAATGCGACCGTATTATTGTAAGACTTGAATTCGGTACTGTAATGGATGTAAACTTTGGTATTCAGTTTGAGTTATGTGCAACGACAGACTGATCATGGGATTGTTGTGTATGCATAACTGGGTATTTCGGACGGCTAGTCCGGGGTCCCCACATCACATCACAAATTTGTCCCCACAGTGAGCCCTAACATACGCCATAATGTCTTTTACTCATCTTAAATGTTCCGGTGAAAATTTTATGGAGTGCTTTATCCAAGTTCTGTCCATCTGTTGAGGATAGATATGGTCAGAAGTTTTAAGGCATTTCAGCGAGCACAGGTTGGTGTATAATCTAATCCAAGATATTTTAGGAGACGGATCGAATATAAAGCTACAAATGCCACGTTACGTATTTAAGAGAATAGATCGATCGAGCGCAATATATGCAGTACCAATCAATTCGAACAACTGAACAGATCGAGGGAAAAACAATGACAATCGATCGATTCAAGCAAACTAATGAAATTATAAGCGTTTGGCGACTCTAGCTTAGTTAGGTAGACCTGAAGCGCGATAATGAGTCCTACTTGCCCGAAGGCAGCATGGGACATACCGCGGGGATCGACCAGCAGATCGATATCGGTGCGCCTCGTGAAGAACGGCGCCGCCGGCCAACAGTGGCAGGCCAGCTCGCCCGCTATTCTTCTGCGGGCCTTTATTGACCGCCGGCCGGTGCGTCTCCAGAAGAAATGAATCTGCAGGTCGGAAAGCGCGGGTGTGGGAAGTGCTTTTGGTGCGAGCAGGGGTGTTTTGAAGCGCGAGCGCAGGAGGAAGTGTTATGTCAGTTCTCCGCGTTTTTCATGTCGGCACGTATATCATTGGCCCCGGTGGGAGAAAATTGCACATAACACCAGGGTTTGGTGCCATTGTTGCACAAAACACAGAATCAAAACCCCTTTTGCAGCAAACCCCAGTTTTTGGTGTAATACGTTGCAGCTAGCACAAAAAGATGATTTAGACTCTTAATATGTATCTAATATGTGGTCCCATGACACTGTACCATATCTATACAAAGTATACCACAATTATACGACATTTTATATAAAAAAAAGCATGTCACATGAGACTGTACCGTATTTATATACCGTATACCACAATTATATGACATTTTATATATATAAAAAGCGCATGTACAAAATATTTGGGCGCCAACATACACCTTTATACAATGGGCCGTTAACGCGAGTATGTTTTTCACATTCTGGCTATAGATTCAGTTGTTAGTTCAGAAAACTAGCAACTTCAAATCTGCAACGGGATTTGGTGCAAGTGGGAAAATACGTTTTATTTTGGGCTATAGAAAATAACAAAACAGTGGCTGTATAAAGTAGTAAAAATCCGTTATTTTAAAAATATTCAGCCAAGGAATAATATAGTTTCACCTTGGGTCAAACATTTGCCAAAAAGACACTATATAGAAGCTATGTTCGTCATAGATTTTTTATTTTTGTCCCGATTCATATCAGAATCATTTCCTGGCCAAAACTTCTGTACATAATACAAAACTTATGGCGTGTTTGGTAGCCCGGCTCCCCTCAGATTTTCCCTCCCCATATGCTATTTTGTTGTTTGTTAGCCCGGGTCGTGCGCATCGGCCCCTGCCCCCCACGCCCAGAAACGCCTCTCAGCCCTGCCGAGGAGAGAAGCTCGAATCGAGCTTGTCTCCTCAGCCCTGCCGAGCGCATGCAGGAAACTTCCCACGCGTGGGACCCACCGGCCGCCCGCCCCGCCAGCCCCGCTCGAAACCGACCGCATTTGCCCCCAATTTCCCTTCTCTCCTTCGCTCTCGTCGCTCTCGTCCCGAGTTATCCGTGCCTGCCGCCGGTCTTCCCCGCGCCTTCCGCCGCCACCCAGCAGCGCCACCCTTCCCCAGCACCCACCGGAGCCGGCCAGAAGCGCCGCCCTTCCCCAGCACCTTCACTCTGCGCCCGCCCCTGTCGCCTCCGCGTTTGGAAGAGGAGGGCGCGGCCTCCCGACGTCGGCTCCTCTCGCCGGCGGCCGCTCCCCTCGCCGGCAGCGGTGCCCCAGCCAAGAGGGACCTGATTGCTTTTAAAATTTTCTGTTTAGGACCTGATCGCTTTTTAAGTTTTCTGTCCAGAGACCGGTCGCTTTTTATAAAAGTCTGGCATGGTTCAGATCATACGGGCTACCAAACATGGTCTCAACTCAGCACAGTTTAGCTTATACAACATACCAAACACCCACAGTGAAACAAATTTGTATGTGGTCAGGATAGCTGGACTGGGCATGTATGGGATGAGATAGAGCATACGGGCTAGCAAACACACCCTTTCATCTTTGAGCTGAAAAAAGATTCGTATATTTTCTTTATTTTTTTATATTTTTTTTTGCGTGTATCAGGTGCTTTGGTACCGTGAGCCATTATTAGTTCGCGTCCTATGCCAAAGTGCTTCTTCTCTGCAATCTTGAGAATTTGGTTCATTCGGCCCATCCCGGTCTTCCAGTCGCTGTGTATTCTCTTCTTCTTCGCCATTTGTTGTGTCGAACGGCGACGGGACTCAATTGGGATTCAACTGCCGTCGATCGATTTTTACATTCGTCGGTAAGGAACCCTAGCTTTATAGCGAGCTCGTTTTGTTCTCAGGCTTTTTTTCTTTGATGCAGCAGGGAGCAAACAAATCCTAATCCGTCCTTCAACTAGTTTTTGTCACACCCCAGTTGGTGTCAACCTGAAGATCTCTGACAAACTGTCCAACTGGATAGGAAATTCAGATAGCACCGTTGTCGAATCGTTTCTGAACCGTCGATCTCCATATCAACGGACCATCTTGCAACTTACCGCTTCGCACTCAGTAGCGAGATGGACCGTTCATTTGTGGATCGATGGCCCAGAGTGATTCCAACATCGCTATTCAAATTACCTTTACAGCTGGCACCTTTTCGCGCCAACCACTCCATTGCTTGTCGCGATCCTCCTTCGTATTGATATATAACGCAGAGACTAGCTGGTAGAGGAGTATCTTATCTTATCTTTTATTTAGGGTTTACCCCCCCCCCCCCCACTGCCAGTATTCGTGGTGAAGCAACCTTGTACTCAGACTTAAGCATTCCTCTGAATTCATCCAATTCCTCTGTAATAGCTACTAAATCCAGAGTAATTGAGTTATTTGTGATGCATCTTTGTGATTTCCGCTTGATTAGTTAGTTGAGGCATGTCAATGGTATTAGAGCCAAGCGCTCCTCGGTGGTGATTTGGATCTAGAGCCCGGCGAGGTTGGGCTCTCCTGTGAAATCCCTCCCCGTTGCTCTGGGTTCCGGCGGCGGCGTGTGTTCCTCACGGCGGCGGCTTGGCGGCGGAGGCATAGTTCGGGTGCAGATCTAGGTACCGGAGTGGTTGCTGAAGAACAATTCTTCGGTGGTAAAATCCCACCTCCCACCCTGATCCGTGCATCATCGGCGGCGCGACGACATTGGCGACGGTGTTGGCGGCGGTAGAACCTTCTGAATCGCAACAGGTAACAAGTTGGCTTCGGTAAAAGCTCCTCCTTTCCGACAAGATTAGTAGCTGCGAGGTGCTTGCTCTTTGCTAGTTGTACGATTCTGCACACTAGTAATGATACATGAGGGAACATCGGATACTGGTGAATTGATTATGGAGTCCCTGCAATTAGATGTTCAGTGCATGTAGAAATACAGAGAAGAGGATAAACAGGAATTTTTTCAGATTTTCGTACCCATGTCAATAAGAATTTTGATAGCATTCAGAAGAGTTTTGATAACATCCAGTCCAACTTTGAGAAATTGTTTGCATCAAAGGCAATTGAAACTGAAGCTGTTCATCTGGAGGAACAACAGGTTGAACTTGCAGGCACAACACCGGAAACAGCTAATGGTGTTGCGTCTGCTGCATCAGTCAAGCCACCTCAGGAAACATGCCAAGCTTCGGGCAAACAAATTCTCCAAGATATGAATGGAAATGAACTGAATTTGGATGGCACTCCAAAGACAGCATACATACATCCCAATTATGGTCAGGTGACAACATTGATCCCTGACATGCGAGCTCGTGGTGCTACTCATGTGACTAATCCAAGAAGGTCAGAGGAAGGGCCACCAGTGTATCAAAACAGAGAACGGGAATGGAGAAATGAAAACAGGCAATTCATGCATGCTACACATCAGAACAGAGAAAGTGATAGAGAAAATCCTCACAGACAAGCTGATCAAGCAAACTTCCATAGGGACAGAGATGGGGGTTTCGACACTGACAGCAGAAGAGCTGTGCCATCTGTAAAACCAGCAAAGATGAATATCCCAGAATGCGATGGTACTGATGTGGACTCTAGGATACAAACAATTGAACTATACTTTGAGTCAGCAAAAACACCACTGGAAAGTAGAACAGAAGTGGCTGTCACATACCTCAAAAGTGATGCAATACAGTGGTGGAGAGGTACTGGGTACAACACTTGCAATGTACCTTGGCACAGATTTTGCAGGTATCTGGGTGACAGGTGAAAGGATCGGTATGGCCACCTAGAGGGGGGGTGAATAGGTGCTACTCAATTTTTAGCTCTTTTTCGAATTTAGGCTGGACACAAAGGTAAATTCTCTAGATATGCAACTACGCTGAATTTACTTATATGACAAGTTAATACTAGACTAGGCATGATACAAGTAAGAGCTAGCGACTAAGGAGTAACCGAACGGGAAGCACGCGGAGACAAGGATGTATTCCCGAGTTCCTCCTTTTTAGGGGAGTACGTCTCGTTGGAGGGTGTGAGTTTCAAACTCAAACGCCACAAATGGCCTCACCCTATTCTCCGATGAACCTTGCCCAAAAGCTCGGTTCACCTTCCACTATCGGAATCATTCAAGGCGGAATCCGGAGCCCTTACAACAAACTTGAGGCTCAACCCACAAAAGGATTGGGGGCTCCCAAGCACCACAACACCTGCTACACAAAAGTAACAAGCAAGTAAGTACAACAAGATGCCTAGGTTTTCCTAGTGGAAACCCTAGGCTGAAATCCCTCAAGTGAACGAGGGGGAAATGAAGAACGCTTTGGTGAAGTAGTAGATCCGGGCCTTCTCCTTCAATCCTCCAAAGATCAACGAGTTTGGGTGGAGGGATTGGGAGATCTAATGATTCTTGAGCTTGCAATAATGGTGGACTTCAATTCTGGACGAGCTACTTGGCTGGAGGTAGGTGGAGGGGTATTTATACCCCTCCTCGAATTATGGCCGTTGGAAAAACTGGGAACCGGATAATCCGATTCAATATGGAACCGGATAATCCAACTAACCGGATTATCCGAGTACTTCAGGAAAATCGGATTCGAAAATCCGGCTCCCTCCAGTACCCTTCGAGTTCTGGTCCTTAGCCGTTTTTCACATTGCTTCGCCAGAATCGGATAATCCGATTGTCATCGGAATTTCCGGTTTGGAAATATCCGGTTACCTCCAGTAGCCTTTGCATTTTGGTCCTTAGCCGTTTTCTCACGATGCTTCGACTGAACCGGATAATCCGGTTGCCATACCGGAATATCCGGCTACAAAAACTCTGGCTGCTCTTTTCTTCTCTCTTTTTGGTGATAATGCACACAAGCTTTTATATAGCTAACACCTGCGTCACTTAGCACCTGATTAAGATCTCACTAGTGTTGTTAACTAACACACAAAATAAACGGGATCACGAAGTGTCCTTTCAACAGGTTCTCTGAAGCTTATGTATGTGATAATGTTAGAGCTTTCCATGATATAAAACAAACCTCTACTGTAGCTGCCTATACACAGAAGTTTGAAGCTGCTATGAACTTGATGAGAAGAGATAATCCTGCAGTCCCTGACGACTATTATGTGCACAGCTATATCTCTGGTCTTCAAGATTACATACAAGCACACTTGCAGTGCCATGAGCCCACTACAATGTCAAAGGCTATGTGGCTGGCTAAAAGGATGGAAGCTGCGGCTCCTCCACGCAAATCTTTCTTTTCAAACCAGAATAATGTCAGAAGACAAGTGGTATTTGACAACAAACCTCCAAATGCAACACCTGCTAGTGTGATTCAACAGGCTACTGAAGAAAAACGTTGTTTTAGATGCAGAGAACCATGGTTTCCTGGTCACAAGAAGGTTTGCGAAATGATACATAAAAATCAAGTTAATGCAATGCAGGCTGCAAAACCTGAAGTGCACAACATTATTTATGTAATGGAAGAATCTGACAGTGAAGAAGAAGGTGAGCCACAAGTAAAACCACCTCCTCTACTGATATCCATGCATGCTTTACATGGTACAGCCAAACCTAAATCCACATTCACCCTGAATATTCTACTTGGTGACACCCCTGCTCTGGCATTAGTGGATAGTGGTAGTACAACTACTTTTATGACTCCAAAAATTGCTCAGCAGGCAAATTGTGCCTTACAAGTTACAACTAGTCAAGAAACAGAAGGTGACTGTGGCAAATGGGGAAATACTGTGGACTGAATATTTGTGCCCAGCATGTCCTTATACTATACAAGGGACACAATTTACTTCAGATTTCCGCATACTACAGCTCCAAGGTTATGATATAATTCTGGGGGCAGACTGGATTTATCAATATAGTCCTGTCACATTGGACTACAAGAAGATGACACTACAAGCTACTCAAGCTAATGGCAACACTGTTACTTTTTTGGATGAGAGTTTGCCATCAACAACACATGTAGATGATGCTCAATATATGGACAAGTTATTGCTCCATTCTACAGGTGGTGCAGTACTCCTGGTCAAATCTGTTGCTCCTGACACAGAAGACACAAAGCAATACCCTCTAGCCATACAGAAGTTACTAGATGACTTTACTGTAATTTTCTCTGAACCACATGAACTACCACCAAAAAGGGATTGTGATCATGCAATTCCCATGATGCCAAGGTAATTAATCAGAGGCCATATCGTCTGCCACATCACCAGAAAAATGCTTTAGAAGATATCATAAAGGACTTGTTAGAAAAAGGGCTGATCAGAAACAGTGTCAGCCCTTACTCATCACCAGTGGTACTTGTCAAGAAAAAAGACCACACTTGGTGGAAATGCACAGATTTCAGAAAAATGAATGCACAAACAGTCAAGATCAAATATCCTATCCCCATCATTGAAGATTTATTGATGAGCTACATGGAGCTACTATTTTTTTCCAAAATAGATCTAAGAAGTGGATACCATCAGATCCGAATGAAGGAAGAGGATATTAGCAAAACTACATTCACCACACATCAGGACCATTATGAATATGTGGTAATGCCTTTTGGCTTGACTAATGCCCTTGCCACTTTCCAACAATTGAGGAATACTGTACTGGCACCTGTCTTGAGGAAATTTGCCTTAGTCTTCTTTGATGATATCTTGATCTACAGCAAAAGCTTGCCTGAACACATAGCACATCTAAAACAAGTTTTTGCTATTCTGCAGCAGAACAGCTTGTTTGCAAAAAGGCAAAAATGCACATTTGCTACTGATCAAGTCGAATATCTGGGACACATAATTAGTGCATCTGGTGTTGCTACAGACCCCAAGAAGATAGAGGTGATAGTCAACTGGCCTCCACCTGAAAATATTACTCAACTGAGAAGCATTCTGGGCATGACAAATTACTACATGAGATTCATTAAAGATTATGGTTTGATTTGTCGACCATTATTTGAAGCACTCAAGAAGGATAATTTTCAATGGACTGAGAAACAGCAAGCTGCATTCCAACTGTTGAAATAGAAAATGACCAACCCTCCTGTGTTGGCACTACCAAACTTCTCTTTACCATTCATCTTAGAGGCAGATGCTTCTGACTATGGAATTGGAGTTGTACTCATGCAACAAGGAAGACCTATTTCATTCTAGAGTAAAGCAATTGGTCCTAAGTCTGCAGGCTTCTCTACATATGACAAAGAAGCTATGGCAATTATAGAAGTTCTAAAGAAATGGAAGCATTATTTTTCAGCCTCTTCACTGGTGATCAAGACTGATCAGCAGAGCTTGAAATACATTTAGGATCAGAAACTTACAGAAGGCATTCAACACAAACTGTTGGTTAAGCTGTTGGGATACAACTATACAGTGGAGTATAAAAAGGAGTGGAAAATAAGGAGCAGATGCACTCTCTCGAGTGAAACATAAACTCTTTTCTATGTTCACTAGTGTGGCTATACCTGTGTGGGTTACTGAAGTAGTCAAATCTTATGCTAAAGATACTAAATGCTTGGAATTGATTCAACAGTTGACAATAACCCCCAATGCAGTACAAAATTTTACATTCTCCAAGGGACTGATAAGATACAAGCCCAAGATATATGTGGGCAGTACTACTGACCTAAGAATAAAACTAGTGGATGCCATGCACAACTCAAAATTGGGTGGTCATTCTGGAGAACATGCAACATATCAACGAATCAAAATGTTGTTCCACTGGCATGGCATGAAGCAACAGGTTGTAGATTTCATCAAAGAGTGCCCCACTTGTCCGATCAACAAAGGTGAACACTCCAAATATCCAGGGTTGTTGCAACCACTACCAGTTTTGGATTTTGCGTGGACACACATCAGTATGGATTTTGTTGAAGGATTGCCAGTTTCTGAAAACAAAGATGTCATACTAGTGGTTGCAGATAGATTTACCAAGTATGCTCATTTCATCTCTCTGAAACATCCTTTCAATGTACATACGGTAGCAAGAGCCTTCAGAGAAAATGTGTTCAAATTGCATGGCTTACCAACAGTGATTGTAACTGACAGAGACAGAATATTCACTAGTACATTATGGCAGGATTTATTCAAGTCTTTGGGCGTTAAACTGCATTTCAGTACTGCATATCTCCCTCAGTCTGATGGCCAGACGGAGAGAGTGAATCAATGCTTGGAAAATTATCTAAGACACATGGCATTCTTGCAGCCAAAGAAATGGCATCGGTGGCTTGCTTTAGCAGAATGGTGGTATAATACTTCATTCCACACGTCATTGAAGATGACACCATTTCAGGCCTTATATGCTAGACCTCCTCCACAATTAGCTGAATTGTTATTGCCCACTGAAGATGTTACTTCTGGACTTACTCCTTCTACTAATGTGACAGAAATTGCACAGCAAATCAAAGACAATTTGCTCAAAGCACAAGAATGAATGAAAGTGCAAGCTGACAAGAAGAGGCAGGAGAGAACACTGGAAGTAGGGGAAATGGTTTATCTCAAGTTACAACCATACAGGCATACCTCACTCAGCATACATAGATGCTTGAAGTTACATTCCAAGTACTATGGACCTTTCAGAGTTCTACCTGAAGGTGTCAGTTGCATCATACTTTCCATGTCAGCCAACTGAAGAAGCATTTGGGTCCTAAAGCTGTCCCTTCACCGCATTTGCCTTTACTAAATCCTGATGGAACTATTCTGATTGCACCGGAGGCTGTCCTGGAAAGGAAACTCATACCAAGGGTACAGGGGCAATTTCTATACCTGTCGTTCAGTGGTTAGTCAAATGGCAGAACTTACCACGGGAGCAAGCTACTTGGGAGGATTCTTCTTTCATTCAGAAGGTTTTCCCTGCATTTCATCCTTGAGACAAGTCTGAGCTAGCGAGGGAGGAGTTGTCACACCCCAGTTGGTGTCAACCTGAAGATCTCTGACGAACTATCCAACTGGATAGGAAATTCAGATAGCACCGTTGTCGAATCGTTTCTGAACCGTCGATCTCCATATCAACGGACCATCTAGCAACTTAACGCTTCGCACTCAGTAGCGAGATGGACCGTTTATTTGCGGATCGACGGCCCAGAGTGATTCCAACGTCGCTATTCAAATTACCTTTACAGCTGGCACCTTTTCGCGCCAACCACTCCATTGCTTGCCGCGATCCTTCTTCGTATTGATATATAACGCAGAGACTAGCTGGTAGAGGAGTATCTTATCTTTTATTTAGGGTTTACCCCCCGCCGCCACTGTTCGTGATGAAGCAACCTTGTACTCAGACTTAAGCATTCCTCTGAATTCGTCCAATTCCTCTGTAATAGCTACTAAATCCAGAGTAATTGAGTGATTTGCGATGCGTCTTTGTGATTTCCGCTTGATTAGTTAGTCGAGGCATGTCAGTTTTTCTTCTTCTGCGCGTAGGTTCGATCTGTGTTGCGGAAGTTCATTATTTTCTATTGAAGCTGTGGATGGAACTGAACCACCCCAGTTAATTCCACGCCGCAAGAACTGAGCCCTGATCCTAGGCATCTGCGAAGGCAACCTATGGATTAGGAACGGATGCCCTGTATGATGCAGTCAGAAAGATTGCCAATTCTATTGTGCATCAACCAATGGCACCATAGCACCGGATCTGGCCATTCCCAGTGTACTCACTGGGAGTAGATTTTACTTTTTTTTGCAACACTTGTTACAATGAGCATTTGCTCGCCTAACTGCTAACTGCTTTCGTCAATCAAAAACTGCTCTCTTCTTTTCAGGCACTGTTGTTTGCATTAACTCCTCTTTTTTTCTGTTAGTCCTTTACTCGTAATTTGTAAGTGATGCTATGGTACTCGGAAACTCCAAAGTGCACCCGGGAGCATGTGCTCCCGGTTTTTTCGAAAAAATATAGAAAATTGAAAACTTATCAAAATATTTCGAAAAAAATCATGCACGTACCTGAGCATGTCACGCACCATCGTGTAAAATTTGGCGACGAAACGACATCGCGGCCGCCCTGTGCAAAAATGACAAAATTCTGACAGAAAATAGCATCCAAAATTTTGAATTTTCAGATCTGTGATTTGTCATTTTTGCACAGGCGGCCACGGTTCGTTTCATCGCGTAATTTTACACGATGGTGCGTGACATGCTCAGGTACGTGCATGATTTTTTTCGAAATATTTTGATAAGTTTTCAATTTTCTATATTTTTCGAAAAAACCGGGAGCACATGCTCCCGGGTGCACAACGGCCGCTTTTGGCAACAATGTCTCATGTTATGTGATCGTTGGATTTGTGATTAAAATCCTAAGCTTACATTCTCATTGTGTCGATTACTTTGTTGACCTCTTTTTTTCCCGTTAGTGCAGAACGTTACTCGCGTCGCTGGAAAGTTTCTGTATCACCAGAGCAGCAAGATGGAAATTATGTCATCATCTCATTTGTCATGCTTCTGGCAGTAGGAGTTTTCTTTATAATTCCAAAATCCCAGAAAAAAGGTACAAGCTGCATCATCTGTGAATATAATGAATTAAGTTGAAGATTTATAACCTCATGGCACATGCGGTAAGCTATCTAAAAAGAAAGTTTGAAGATTTATAACTACTCTTGTCTTGTAGGCAAAACAAAAGAAACCAATTCAGGTTCGAAAGAAATGGTAAACTGTTCATCTTTCGTAGGCATATTCAGTAGCTAGTATCTTTCGCAATGGTGCAGTACTACTATGCAATTTTTTAATTGGCACCATTTCTCAAAAGACACCATAAAACTCACTTTGTGTCATAAGGTTAGACACCGAGGAGCTACTCAAAGGAGGAAGTCTCAAAACACAACACAAGGAAGGATTGTTGGATAATCATCAAGGATAAGGTTGTAGAAAGAAATGACCACCTCCCTTGCCTCTCTATGATGCACTATAACCTTATGAATTAATATTTCGTTGTTGTACCAGGTTTATGATGTCACTCCTTATGTGGAGGAACATCCTGGTGAGATGCCATTCTAAACAATGCTGGTGCTGATTCCACAGAGGGCTTTTTTGGGTTTGTAGCTTCTTATGTTCTTTACACTCCAGAGCCTGTTCTGCCATCGCAATTTAATGTTCTGTCGGGGAGGTATCCCCGGGTAGGGTCAAGGCTTGGCATAAGGTGGTGTTCCAAGTTGTGCCGAGGTACGGAAAGGGCCGGCCTGTTTGGGCCTGGGAAGGTCCGAGCTTCATCTTGACCTGGAGAATACAGGCCGACCTATTTGGCCCAGAGGGGTCCGAGGTATACTAGTGGCCAGGGCCGAGGTTCACAGTCCGAGCTATGTTCTGCCGACCTAACTACCTCAGTGCGGTGGTTTGCGTTGTGGGTGCAGGAGAAGCTGTGGGAAGGAAGTAAGATCCGAGCTAGTAAAAGATATTAAGCGCAAGACCCAAGGTACGGCACGGACGCGCCGAGCTAACCGAGGTGATGGGCTGTAGGTCGGGCCGGAGTCAATGCTCCTGTCACTTCCAGCCGGGTACTAGAGCGCCTGACACGGGAGCGTCTGTCAAGGGCATGGCAGAGGCGTGCTCCGGGTTCGGCGGGCCTGCACGTCTCCGACCGCTGACCACGCGAGGTCTGGGTAAAGGCTACGAGGTAGCTCTGCCAGGCCACGTCCTGTCTCGGTCAGAGGGGACATGCTAGCTCTGCCGTAGGCTACAGGAGATGGGCAAGCCACGTCTTGTCCCCGACCGAGGTACGGTGGTACGGTGGTGACCGTTGCAGAGGCATGGCAACAGTGTTCTGCGAGGGGCACAATGGTAACCCGGCTGGCCTATATAGTGGGCTTCACCCCTCCTGCTAAGGGACGGACGGATTGAGGATCAAGATAGAGAGAAAGATAGAGAGGAAGCTCGGAATACCTCGGAGAGACCTCGGTTCAGGCTCGGACTGCCTTTTCCTCTCTTTGTAGCATCATCTTCCACCACGAGTTCTCACCATTGTATCATCATACAGCTCGAGGAGCAGCTTGTACTTGTCACTTTGAGCTATACACTGACTAGGATAGTGCTGCAGTAGGGGTGTTACCTCCGCAAGAGGGCCCCGAAGCAGGGTACATCGTGGTGTGTTTTGTGTTCTTGCTTTCTTGGTTCTTTGTTCGTGTTCTTGCGTGTTCTTGCGTGTGCACTTCTTGAGTGCATAAACCCTCCCCGGATTCCCCCAACGACCATTCGGCCCCATCTTAGCCATACCTATGGCATCTGCCGTGATCCCACCACGACAGTTGGCGCCCACCGTGGGGCAGATTGAGGCGTTGGAGGGAGTTTTCATCCGGACGGGCTCAGGCGAGCGTGTTCTTTCCGGGCTTGTCGCCAAGATCGGAGAGTTCACCTTCATCAGCGACAACGCGGGGTGTTTCGCCGGCAAGCCCTTCCCCGAGCACGGCTTCACCATGATGCTCGGCAGCTTCGTCACGTACGTTGCTGTCGAGGTTGTTCGCGGGTACCCGGAGCAGGTGCTCGTGGACGACGAAACTCCTCTCCTCGCGGCTTTAGGTCGGCGCATCACTCGCCCCGAGAGCTGCGTAGAGGTGATGGTGACAGGTCCGGTTGACGCCGCTGGCAAAGTAGATGCCAGCCAGTCCAAGGCAGCCGAGGTTGCTAAGGTGAGATCTGCAAAGCCCAGGCTAGAGAAGGACTTGCCTGGCACCCCAGAGCTGCGGGGCCGAGGTGCGACCCTGGTAGAGATAGTGGATACGCTGGCAGACCCAGTAAATCCAGGGTGGACATAGTGGTGACTGTGGCCGACCTAGAGGCAAAGCGTGTCCTGCTGCAGAAGGAGGCTGTAGCAATGATAACAGCTAGAGATGAGTTCAATAGAGATCTGCGCGAGTACAATGCAGCGAATGGCTTCACCCCGGTAGCGGTTGATACACATAGGGGAGCCGAGGTGCGGCAGAGAGGCAAGGGGCTCAATGATGAGCTAAACAGGGAGGCTCGACCTACCACCTCGGCTAGGAGTGGGAGTCGCGTGTCAACTGGAAGGCCGGTGTATAGTTCCCCTGCTAAGAACCTCAGAGCTGCCGAGGCAGGCAGGGCCGAGCTATCCGGATTATCTGGAGATGCATGGCGTGCGCAGCAGAAGCGAGTTAATGAGTTAGTATATGTGGCTAACCAGCAGAATGAGGCTCTCCGCAGAGCAAATGCCGGGGCTGGTGATTCAGAGATGGTTTATTCAGCTAGGCCAGTCAGTCAGGTGTCCAAGGGGCAAGCCTCGTCTCCACTCGTCGGAGGAGCCGATCGAGCCCGGAGTGTCACCTCGGGTCAGAACCAGCAGCTGCAGATGTATGATCCAGTCCTAGCAGCAAAGCAGAAGGCGGGCCAGGGCAATGCTAGCCGAGCTAAGGGAAACCCCGGCCCAGGCAATGCGAGCCGGGCTAAGGGTAACTCCGGTCAGGGAAATCAGAACGGCGGTCAAGCGGCATCGGCTGGCCGAGGTAAACCACCTCCGCCCCCGAGGTATCAGCAACAACCTCGGCAGCAGGGGCAGTATCAGCGAGAGCCGGAGTATGTTCAGCAACCTCAGAACGTCGGTCAAGGCGATGACCGATATGATGATGGAGACTCGGCCATGGCACGAGCTGGATACCACAGAGTGGATGGGGCGTTGGGACCTCGGATAGGAGGTCGGATGTTAGCTCCAGGCGATGTCCGTAACAAGCTGGATAGACTCTACTTGTCTGAGCAACTGGAGGAGGAAGGCCCTCCTGGTCCGGCATGTTTTGGACCTCGGATCATGAAGGAGCCACCACCACCAGTATCTCAGTTCCAGTTAGGTCGGAACACCAAGCCATACAATGGGAGCACCAAGCCACAAGATTGGCTGACAGATTATGTATCCTCGGTGCACATTGCGGGGGGCAATCGCCGATGGGCGGTCCGGTATCTCCCGCACATGTTGGAAGGTCCAGCTCGGATCTGGCTGAATAATTTGCCGGAGTATAGTATCAACTCCTGGATAGACTTGGAGCTGGCGTTTAACAGCAACTTTGCTAGTACATACAAGAGGCCAAACCGACCTCAGCTCCTGGCGGCATGTAAGCAAGATGATCATGAAACTGACCGAGAATTCTTAACTCGGTGGAGCAATGTTCGGAATTCCTGTGAAGGAGTGGTAGAGGCCCAGGCCATTTCCTGGTTTGCAGATGGCTGTCGACATGGCAGCATGCTGTGGCAGAGGCTCCAGAGAGATATGCCGAGATCCCTAGCAGAAACCATCCGGGTTGCAGATTCTTATGCCCTGGGTGATCCGATGCAGCCAGCAGCAGAGGCAGGAGCACGTAACAGAAGGAGGGAGCCAATAAACAACCGGCTCGGACCAAGGTGTAATGACCGTCAGGAGTTCGGACAGAAGAGGAGGGAGCCGGACTATCCATACCATCCAACCAAGTTGCAGCGGTGAACCCGGATCAGCCCGGAGCTGGAGGTGTCCAGAGGCCAAAAATCAATGGTCCGGCATTTAGTCCGAACCAGGAGCCACCCATGACCTATGAATCAATGATAGATGGTCCGTGCTGTTACCATACGACTGACCCGCGCAAGCCAGCCAACCATTCAACCCGGCAGTGCAGCTGGAACCGCAGAATCAGAGAAGAGGGGGCAAGGGCCGGAGGAATCAGAACAGGACCACCACCTCAGAGATTTCAGCCGAGGTCCCACCCTAATCTGTCCGGAGCAAATGTTACCCCGGTAACCACTGCACCTCTTCCGAGGCCTGCAGCAGCAAGACCCGTGAATGTGGTGAATGTCCGAGGTAATAACAACAACAATGGTGCCGGACCAAGCCAGCAGTATGAATACCCCGGAAATGACTATAGAGAGGTTCATGCGAGCTATGTGGTCTTTGTGACCGAGCCAACTGACAAGAAGAGCGTGCAGAGGCGTGCCATGGAGGTGAATGCAGTAATGCCGGTGGTGCCGACCTATATGAACTGGTCTGAGCAGGAGATCACTTGGAGCAGAAAGGACACACCTCGGATCATGCCGAGTCCTGGAAAGTATGCCCTGGTGGTAGATCCAACGTTGTGTGGGCCTACCAACAATGTGAGGTTCACCCGAGTTCTGGTGGACAATGGCAGTGCCATCAACATCATGTACCGAGACACAATGGTGAAATTGGGCATCTCGCCTAATCAGTTGATGCCAAGCAGTTGTACTTTTCATGGGATTGTGCCCGGCGTTTCCTGTGCACCCATGGGCAAGATATGGGTGGATGTAGCATTTGGAACCAAGGAAAATTGCCGAGTTGAGAGTATCGAGTTCGAGGTGGTGGACTTGGAGAGTGCATACCATGCACTGCTTGGAAGGCCGGCTTTGGCCAAGTTCATGATTTCCACCCATGTTGCATACCTGAAGATGAAAATGCCAGGGCCTAATGGGATCATATCCATCTCGGGTGACTACAAGCGAGCAATTCAGTGTGCCTCGGCGGGATCTAACCTAGCCGAGTCTTTGGTGATCGCAGCCGAGAAGAAGAAGCTGCATCAAGTGGTGGCAATGGCGCAGTCAACACAGCTCGGCCTGTCCGGACTGATGAGCCCGGACTCAACTGCGGCGTTCGAGGTACCCAAGGAGACCAAGAAGATCCCCATTGACCCGGAGCACCCAGAGCATGTGGCCATCATTGGGACCGGGCTAGGCGAGAAATAGGAAGGCGAGCTCTGTCACTTCCTCCGTGAGAATCGGGATATCTTTGCATGGTCGGCTAAGGACCTGCCAGGTGTTCCGAGGGAGTTGGCAGAGCACTCTTTATTTGTTAGGCCAGAGGTGAAACCGGTGAGGCAACCGACCCGTCGTCTCTCAGACGACCGGAGACAAGTGGTGCTGGACGAGCTGGCTAAGTTGCTTGCAGCCGGGTTCATAATGGAGGTACTGCATCCGGACTGGATATCCAATCCGGTCCTGGTGGAAAAGAAGAAAGACGAGCCAGCCGTGGTCAAGGTGTGGCGCATGTGCATTGACTTTACTAACCTCAACAAGGCGTGCCCAAAAGATCCATTTCCATTACCTCGGATTGATCAGGTGATCGATTCCACTGCTGGTTGTGAACTGTTATCTTTCATCGATGCGTACTCTGGTTTTCACCAGATACCACTGAACCCAAAGGATCAAATAAAGACCGCTTTTATTACCCCGTATGGGGCGTATTGCTATCGTGTCATGTGTTTTGGTCTGAGAAATGCCGGGGCAACTTATCAGAGGTGTATGCAGAAATGCCTGCACTCTCAGATGGGCAAAAATGTGCAAGTGTATGTCGATGATATCGTCATCAAAACTAAGGAAAAAAGTACTCTCCTCGAGGACCTCGAGGAGACATTTGTGAATTTGAGAAAGTATCGGTTGAAGCTTAACCCGGACAAGTGCACCTTTGGTGTCCCGGCTGGAAGTTGCTCGGATTCCTGGTGTCCAGCCGAGGTATCGAGGTTAACCCGGCCAAAATCCGAGCTATTGAGAGCATGAAGTTACCGAAGTGTTTGAAAGATGTGCAGAAGTTCACAGGGTGCCTAGCCTCGTTGAGCCGATTTGTAGCTCGGCTAGGAGAAAAAGCCTTACCTTTGTACCAGCTCATGAAGAAAAGTACCGGGTTTACATGGACCCCGCAGGCCGACGTGGCGTTTGGCGAGCTGAAAAAGATGTTGTCCACTGCCCCGGTGTTAGCGTCACCATTGCACAATGAGCCGATGTTACTTTACATTGCGGCCACAAACCGAGTTGTAAGTGTGGCAGTGGTGGTGGAGCGCGAAGAAGGTGGCAGGTCGGTGCAGAGACCGGTGTATTACTTGAGCGAGGTGATCTCTACCTCGAAGCAGAACTATCCTCACTACCAGAAGATGACGTACGGTGTTTACCTGGCGGTCAAGAAGTTGAAGCATTATTTCCAGGAGCATCCCATGACGGTGGTGTGCGAAGCTCCAATCTCGGAGATCATCGGGTGCAAAGATGCAACTGGCCGAGTTGCCAAATGGGCGATTGAGGTGTCTCCATATGCACCACATTACGAGAGAAGAGACGCAATTAAATCCCAGGCGTTGCCGGACTTCTTTTGTGATTGGGCCGAGATGCAGTATGAGCCACCCAGGCCGGACTATAATTATTGGAAAATGCATTTTGATGGGTCCAAAACAAAGATCGGGCTGGGGGCTGGTATAGTCCTCACCTCGCCAAAGCAAGATCAGCTGAAGTACGTGCTGCAGATTCATTTCTCAGCATCAAACAATGTGGCGGAGTATGAGGCCTTAATCCATGGCCTCAAGGTGGCAAAGGAGATCGGTATCCGGCGTGTAGAGTGCTTCGGCGATTCCGACCTGGTGGTGCAACAATCTTCTGGAACTTGGGATGCTCTGGATGCCAACATGGCGTTATATCGGTTCCATGTGCAAAAGATATCCGGGTTCTTTGAAGGGTGTGAGTACAGGCATATACCTCGGGCAGAAAATGATGCTGCCGACGTGTTGTCAAAGCTCGGTTCATCAAAGAGGCAGTACCACCAGGGGTAGCCCTGAATCACTTGAGAACTCCTTCAATCAAACCTTCTCCTGAATCCGAATCTATTTTCATCCCGGCGGAGCAAGAGCCCGGACCTGTTCCAATGGAGGTAGACGTCGGATGCGTTTGGTCGGACCCGGGGACTGCGTGGCAGAGCTCGGGGACTGCACACCAAACCTCGGGGACTGCTCATCCAGACTCGGGGACTGGTCGCAGGATGGTGGAGGAAATAATGGAGGAGATTATGGTGGCCGAGCCAATGGAGGTGGATGAGGAACTTTTTCCTTTGCACCCGGTGCCGGAGTGGGCGGAGCAAATTATGAAGTTCATAACGGAGGGAAGCACGCCAAGTGACACAACCGAGGCTAGGAGGATTCAAAGGAGGGCCAAGGCGTACACCATCATCAACAAGGAGCTCTATAAAAGAAGCGTAACCGAGGTGTTGCAACGGTGTGTTGAGCCAGCTGAAGGCAAGGAGATGCTTTTGGAGATCCACCAAGGAGAATGTGGTCATCATTGCAGCACAAGAGCTCTGGTGCCAAGGTGTTTAGGCATGGGTTCTATTGGCCCACTGCTCTTGCCGATGCAGAGGCCATAGTCCGGAGATGTGAAGGATGCCAAAGATTTGCCAAGCAAACGCATATGCCGGCTTCGGCGCTCAAAACAATTCCTATCACTTGGCCGTTTGCGGTATGGTGTTTGGATATGGTGGGAGAGTTCAAACCAGCCCGAGGTAACATGACACACATATTGGTGATGGTGGACAAATTCACCAAGTGGATCGAGGTGAAACCAATCCGGAAGTTGGATGGTCATTCAGCAGTGACTTTCTTGAAGGAGATTATTCTGCGATATGGCTACCCCCATAGCATTATCTCGGACAACGGCACTAACTTTGCTGTTGGAGAGTTCGCTCGGTTTTGCATGAACAAGGGAATCCGGCTGGACATAGCCTCGGTGGCACACCCGGAGTCTAATGGACAGGTGGAAAGATCAAATGCTCTAGTGTTGGCCGGCATCAAGGCTCGGCTCATTGAACCACTGCTGAAAACGCCGGGGTGTTGGATAGATGAGATACCAGCAGTACTGTGGGGTCTAAGGACCACGCCAAATCGATCGACTGGCTATACGCCATTTTTTATGGTCTATGGGGCAGAAGCTATGCTACCCACTGACATCGAGTATGATGCGCCCAGAGTGGCAATGTACACTGAAGCCGAGGCAAAAGAGGCTCGGGAGGATGCAGTAGATCTGCTTGAGGAAGCGAGAGAATTGGCCTCATCTCGGTCAGCAATTTACCAGCAAGGTCTCCGACGTTATCATAGCCGGAGTATCAACCCTCGTGTGTTTCACGAGGGAGATTTGGTGCTGAGGTTGGTGCAGCGCAAGAAAGGCCGGCACAAGTTGTCACCTCCATGGGAGGGACCGTTCGTTGTGAGCCGAGCTCTGCTCAATGATTCCTACTATCTTATAGATGCGCAGGAACCAAGGGAAGATGGGCTGGACAACCCCGAGTCAGAGGTCAGGCGACCATGGAACGTAGCTCTACTCCGACCTTTCTACTCATGAAAGGCGCAATGTATGTACCTCGGTTAATCCTTAATAAAAATGTCGGCACTCCGAGGTAAAAGCTCGGGGACTGCCTCGCTCTTGTGCTTATGTTTTATCTCTGTTTGTCAGTTTTGTTCATATGCCGAACTATTTTGAACCTCGTCTCAAACTTCAAGTAATGTGTGCTATGAAACTAATCTTGTGACTCGACTGGCATCTGCCTAAAAGGTAGTCAAGAGCAAAGAGGAAAAAACGTGGGAGACATGAAAATGAACTCGGGGACTCGGTCCAAAATTATAGTTCGGCATGTGTCGTTTACTAACCCCTGTCTTTACCTTTCGTTTATGTCGGATGACTTTGAAACATACCTCGGAATTTACCAAGTACTGTATGCTATGAACAACAATCTTGTGACTCGACTGGCATCTGCCTAAAAGGTAGTCAAGAGCAAAGAATGCCAAACATAGTAAACACGAAAGTAAACTCGAGCAATCATTCAAAAGGATTCGACGTAAAGCTTAGAAAAGCATGGTTCGGATAAGCATGATAGTAACAGAGGTAGCAAAAGGAACTACTTAAGTTTGATTACATCTGCGTCCCGGCATACCGGGGATTTAATGAAGTTTTTTGGCCAAGCATGATAGTAACAGAGTTCAGGTCGAGGCATCAGGAATTACGTCGGCAGCAGCCGAGGTAGCCTGGGAGGTGCTGGCAACGTCGGCAGTAACCTCGGCACCAGCTTGTGGAGAAGCCTCGGTTTCTGCTTCGCGGGTGTCACCATCGTCACCTTGCTCGGCTTCGACGTCGGATTCTGTTTCGTATTCATCCTCTTCTGGCTCGTCATCTTCGGCGTCGGAGTAGGTGTCTCCCTCGCTCAAGTTCTTGGTGTTGGCATATCCAGCGAAGAAGGAAGCCATCTTTTCGCGCCGCTGGATGAGAATTGGGTCCGTGGACCAGGGCGAATTTCGGCGAAGAGTGTCCATCTTTTCGAGGTCGAGCTTCTCGCACCAAGTCATGATGAATTTGAGAGCGGCATCAGCTCCAGCGCGAGCCGAGGATGAGCGCCACTCTCGAAGTCTTTGTTCGGCTTCACGAAGCTTGGCGGCGAGCTCAGGCGTAGTATTGGGAGCATCGGCAAGAGGCCACAAGGCTCGGAAAGCAGACACACCTGCATCAAGGAGTTCGGACCCAATGGTTTTCAAGGGATGGATCCGAGCTTTGATGGCCACGATGTGGTCCTCAATGGTCCAGGCGGGGTTCGTCTCGCTACGCCTCTTCCTGTGCTGATCAGTGATATTGCGAGCCGAAACTTGGGTGTAGGTGAAGTGCTCTGCAGAAGAATAGCCTGTTAATAATGAAAGAAACAGTTCGGCAAAGAGCCAGTACTGTTGAGGACAAAGCAAGGATAAGGGGGGCAAGAAGCTTACCGTCCATTTCTTTGTTGATACGTTCCAGCGTCGGGAGGAGCTGGTTAACCGAAGCTTGAAGGGCTTCATAAGCCTCGGTGGCCGAGGTGGCGCGGGCCTCGGCTAACTGGAGCGCATTCTCATGTTCCTTGGCGGCATCCTCCCGAAGTTTCTTCTCTGTTTCAACAACACTGGCCTTTTCCGCCTGCAGCTGCTCTGTTTCCGACGTCCGCAGCTCGGTGATGCGCTTCAGTTCCTTTACCAGACGAGCTACTTCGGCTTTCTCTAGTTGGAGCTTTTCGTCCAAAGAGTTCTTTTCTGCAAGGACGGCCTTGTGCTCGTCGTGGAGTTTCTTGTGGTCAAACAGGAGGGTATGGAAGATGTCCGTGCGGACGTTCATAGTATTCTGCAAGGAAGAAAAACATAGCTCGGTTAGAAAGGCTATACCTCGACAAGAGTCTCGGGGACTCGGAGTCAAATCATTGGAAAAATGTTGCCGGGGTATGCCTCGACAGGAGTCTCGGGGACTCGTACCCGAGGTGCATGATAAAGTAAGGTAAAATGGTTTGAGATTCAAGCCAAACAATTTTAACTCCGGCGGAGCGTCAATAGTTTACCTCGAATCTCGGGGACTGGGAATGGTGGATATTAGATGAGATACTGCATGAAAGTAAAGAGAATAGGACTTACGTCGATGTTTTGAGCAGCACGCAGGGCAGCGACTTGTAGGTCGTGGACGCTTCGGCCGCAGGCGCTGTTTCCCGCAGGGTGCTCACCTACCGGAGCAGCTAGGGAGGCCGAGGAGACCTCGTCTGCAGAATTCCAGTCTGCGTTGTAGTGTTCCAAGGAGCCGAGGCTCTGATCACTGTCAGTGCGCAGAGGAGGATATCCCCACGGTCCGCCCTGCTCGATGCCCCTAACCGAGGCCTCCAAGGCTTGAGCAGCCTCGGAGCTTGAAGCAGGCCGGTTATCCAGTATAAGAGAGTCCTCCGAGCATATTCGTCGGCCGGAGGAGCAGTCTCATCAACGGGTGCGGCAAATGGAGGATTCGGCGTGACACCGGGGAGGAGACCTCGGTTGCATCCTTGAGGAGAAGAGATAGTCAGGGTGCCAGACCCAGATGTTGGTTTGGGGGTGACCTTGACTTCACCATCTCTTTCTCTTTCTCCTTGCCTTTCTCCAACGGCAAGGTAGTCTGGCGAACTGGTTTTTGGGGCTGCTGCTTGGGCTGTGCTTGGGCTGTTGCTTCTGCTGAAGCTTCTGCTGTTGCTGTTGTTGGTTGCGGGCAGTCTGGCTGCGGGGGAGAGTCGAGGCTCCGGCAAGGCGGTAGCCGGAGTGCTGGCGCGATTGGTCCCCGCACCCGTTTGAGGACGCGGAGAACTCTGGCCTCGGGTGGGGGCAGATTTCTCCAAGGCCGGGCCAGACCTCGGTGGAGGAGATACGGGGCGAGAGTTCGTCGGGGTGGTCGTGGCTTCAGAGGCACCAACGGGTGCAGTCATGGAGGATACCTCCTGATCCACTTCTATGGGTCACTGCAACGAAGGAAGATGGTCAAGTGTTAGTACCGAGGTGATAAGTTTAAGCAACAAACTTTGTTGGCTATAGAAGCAAAGCATTACCCATCCGAAGTAGGAAACTTCTTGCCCCCTCGGGCATGAGGAGGATTTCCGGACTTCTTCAGCCGACGTCTCTTGACCGGAGCCGCAGTGGGTCCGGAGGCTCCAGTGGCGGATGGTTCGGCGGCCGAAGTTGCGGCACCAGCGCGTTTCCGGCTGGTTGCTGGAGTAAAGTTCGGAAGGTGAGGAAGGCAGGAGATAGGTACCGCGTTTATTGGTTCCATGACGAGAAATCCCTCCTCGTCATCCGAAATCTCTTGAACTGAAGCTTGTGCTTGAGGCTTACCCGCGGTGGTGACGCGGGCCGAGGCAATGGGCATGTAATCCTCGTTGTCAGGGTCCTCGTTGGATGGTGGGTCCTCGACAGGAAGATCCTTGCCGAAGTGGTCCGCAGGATGGACTCCATCCTCGGCGGTCTGGCGGGAGAACAGCTATATGGCAGACATATGAAAAGGAGTTAGGAAGAAAATGGTCAAGATGAACGTCGGTAGCAAGACCTCGGTGGTAAAGGAGTACCGAAGAAAACGTCGGAACAGCGTACCTGTTTTGGTGGCTTGGTCCTGTAGTGGGGTTCCCTTCCCCATGTCCAAGCGTCAGATATCTTGGACTTGGTGATAGCTCGGACTCGCCGAGCTACAGCGGCGTTGTCCAGTGCAACATGCGTATGGCGGGTTGGATCATAAAGACCGCTCATGTGGCAGATCTTGTGAGTCCTCGCCTGGAGAGGGGAGACCCTGCGCTTCACAAATGTGCAGGCCAGATCGTCAGCCGTCAGGACTTTCCCGTCGTTCGCAGGGTCCTCCGGGTCCTGCCATTTCGCAACATACCCATGGATGGACTTGATTTCGCTGGTGAGAGGGGGAGTGTAGTCCCAGTTGAGCGGTTCGGTAGGAGGGCTGAGGTTAAACACCGGCAGATTGAGGAAGTCCTCTTCGCCGGAGTTCTTCACGTAAAACCACGTCCGGAGCCACTTGCGAACGGTGTCCGGAGTAGCGATACGTGGGAAGATGGAGTTTCGGCGAGGAGCTATGATGGCTGCTCCGCAGGCGGTTAGTAGCTTGGGCAGATCCTTGTTTTTCGGATCCGGGATCACTTGCCGCTTAAGTTGGAAGTAGCGAGAAAAGAGGTCTACCGTGGCTTTGAGGCCGAGGTATCCCTCAGAGAAGGAAACGATGCAGGAGAGAGTGGTGATGGCGTTGGCGGGGAGGTGATGAACCTGGAGTCGAATTGTCGAGGAAGCTCCGGAAGAAATCGCTAACGGGCAGTCCGAAGCCGCGCTGGAAGTGCGCGACGAAGACCACCCGTTCCCCTTCCTTGACTTGAGGCTCGAGTTCGCCCTCTGGCAGGCGACACTCTACCCCGGCGGGAATCCGCCGAGTCGCCCTGAGCCACTGGATTTCGTCCGGAGTTACATCCGAACCTTCCCAGCCGGCTCGTTCTCCGACCTCCAGTTCGAGGTCTGGAACCTCGGTTTGTTCCGAAGTCTCAGGAGGAGACATCTCGGCAGAATCAATCTGCAGAAGAGTGCACAGAAGTTTAGCAAAAGAAAAAGTGAATCTGGAATCTAAGGCTATATCTGGCTAACTCAGGAGGAGTTGGACGGCTATCTAATATACATAGAGGCATATCTATGCTAGGCGAGCATCTATCCGAGGTATGAAACTCGCTACTACCCAAAAAAGTATGCAAGTAAGATCTACCGGAGGAGGTAAATAGAGTTTTATTCAAGAACATATGAAGAACCACAGCGCAAAGAGGAAGAAACCTAGGGCAATGCCTAGGGTATCAGGAAAGGGAGTACATACCGTGAAAACGAGGTGCTGAAGGGCGGCGCCGGTGACGCGGTCGCAGCGGCGACGAAGGAGCTGCTCGTCGGCGGCGGCGGGAACGTGTTTCTTCTCAACCGGAAGCGGCGGCACTGGTGGCGATGGAGGCGAGAGGGCGAGTGAAGGAGGAAGAAGATGGCGAAGTTACCCGTGGGGCCCTACTTATAGCCGCGCGCGGTAACTGCCCGCTTAACTGCGCCACTACCGCGCGGTTATCGGGAGGCGCGGGATCGTGTGCGAGTGGGCGCACGGTTACGCGGTCTGCGGCCGCACGATCGGCCACATCGTGGGCCGCAGAGTGGCAACCGCCCACCCCGGATTTCCTGCGCTGGTCAGCACAAAAATCGAGGGGTCGTGGGCGGTCAAGTACTTGAGTGCGCAGGTGCGCTGTTCGGTGGGTCCGGCTGACGAGGGCGGCGTGTGGTCAGAATCTGCTTGGCAGAGGTCCGGATTCCGAAGCCCGGGCAGAGATTCTTCGCCACGTACCTCGGAAAATCTTGAGGCAAGTTGGTGCTGAGTCAGATAGCTCGGAGAGTTCAGTTCGCATATCTACCTCGGATTGGATGGTGGTGTATGGGAGGTACCTCGGCATGACTATGTTGGAGGTCGGTTTAGGAGGTGGTGTAAGGCTTGTTTTGAACCTGCTACGGCCCTCCTTCCGAGGTCGTAGGACCGCACCAGCTTCGGGGACTAATGTCGGGGAGTATCCCCGGGTAGGGTCAAGGCTTGGCATAAGGTGGTGTTCCAAGTTGTGCCGAGGTACGGAAAGGGCCGACCTGTTTGGGCCTGGGAAGGTCCGAGCTTCATCTTGACCTGGAGAATACAGGCCGACCTATTTGGCCCAGAGGGGTCCGAGGTATACTAGTGGCCAGGGCCGAGGTTCACAGTCCGAGCTATGTTCTGCCGACCTAACTACCTCAGTGCGGTGGTTTGCGTTGTGGGTGCAGGAGAAGCTGTGGGAAGGAAGTAAGATCCGAGCTAGTAAAAGATATTAAGCGCAAGACCCAAGGTACGGCACGGACGCGCCGAGCTAACCGAGGTGATGGGCTGTAGGTCGGGCCGGAGTCAATGCTCCTGTCACTTCCAGCCGGGTACTAGAGCGCCTGACACGGGAGCGTCTGTCAAGGGCATGGCAGAGGCGTGCTCCGGGTTCGGCGGGCCTGCACGTCTCCGACCGCTGACCACGCGAGGTCTGGGTAAAGGCTACGAGGTAGCTCTGCCAGGCCACGTCCTGTCTCGGTCAGAGGGGACATGCTAGCTCTGCCGTAGGCTACAGGAGATGGGCAAGCCACGTCTTGTCCCCGACCGAGGTACGGTGGTACGGTGGTGACCGTTGCAGAGGCATGGCAACAGTGTTCTGCGAGGGGCACAATGGTAACCCGGCTGGCCTATATAGTGGGCTTCACCCCTCCTGCTAAAGGACGGACGGATTGAGGATCAAGATAGAGAGAAATAGAGAGGAAGCTCGGATACCTCGGAGAGACCTCGGTTCAGGCTCGGACTGCCTTTTCCTCTCTTTGTAGCATCATCTTCCACCACGAGTTCTCACCATTGTATCATCATACAGCTCGAGGAGCAGCTTGTACTTGTCACTTTGAGCTATACACTGACTAGGATAGTGCTGCAGTAGGGGTGTTACCTCCGCAAGAGGGCCCCGAAGCAGGGTACATCGTGGTGTGTTTTGTGTTCTTGCTTTCTTGGTTCTTTGTTCGTGTTCTTGCGTGTTCTTGCGTGTGCACTTCTTGAGTGCATAAACCCTCCCCGGATTCCCCCAACGACCATTCGGCCCCATCTTAGCCATACCTATGGCATCTGCCGTG
>CAMZMU010000082.1:1814169-2002597 GCA_947311845.1 Poa pratensis
AGATCGGTATCCGGCGTGTAGAGTGCTTCGGCGATTCCGACCTGGTGGTGCAACAATCTTCTGGAACTTGGGATGCTCTGGATGCCAACATGGCGTTATATCGGTTCCATGTGCAAAAGATATCCGGGTTCTTTGAAGGGTGTGAGTACAGGCATATACCTCGGGCAGAAAATGATGCTGCCGACGTGTTGTCAAAGCTCGGTTCATCAAAAGAGGCAGTACCACCAGGGGTAGCCCTGAATCACTTGAGAACTCCTTCAATCAAACCTTCTCCTGAATCCGAATCTTTTTTCCGGCGGAGCAAGAGCCCGGACCTGTTCCAATGGAGGTAGACGTCGGATGCGTTTGGTCGGACCCGGGGACTGTGGCAGAGCTCGGGGACTGCACACCAAACCTCGGGGACTGCTCATCCAGACTCGGGGACTGGTCGCAGGATGGTGGAGGAAATAATGGAGGAGATTATGGTGGCCGAGCCAATGGAGGTGGATGAGGAACTTTTTCCTTTGCACCCGGTGCCGGAGTGGGCGGAGCAAATTATGAAGTTCATAACGGAGGGAAGCACGCCAAGTGACACAACCGAGGCTAGGAGGATTCAAAGGAGGGCCAAGGCGTACACCATCATCAACAAGGAGCTCTATAAAAGAAGCGTAACCGAGGTGTTGCAACGGTGTGTTGAGCCAGCTGAAGGCAAGGAGATGCTTTTGGAGATCCACCAAGGAATGTGGTCATCATTGCAGCACAAGAGCTCTGGTGGCCAAGGTGTTTAGGCATGGGTTCTATTGGCCCACTGCTCTTGCGATGCAGAGGCCATAGTCCGGAGATGTGAAGGATGCCAAAGATTTGCCAAGCAAACGCATATGCCGGCTTCGGCGCTCAAAACAATTCCTATCACTTGGCCGTTTGCGGTATGGTGTTTGGATATGGTGGGAGAGTTCAAACCAGCCCGAGGTAACATGACACACATATTGGTGATGGTGGACAAATTCACCAAGTGGATCGAGGTGAAACCAATCCGGAAGTTGGATGGTCATTCAGCAGTGACTTTCTTGAAGGAGATTATTCTGCGATATGGCTACCCCCATAGCATTATCTCGGACAACGGCACTAACTTTGCTGTTGGAGAGTTCGCTCGGTTTTGCATGAACAAGGGAATCCGGCTGGACATAGCCTCGGTGGCACACCCGGAGTCTAATGGACAGGTGGAAAGATCAAATGCTCTAGTGTTGGCCGGCATCAAGGCTCGGCTCATTGAACCACTGCTGAAAACGCCGGGGTGTTGGATAGATGAGATACCAGCAGTACTGTGGGGTCTAAGGACCACGCCAAATCGATCGACTGGCTATACGCCATTTTTTATGGTCTATGGGGCAGAAGCTATGCTACCCACTGACATCGAGTATGATGCGCCCAGAGTGGCAATGTACACTGAAGCCGAGGCAAAAGAGGCTCGGGAGGATGCAGTAGATCTGCTTGAGGAAGCGAGAGAATTGGCCTCATCTCGGTCAGCAATTTACCAGCAAGGTCTCCGACGTTATCATAGCCGGAGTATCAACCCTCGTGTGTTTCACGAGGGAGATTTGGTGCTGAGGTTGGTGCAGCGCAAGAAAGGCCGGCACAAGTTGTCACCTCCATGGGAGGGACCGTTCGTTGTGAGCCGAGCTCTGCTCAATGATTCCTACTATCTTATAGATGCGCAGGAACCAAGGGAAGATGGGCTGGACAACCCCGAGTCAGAGGTCAGGCGACCATGGAACGTAGCTCTACTCCGACCTTTCTACTCATGAAAGGCGCAATGTATGTACCTCGGTTAATCCTTAATAAAAATGTCGGCACTCCGAGGTAAAAGCTCGGGGACTGCCTCGCTCTTGTGCTTATGTTTTATCTCTGTTTGTCAGTTTTGTTCATATGCCGAACTATTTTGAACCTCGTCTCAAACTTCAAGTAATGTGTGCTATGAAACTAATCTTGTGACTCGACTGGCATCTGCCTAAAAGGTAGTCAAGAGCAAAGAGGAAAAAACGTGGGAGACATGAAAATGAACTCGGGGACTCGGTCCAAAATTATAGTTCGGCATGTGTCGTTTACTAACCCCTGTCTTTACCTTTCGTTTATGTCGGATGACTTTGAAACATACCTCGGAATTTACCAAGTACTGTATGCTATGAACAACAATCTTGTGACTCGACTGGCATCTGCCTAAAAGGTAGTCAAGAGCAAAGAATGCCAAACATAGTAAACACGAAAGTAAACTCGAGCAATCATTCAAAAGGATTCGACGTAAAGCTTAGAAAAGCATGGTTCGGATAAGCATGATAGTAACAGAGGTAGCAAAAGGAACTACTTAAGTTTGATTACATCTGCGTCCCGGCATACCGGGGATTTAATGAAGTTTTTTGGCCAAGCATGATAGTAACAGAGTTCAGGTCGAGGCATCAGGAATTACGTCGGCAGCAGCCGAGGTAGCCTGGGAGGTGCTGGCAACGTCGGCAGTAACCTCGGCACCAGCTTGTGGAGAAGCCTCGGTTTCTGCTTCGCGGGTGTCACCATCGTCACCTTGCTCGGCTTCGACGTCGGATTCTGTTTCGTATTCATCCTCTTCTGGCTCGTCATCTTCGGCGTCGGAGTAGGTGTCTCCCTCGCTCAAGTTCTTGGTGTTGGCATATCCAGCGAAGAAGGAAGCCATCTTTTCGCGCCGCTGGATGAGAATTGGGTCCGTGGACCAGGGCGAATTTCGGCGAAGAGTGTCCATCTTTTCGAGGTCGAGCTTCTCGCACCAAGTCATGATGAATTTGAGAGCGGCATCAGCTCCAGCGCGAGCCGAGGATGAGCGCCACTCTCGAAGTCTTTGTTCGGCTTCACGAAGCTTGGCGGCGAGCTCAGGCGTAGTATTGGGAGCATCGGCAAGAGGCCACAAGGCTCGGAAAGCAGACACACCTGCATCAAGGAGTTCGGACCCAATGGTTTTCAAGGGATGGATCCGAGCTTTGATGGCCACGATGTGGTCCTCAATGGTCCAGGCGGGGTTCGTCTCGCTACGCCTCTTCCTGTGCTGATCAGTGATATTGCGAGCCGAAACTTGGGTGTAGGTGAAGTGCTCTGCAGAAGAATAGCCTGTTAATAATGAAAGAAACAGTTCGGCAAAGAGCCAGTACTGTTGAGGACAAAGCAAGGATAAGGGGGGCAAGAAGCTTACCGTCCATTTCTTTGTTGATACGTTCCAGCGTCGGGAGGAGCTGGTTAACCGAAGCTTGAAGGGCTTCATAAGCCTCGGTGGCCGAGGTGGCGCGGGCCTCGGCTAACTGGAGCGCATTCTCATGTTCCTTGGCGGCATCCTCCCGAAGTTTCTTCTCTGTTTCAACAACACTGGCCTTTTCCGCCTGCAGCTGCTCTGTTTCCGACGTCCGCAGCTCGGTGATGCGCTTCAGTTCCTTTACCAGACGAGCTACTTCGGCTTTCTCTAGTTGGAGCTTTTCGTCCAAAGAGTTCTTTTCTGCAAGGACGGCCTTGTGCTCGTCGTGGAGTTTCTTGTGGTCAAACAGGAGGGTATGGAAGATGTCCGTGCGGACGTTCATAGTATTCTGCAAGGAAGAAAAACATAGCTCGGTTAGAAAGGCTATACCTCGACAAGAGTCTCGGGGACTCGGAGTCAAATCATTGGAAAAATGTTGCCGGGGTATGCCTCGACAGGAGTCTCGGGGACTCGTACCCGAGGTGCATGATAAAGTAAGGTAAAATGGTTTGAGATTCAAGCCAAACAATTTTAACTCCGGCGGAGCGTCAATAGTTTACCTCGAATCTCGGGGACTGGGAATGGTGGATATTAGATGAGATACTGCATGAAAGTAAAGAGAATAGGACTTACGTCGATGTTTTGAGCAGCACGCAGGGCAGCACTTGTAGGTCGTGGACGCTTCGGCCGCAGGCGCTGTTTCCCGCAGGGTGCTCACCTACCGGAGCAGCTAGGGAGGCCGAGGAGACCTCGTCTGCAGAATTCCAGTCTGCGTTGTAGTGTTCCAAGGAGCCGAGGCTCTGATCACTGTCAGTGCGCAGAGGAGGATATCCCCACGGTCCGCCCTGCTCGATGCCCCTAACCGAGGCCTCCAAGGCTTGAGCAGCCTCGGAGCTTGAAGCAGGCCGGTTATCCAGTATAAGAGAGTCCTCCGAGCATATTCGTCGGCCGGAGGAGCAGTCTCATCAACGGGTGCGGCAAATGGAGGATTCGGCGTGACACCGGGGGAGGAGACCTCGGTTGCATCCTTGAGGAGAAGAGATAGTCAGGGTGCCAGACCCAGATGTTGGTTTGGGGGTGACCTTGGACTTCACCATCTCTTTCTCTTTCTCCTTGCCTTTCTCCAACGGCAAGGTAGTCTGGCGAACTGGTTTTTGGGGCTGCTGCTTGGGCTGTGCTTGGGCTGTTGCTTCTGCTGAAGCTTCTGCTGTTGCTGTTGTTGGTTGCGGGCAGTCTGGCTGCGGGGGGAGAGTCGAGGCTCCGGCAAGGCGGTAGCCGGAGTGCTGGCGCGATTGGTCCCCGCACCCGTTTGAGGACGCGGAGAACTCTGGCCTCGGGTGGGGGCAGATTTCTCCAAGGCCGGGCCAGACCTCGGTGGAGGAGATACGGGGCGAGAGTTCGTCGGGGTGGTCGTGGCTTCAGAGGCACCAACGGGTGCAGTCATGGAGGATACCTCCTGATCCACTTCTATGGGTCACTGCAACGAAGGAAGATGGTCAAGTGTTAGTACCGAGGTGATAAGTTTAAGCAACAAACTTTGTTGGCTATAGAAGCAAAGCATTACCCATCCGAAGTAGGAAACTTCTTGCCCCCTCGGGCATGAGGAGGATTTCCGGACTTCTTCAGCCGACGTCTCTTGACCGGAGCCGCAGTGGGTCCGGAGGCTCCAGTGGCGGATGGTTCGGCGGCCGAAGTTGCGGCACTAGCGCGTTTCCGGCTGGTTGCTGGAGTAAAGTTCGGAAGGTGAGGAAGGCAGGAGATAGGTACCGCGTTTATTGGTTCCATGACGAGAAATCCCTCCTCGTCATCCGAAATCTCTTGAACTGAAGCTTGTGCTTGAGGCTTACCCGCGGTGGTGACGCGGGCCGAGGCAATGGGCATGTAATCCTCGTTGTCAGGGTCCTCGTTGGATGGTGGGTCCTCGACAGGAAGATCCTTGCCGAAGTGGTCCGCAGGATGGACTCCATCCTCGGCGGTCTGGCGGGAGAACAGCTATATGGCAGACATATGAAAAGGAGTTAGGAAGAAATGGTCAAGATGAACGTCGGTAGCAAGACCTCGGTGGTAAAGGAGTACCGAAGAAAACGTCGGAACAGCGTACCTGTTTTGGTGGCTTGGTCCTGTAGTGGGGTTCCCTTCCCCATGTCCAAGCGTCAGATATCTTGGACTTGGTGATAGCTCGGACTCGCCGAGCTACAGCGGCGTTGTCCAGTGCAACATGCGTATGGCGGGTTGGATCATAAAGACCGCTCATGTGGCAGATCTTGTGAGTCCTCGCCTGGAGAGGGGAGACCCTGCGCTTCACAAATGTGCAGGCCAGATCGTCAGCCGTCAGGACTTTCCCGTCGTTCGCAGGGTCCTCCGGGTCCTGCCATTTCGCAACATACCCATGGATGGACTTGATTTCGCTGGTGAGAGGGGGAGTGTAGTCCCAGTTGAGCGGTTCGGTAGGAGGGCTGAGGTTAAACACCGGCAGATTGAGGAAGTCCTCTTCGCCGGAGTTCTTCACGTAAAACCACGTCCGGAGCCACTTGCGAACGGTGTCCGGAGTAGCGATACGTGGGAAGATGGAGTTTCGGCGAGGAGCTATGATGGCTGCTCCGCAGGCGGTTAGTAGCTTGGGCAGATCCTTGTTTTTCGGATCCGGGATCACTTGCCGCTTAAGTTGGAAGTAGCGAGAAAAGAGGTCTACCGTGGCTTTGAGGCCGAGGTATCCCTCAGAGAAGGAAACGATGCAGGAGAGAGTGGTGATGGCGTTGGCGGGGAGGTGATGAACCTGGAGTCGGAATTTGTCGAGGAAGCTCCGGAAGAAATCGCTAACGGGCAGTCCGAAGCCGCGCTGGAAGTGCGCGACGAAGACCACCCGTTCCCCTTCCTTGACTTGAGGCTCGAGTTCGCCCTCTGGCAGGCGACACTCTACCCCGGCGGGAATCCGCCGAGTCGCCCTGAGCCACTGGATTTCGTCCGGAGTTACATCCGAACCTTCCCAGCCGGCTCGTTCTCCGACCTCCAGTTCGAGGTCTGGAACCTCGGTTTGTTCCGAAGTCTCAGGAGGAGACATCTCGGCAGAATCAATCTGCAGAAGAGTGCACAGAAGTTTAGCAAAAGAAAAAGTGAATCTGGAATCTAGGCTATATCTGGCTAACTCAGGAGGAGTTGGACGGCTATCTAATATACATAGAGGCATATCTATGCTAGGCGAGCATCTATCCGAGGTATGAAACTCGCTACTACCCAAAAAAGTATGCAAGTAAGATCTACCGGAGGAGGTAAATAGAGTTTTATTCAAGAACATATGAAGAACCACAGCGCAAAGAGGAAGAAACCTAGGGCAATGCCTAGGGTATCAGGAAAGGGAGTACATACCGTGAAAACGAGGTGCTGAAGGGCGGCGCCGGTGACGCGGTCGCAGCGGCGACGAAGGAGCTGCTCGTCGGCGGCGGCGGGAACGTGTTTCTTCGCAACCGGAAGCGGCGGCACTGGTGGCGATGGAGGCGAGAGGGCGAGTGAAGGAGGAAGAAGATGGCGAAGTTACCCGTGGGGCCCTACTTATAGCCGCGCGCGGTAACTGCCCGCTTTAACTGCGCCACTACCGCGCGGTTATCGGGAGGCGCGGGATCGTGTGCGAGTGGGCGCACGGTTGCGCGGTCTGCGGCCGCACGATCGGCCACATCGTGGGCCGCAGAGTGGCAACCGCCCACCCCGGATTTCCTGCGCTGGTCAGCACAAAAATCGAGGGGTCGTGGGCGGTCAAGTACTTGAGTGCGCAGGTGCGCTGTTCGGTGGGTCCGGCTGACGAGGGCGGCGTGTGGTCAGAATCTGCTTGGCAGAGGTCCGGATTCCGAAGCCCGGGCAGAGATTCTTCGCCACGTACCTCGGAAAATCTTGAGGCAAGTTGGTGCTGAGTCAGATAGCTCGGAGAGTTCAGTTCGCGTATCTACCTCGGATTGGATGGTGGTGTATGGGAGGTACCTCGGCATGACTATGTTGGAGGTCGGTTTAGGAGGTGGTGTAAGGCTTGTTTTGAACCTGCTACGGCCCTCCTTCCGAGGTCGTAGGACCGCACCAGCTTCGGGGACTAATGTCGGGGAGTATCCCCGGGTAGGGTCAAGGCTTGGCATAAGGTGGTGTTCCAAGTTGTGCCGAGGTACGGAAAGGGCCGGCCTGTTTGGGCCTGGGAAGGTCCGAGCTTCATCTTGACCTGGAGAATACAGGCCGACCTATTTGGCCCAGAGGGGTCCGAGGTATACTAGTGGCCAGGGCCGAGGTTCACAGTCCGAGCTATGTTCTGCCGACCTAACTACCTCAGTGCGGTGGTTTGCGTTGTGGGTGCAGGAGAAGCTGTGGGAAGGAAGTAAGATCCGAGCTAGTAAAAGATATTAAGCGCAAGACCCAAGGTACGGCACGGACGCGCCGAGCTAACCGAGGTGATGGGCTGTAGGTCGGGCCGGAGTCAATGCTCCTGTCACTTCCAGCCGGGTACTAGAGCGCCTGACACGGGAGCGTCTGTCAAGGGCATGGCAGAGGCGTGCTCCGGGTTCGGCGGGCCTGCACGTCTCCGACCGCTGACCACGCGAGGTCTGGGTAAAGGCTACGAGGTAGCTCTGCCAGGCCACGTCCTGTCTCGGTCAGAGGGGACATGCTAGCTCTGCCGGTAGGCTACAGGAGATGGGCAAGCCACGTCTTGTCCCCGACCGAGGTACGGTGGTACGGTGGTGACCGTTGCAGAGGCATGGCAACAGTGTTCTGCGAGGGGCACAATGGTAACCCGGCTGGCCTATATAGTGGGCTTCACCCCTCCTGCTAAAAGGGACGGACGGATTGAGGATCAAAGATAGAGAGAAAGATAGAGAGGAAGCTCGGAATACCTCGGAGAGACCTCGGTTCAGGCTCGGACTGCCTTTTCCTCTCTTTGTAGCATCATCTTCCACCACGAGTTCTCACCATTGTATCATCATACAGCTCGAGGAGCAGCTTGTACTTGTCACTTTGAGCTATACACTGACTAGGATAGTGCTGCAGTAGGGGTGTTACCTCCGCAAGAGGGCCCCGAAGCAGGGTACATCGTGGTGTGTTTTGTGTTCTTGCTTTCTTGGTTCTTTGTTCGTGTTCTTGCGTGTTCTTGCGTGTGCACTTCTTGAGTGCATAAACCCTCCCCGGATTCCCCCAACGACCATTCGGCCCCATCTTAGCCATACCTATGGCATCTGCCGTGATCCCACCACGACATGTTCTCATTAATTTTGAACTGTCATTTTATATTGTTTTTTAAATACTATGTATTTCCAGAGCAAATAATTCATATATGATTTTATTGGATTCTTTATTGGGGTTGTTCTGGTGGCCTTTGAATATTTAAATCTGGCAAATATGGGGGTAAGGACCAAATTGATAAAGTTTTAGGAATGATAATTTTAGTTTTCTTCCTACCACAAGAACAGCAACTTATAAACAGGACAGTATTTTTTTCTGAATAAGCAAAGTTCGTCAGGTTCTCACACTGCTTATCGAGGAATGGGATCACTACTGCTGGGCCGCTGGCATCTCCAGTACTTGTGCACTAGAAATTTTATGTTTGAGCTGATGCTCTATTGGTTATGTAGTCCACATAGCAAAGAAATTGTCAGCTGCTCTGTGATATCTTCCGTAGGCCACATGCAAAAATGTTTGGCTCCTCTCTCCTTCAGCTTGCTGAGGTTTTTCTTTCTGCACCTGCAGCCCACAACACGGCACTAGAGTCTTTGATATCATCGAGGATTTCTGCATTGGTCTATTGAAGGCTTCATCATAAAGAGGTGGAGAAGGGATTGTATTATGTTCATTCATAGTTGAAGTCAAAGCATTAGAGGCTGAAGAATATGCATGTTTGGGACACAATCATCGGCAGTTTGTTCTAGATGTCAGAGTAAAATTGTTTTGCGGCTATAATCGGGCCTGGCCTAAGCTTTGTAATGTAACTCGTCTTTTTGCTTGAACTCTGTAGATTCAAACAACTAACTGTTGTGGTTGTACATTTCTGAAAGCGTTTTCTCTTTGACCGAGACTCCAAGATGCGGCCTTCATTATCCTTTTTAGAGCATCTCTGGCAGTGCCCGCAAAACGTGAACCCGCAAAACAATTTTAAGGGTCAGGTTTTTCGTGTTCTTGCGCGAGAAATCGTGCCGCGAAGAACAGAGCCCGCAAACGAAACTGCAAATCTGAATTTCAACATGCAGATTTTAGCGGGAACAAAGTACAATTCATACTAGATAGATGTTCTTCGCTACAGATAGATTTCATCGTTGTTTTTACACAAAATGCAAACCCTAGATTAGCCTAGAACTACACATCGCCGCCCAAACCCTAGACTGCAAAATTTGCTCCTCACCGGAGCCACGGGCGCGGCGGCGACAGCGGTGGAGGAGCTTCACTCCTCGTCGGAGGTCGATGACGGGCGGGAGGCAGCTGATGACCAGCGTCTGCTGCAGGAGGACCTCTTCGAGCTCCTCGTCGCGGGCGGCCGTGGCGGCGTGCTCCGCCGCCTTGTGCTTGGACCGCAGCAACGTCGCCGCCAGCGCGCGGTCGAGCTACTCGTCGGGGATGAAATCCTCAGGCCCGAGCGTGACGCCGAAGTGCTCGGGGTCGTAGCACCTGGCGCGGCGGAGGAGCTGCTGGCGCCCATGGAGGAGCTGCTGGCGCCGCGGAGGAGCTGCTCGCGACGGCGACGCTCGATCTCCCGCTCCCGCTCCCTCCGGAGCCGATCAAACTCCGGCACGTCGCGGCGGAAGTACGCATCCGGCACCGGCTCGCCGAGCTTGTACTTCCGTGCGGCTCGCTTCCATGCGCCGTAGCTGCGGACGACCAGCGCCCGCTTCTCGTCGGAGTAGTCTCCGCCGAACCGGTCGTCGCCGGGGAGCGGCGACTCTGGTTCCCTCTTCGGCGTCATGGCGGCTCGGCGTCGCCGGATCTGTAGAAGGGGAGGCGGGATTGCTCGTCGGAGACGGCGGAGTGAGAGAGGGATTGCTCGCCGGAGGAGGTGGGGAAATGGGGATTGAAATCCGCAAATGCGGTCGGAAGCCAAATAAATACGGGCTAGCGGTGCGGATTCACGGGCCCCCACAAAACGTTTGCGGGCCGACGCAAATTTGCAGGCGCTGGTCTGGCTGAAAAACGGCCCCAAACCACAAACTCGCCGGATTTTTGCGGGTTCGGGCGTTTTGAGGCGCTGCTAGAGATGCTCTTACAATAGTGTCCGAAAGCATGAAACTTAAGTGTTTTCATTCTGCTCAGATTTTTATGTGCTAAAACGTTTCTTCCTGACAAAAGGGGGAACACTTGATTCATGCTATGAGGAGAATATTTGGCCCAATATTGACAAAAAGGACCAGAAACTTCAAAATGAACATTTCGACATTGCGGACTGTTCCGCATTATCTGTTCTTGGATTCGGCAGAACATAATTTTGAACATCTTTTTTTTCCTGGCATAATAAATGAACAAATTACAGCCAAACAAAAGTGTAGAAAAAAGAAAGAAATGTTGAAACGTGATACGCTATTCAGATATCCTAAGGCTTCTTCCCTAGCGCTTTCATCTCGAATTCTCGATTGATCTGATCTTAGGAAGAATCATTTCTGTTCTCCCCTCCTGCCTGACATGGACACTTGGACAGGCAGGGGTTCACACTTGCACTTGATCCTCTGTTCTTCCTCACATGAAGAGGCTCGTGGGTTCGTCGACGTTGAATGTCAGGTCAAAGTCGAAGAGGCCGTACGGCGTGAACTCGGCGTCCATGGTGGGCGCGTGCACTGGCCCGGACACGTCCGCGAGTGCTGACACCACCTCGTGGAGGTCGCCGTCGGAACGCCACTCCGTGTACGCGGTCACCGGGTATGGTGACATGGCCAGGGCACCGTAGGAGTCTGAAGCTACAGGCGAGGCCTTCGACTGTGGCGACACTCTCCGCGCTACCGGGTGCCTCTCCGGCGTCAGCGGCGAGACGTTGCCGTGGTCTGTGTCCACCGTGAGGCCGGCGCTGAGGCTGTGCAGCAGGCTCTGCGCGTGCGGGTTGTGCTGGCTTGGCGGCGTCCTCCTGCCGCCCGCGGGCCTGCAGGTGTGCTGGCCGTGGTAGACGACGTCGAAGAGCGTGGGGTCCTCATCGGCGCGCTGCACTTGCCTGGTGGCGGCGCAGCCCTGCGAGTTGCGGTGGGTGCAGCGGTAGTACCCTCTCGGGTGCTTGGCGCCGAGGATGTCCTTCTGCCCGTACTTCCTCCAGCTGTGACCGTCGTCGCCAGGTCCCTCGGCGCCGCCCGCCGCGCTCACCCTCACCTGGCTCGTCCACCTCGCCGTCGCCTTCCTCTTCTTGGTGTTGGTCCTGAAGGGCTGGTCGGAGGCGTCGCTGAGCGGGCTGGACGTGCTGGATGGCGTCGGTGCGTCGGGGGCGAAATGCGCGGCGACGAAGCCGATGGACCTGTCGGTGAGTGCGACGATCTCCGCGGAGAGGGCGCGGCACAGGTCGACGGAGGTGTCCGGCGCGTGCAGGTGCAGCTCGAGCTGCCGCACCAGCTCCTGGATGCGGCACAGGTCCGACACCAGCTGCAGGTTCCCGCGGCCGCCGCCGTTACCATCCACGCTCTCCATTGCCGTACACAGGGGAGAATTAATCGGATTCGGTTCGATCGGAGGAAGTGATTAGTCAAGGATTTTGCTGGATCGCGAGGTGGTGGTGGTGAGAGCCGGGGGGACGAATCTTCTTATAGAGGAGAGGAGTCGGAGTTCAAGTGAAGTGAGGTGGTGGGGTTTGTTTGACTGGTGGGGATTGTCGGGACTGCCATTTGATTGGCTGCTGCCTTCCCGGGTTGGGTTTCATATGTCGTATTATCCGTCTACCCGTTCTAGAGACACGGTTTTGTTCCGAACGCAGCAACCAAAGCCGTGGATTGTGTTACGTGTTAATTTAGGCTACGCTAAAATATTGTCAGCTATAGATTTCTAGTAGTGAAATCTGAGTAACTAACGTGAAGGTCGGTACAATTATGGAGCCTAAAATACTACATTCTTTGAGGATATTTTTTCCATGAGAGATATGCCAAGCACTTCTAGACAGGAATCTGATAAGACTTCTGAACTGTCATTCTATAGAACATTATGAACAAACGCATGACAAAAATCCTGAGAAGGATGACGAGAAAACCTTGGTAGGAGCAAGAGACAGAGGACTGCAAAGTCTTTTGTGATGATTTCCTTGTGTACCTTGTGGATGGCACTCCCACTTCTATTTCAGAGGCTTATGCGTCTCCGGATGCTGATTACTGGAAAGAAGCAGTCTGTAGCGAGATGGACTCCATCATGGCTAACAGGACATAGGAAATTACTGAACGTCCCTATGGTTGTAAATCATTGGGATGTAAGTGGGTGTTCAAAAAGAAACTTAGGCCAGATGGTACGATTGAAAATTACAAGGCTAGCTTGTGGCCAAGGGTTATTCTCAGGATGAAGAGGAAGATTTCTTTGATACTTATTCACCTGTGGCCAGACTGACCACCATACAAGTATTACTCTCGTTGGCGGCCTCGCATGGTCTTCTCGTCCACCAGATGGATGTTAAGATGGCTTTCCTAAATAGAGAGCTAGACGAGAAAATCTACATGCAACAGCCAGATGACTTTATAATAGATAGTCGGGAAGAAAATGTGTGTAAGTTATTGAAATTTATATGGTCTGAAACAACACCTAAGCAATGGCATGAGAAGTTCAATATAACTTTAACATCAGTTGGCTTTGTTGTTAATGAAGCTGACAAATGCGTATATTATCGCCATGGTGGGGGGAAGGAGTTATATTGTGCTTGTATGTTGATGACATACTGATATTTGGGCCAACCTCAAAGTCATCGAGGAGGTTAAGTCGTTTCTGTCTCAGAACTTTGAGATGAAGGACCTTGGTGTGGCTGATGTTATCTTGAACATCAAGCTATTGAGAGATAACGAGGGTGGGATTACACTTCTGCAATCCCATTATGTTGAGAAGATTTTGAGTCGTTTTGGATATTTGGATTGCAAAACTTCTTCAACACCATATGATCCTAGTATGCGGATTCGAAAGTTTGAAGGCACAGCTAAGGATCAGCTCAGATACTCTCAAGTCATAGGTTCACTCATGTACCTAGGAAGCACTACGAGGTCTGACATCATGTTTGTTGTGTGCAAACTGAGACCGTTTGTTTCCAATCCGGGTGATGTGCATTGGCATGCTGTTGAAAGAATTATGCGCTATCTGAAAGGTACTGTGAACTATGGACTTCACTATACCGGATACCCGTCAGTGCTTGAAGGGTATTGTGATGCAAATTGGATCTCTGATGCTAATGAGATGAAAGCCACAATGGTTATGTGTTTACTCTTGGAGGTGGCGTGTTTCCTGGAAGTCTTGCAAGCAAAATCTTAACGAGATCGACAATGGAAGCAGAATTAACAGCATTAGACACATCTGGTGTCAAAGCAGGATGGCTTGGAGATCTTTTGAGTTTTGATGGACTTGCCAGTGGTTGAAAGGCCAGTTCCGGCTATCCTTATGAACTGTGACAATCAGACAGTTATTGTCAAGGTAAAGAGTTCAAAGGACAACATGCAGTCCAACAAGCACATAAGAATGAGATTAAAAGTTGTCAGACATTTAAGAAACTCCGGAGTAATAACATTGGATTATATCCAGTCGGCTAAGAATCTGGCAGATCCCTTTACTAAAGGGTTATCACGTGTTGTGATAGAAAGTGTATCGAGGGAGATGGGTATGAGACCCACATGAGTTGCCATAGTAGTAATCCAACCTATGTGATCGGAGATCCCGTGAAGTAGGACCTGGGAAAACAAGCTAGTGGTTAACTAAGGAGAGTAACTTTACTAACCCACTCCGTTGGAGATGCAATACTCTCGGTAACTGTATGGCAGGTTGACTTTTGTCTTAATGTGTTCCAAGGCTTATATAAGCAAGATTTTATCCTACAGAACGATCTTTTGGAGGAACACACCTATATGAGCCTGACTGTTGGTCACAGTCTATGAGATTGGGGTGATCTCTAGTAAGTTCATGAATAGGCCAGGAGTGTGACTAATATGCTCCACACGAGGGGTCAGTCTTCGGCAGCCTAGTATTGGTAAGACATTTGGTGAAACTTCTTTACGCCAAATTGACAATTCAAAGCATAGTCCATTGTCAGTTGTGAAGGAGTGTAGCTATTTGCTCTAGTGGATGTTCAACCTTAACGGGTCTCCACTGAAAATACTGGTATATAAAAACAGTGTTTGGAACAGAGGACAACATCACGGGTCTTTGGGATCTGGTGGGGGATTGTTGAAATATTGGGGTGGGCTTTAGGCCCTTCTAACAATTCCAGAAAATCCCTAAAGGCCCATGTTGTCATGGCAAGTGGTGGGAGTTTCGTCCCACATGGCTAATTGGGAGAGATGTACACCAACATAAGGTGAGCTCTTCTCCCACAGGTACAGAAGAACTCCAACTTCCAGAAGCCCAAGGCGAAAACTGGTGTCCAACAGAATACCGACTTCAAGAAGAAGGGTAAGAAGCCCTTCAAGAAGGATAAGATGAAAGGTCGCTGCTTCACTTGTGGTTCAGAGGAACATTGGGCTCACAAGTGTCGAACAAGTTCAAGGCAGGACAAGACTCCAAGTCCGTCAACATGATTGTGAGCAACAATGAGAATGGGGCATCCGGGTACGGTAATTTGTTTACCGTATTTTCAGTTTGTCAGTCTAACGATTGGTGGATTGACATGGGTGCAAATATTCATGTATGTGCTGACATCTCATTGTTTTCTTATCAAGTCACAGGGAACGGGTCCGTACTAATGGGGAATGGCGCGAGTGCTTCTGTTCATCGTGTTGGCACGGTCGATCTGAAGTTTACGTCGGAAGGATCGTGCAGCTCAAGAACGTGCAGCATGTCCCCGCCAATCAAGAAGAATCTCGTTAGTGGCTCCCTTCTCTAGGTTTAAGTTGGTATTCGAGTCTAATAAAGTATTGTTACGAAATATGGACTATTTGTTGGAAAAGGTTATGAATGCGCAAGTCTGTTCCGCTTTTCCCTCGCTGATTTTTGTAATAAAGTCGTGAACAATATTCATTCGAATGTTAATGAAACAGAAGTTTGGCATTGACGTCTTTGTCACATTGGTTTCGGTTGTATGACGCGGCTAGCAGAATCGAATTTAATCCCAAGTTTCACTTTAGCCAAAGGTTCTAAGTGCCATTCGTGTGTGCAAGCAAAGCAACCTCGCAAGCCCCATAAGGTTGCGGAGGAGAGACACTTGGCACCGTTAGACCTCATACATTCTGATCTCTGTGAGATGAATGGTGTGTTGACTAAAGGTGAAAGAGATACTTCATGACGCTGATAGATGATTCCCTAGATATTGCTATGTATATTTGTTAAGCACTAAAGATGAGGCTCAACACTATTTTAAAATCTATAAGGCAAAAGTTGAGAATCAACTTGAAAAGAAAATTAAACGAATCCGGTCAGATCGTGGTGGAGAGTACTTCTCCAATGAGTTTGATTCTTTCTGTGCGGAACACGGCATTATTCATGAGAGGACGCCTCCCTATTCACCCCAGTCAAATGGGGTTGCCGAGCGAAAAGACCGTACTCTAACAGATTTGGTTAACGTCATGTTAGATACATCGGTTTATCCAAGGCATGGTGGGGGGAGGCTATCTTGACGTCATGTCATGTCCTGAATAAAGTTCCGACAAAAGACAATGAAATCACTCCCTATGAGAAATGGGAGAAGAGAAGCACACAACACTCTCATACTTACGTACTTGGGGCTGCTTGGCGAAAGTCAACGTGCCGATCCCCAAAAAGCGTAAGCTTGGACCAAAGACCGTGGATTGTGTTAATTTGGGCTACGCTAAGAATAGCGTCGGCTATAGATTTCTAGTAGTGAAATCTGAGGTACCTGCACAGATCAATTCAATATTTCCTACGGGATCCTAGAAATTTGTTTTGTTCCGAGCCCAGAAGGCGTCCATCGGAATATTTAGACGGTAAGATCGATGTTTGGGCTTCTTCTTGAGAAATGTGATGGTTAATATTAAGCGAGCGCTCCTGCTAATGTAAAAAAAAACTGGACTAGATACTGCATTGAAACTTCAACGGTGCGGTATAGATTACAAAAAGGACCCCCAAAAGCAGAACAATTATGAATCGGTCCTTGACAATTATAGCGCAAACCCTAAACGAAAAACAAGAAACACGATCGGGTCCTCTGTTGCCGCCGAAAACACAGGCGTCAAGCGATGACCCACCACGCGAGCACCGGGGACGAACCACTTGCTGCAGGGGAATAAGCGCCGCCGCGAGTCCTCCAAAGAGCCTCCGATGGAGGTTGTTGAATCCCTTATGCAGCGCCGACACCAAGGCTTGGAGCTGCTACCCACCATCACTTTGAGTCGGCAGCCAAACAAGTACCATCGAGGATGTTCTCAAAAAAAGTGCAACGTCACCTCTTCCCCGACCTTCTCCCACACAGCAGCCCACCGCATCAAGCTGCTTCTTCTCCTCGCCACCACGGGAGGCCAGAAGGGGAAGTAGCAGGGGCGCCCCTGGTACAGAAGAAGCCACACCATCGCTTATTGAAGCGAGCCGCGACCAAGCACTCCCAGATCGTCTTCCTCATCGGAAGCACATCAGGTGTGCTTAGCAAGCTTTGCCCTTCACCGCGCCACAGCTGCAGGACGGACAAGCTCGAAAGCAAGGCACAAGCTTCAGATCTGCCGAACTTGACGCCGGTCAACTCCCTCCCCATACCGCCATGGCCGGCCAGAGGGAGCTTCACAACCTCACATCTCTAGATCCAGAAGGCAAAACTAACTTTATTGAACGGGCTTTCGGCTTCCACCGTTCCAACAGCAACCTCGCACCTCGAGAGCTCACAAAAGAGCGTCGAGGGTGGTCAACCAGTGCAAGGCAACATCATCGGTTGGTAGAAGCCCGACGGCATCTCGCCAATCGCCATGAATGACGACATATCTAACCCTAAACCTACTACTACGACGAGATTGTTGAGTATATAAGCAATTGTTCGATTAAATTAATCCAAGTATAAATCATGAGCATGACATAAACAGTGCTAATGACATACTGAAACTCTATGACAAAATCATGTACTAGACAAATAGTAGAAAAATCTACACAAATCACTAGTACGGCAGACATGCAAGTAATCAGGAGAGGGATAAACGTGTACCCTCCAATAGGCCAGTTGGCCGTAGCAGTAGAGGAGGCAGCGGCAGCAGCGGCTGCTACTGAGGCAGCAGCAGCGGTACCGGTCTCCTCGGCAACCTTGTCGGCGTCGTTGCTCATGGTGATGACGAAGGCGACGCAAACGTAGTTGATGCAGATGAACGGAGGCGAGCAGTCGCGTGGAAGACGCTCCCCAAAAACCTAATCGCCCTCTCCCGTATAGGATGTTGAGAGGCGGGGTTTCGGAGGCCTGCTCTCCCGTCAACCGTGTACGTGGTCGACGGGATGGGATCAGCGATGGCAGCAACAGCGAGAGGAACGACAATGGCGGCGCGTGGAGCAGATGCGATCTGTTGTCTGTATCCTGGAGAGGAGCGACCTCTCTTATATACACAGAGGTGGAGGCGAGAGGTCCAACCGAAACATGCACAATCAATTCTGAAAACGTCCATACTTAAGAGCAGTTAAGTCAAACGTTTCAGCGCACAATGAATTCTGAAAACGACCGTACCTAAGAGCACTTAAGACAAATGTTTCAGCTCGTATTCATTTTCCATTAAGACAAAACGTTTCAGTTGACCGTTCATATTCCATTCCTGCGTGACAAAAAGAATACATCGGCTCGACAAGATTCCCGCAACCCGTGCGCGCGTCGTGGCGAGGCAAGGCGAGGGGTGGCGGGTGGAGGAGGAGGAGGAGCGCGCGTGTGGAACATCTCTCTTCACTTGACAACCAACTCATACATGTGGGAGAAGAGCTCACCTTATATGTTGGTGTACATCTCTCCCAACTAGTAATGTGGGACTAAACTCCCACCACTTGCCATGACAACATGGGCCTTTAGGGATTTTCTGGAATTGTTAGATGGGCCTAAAGCCCACCCCAATATTTCAACAATATTTCAACAGAGATGAGCAAGACCTAATATGTACAGAGAGCCACAACCTCCATCTCCACTCTAGCTACCGAAGCCGACGGATGAGGAGAGGTGCAGCACCACGCAGAGCTCAGCGACTCTCAAAACTTGGGAGAGGGGAGGAGAGAGAAAGAGGCGGAGGAAATGAGAGTCGCTGCTGCCCCGATCCGCGCTCCTGCTAATGTAAGGAAGGCCATCTTCTTCCGTGAGAAAACATGCCTACCTTCTAAAAGCTTAGTTTTTAACAGAAGTATTTTGGATTAATACGAAACATGTATGGAGTCTGGTCATATCTTATATGAGAAATTGGAAAGTCCCCTTCAAATATTTAGAGGGAGGAAAGGTAGACATGTTCATGACTCTGCTGATGGAGAAACTGAGAAGCCCTTTGGCGCTGGTGGGGTGAGATGCACAAATTTTGGGTGGGTTTCCACCTGGATGATGGCTGCGAAAGAAGCTATCGATGGAGGACGTGCTTGCCTGGCATATCTGCGTGACCATCATGAGGAAGACGCCACAATCCATGTGGTGACCTTATGAGAAGCGATCATGTTCTCTCTACCCCCTACGTTGTCCCTTGCAGATAGATTAAGTTGTTTACGTGTTCGGTAATGACGTCAATAGTATCTTTTGCCAACCAAAAAGCTTGTTTTGGGTTTTGGCAAAGCTTGGTAGCTTTGCAGCTTGACTTGGATGTAAAAAAAGCCCCAGCGGGTGGTGGGCAAAAACCTCGTAGCTGGTACTAGATGAAAGGATCATATGGTCACCTAGAGGGGGGGGGGGGGGTGAATAGGTGCTACCCAATTTTTAGTTCTTTTTCGATTAAAGCTTCACACAAAGGTAAATTCTCTAGATATGCAACTACGGTGAATTTACCTATATAACAAGTTAACACTAAGCAAGAAACAAGATACAAGTAAATACTAAGATAAAGGAGTAATCGAACGGGAAGCACGTGGAGAAAAGGATGTATTCCCGAGTTTCTCCTTTTTAGGGGAGTACGTCTCGTTGTAGGGGTGTGAGTTTCGCCACAACGGGCTTACTCAACGCCACAAAGGCCTTACCCTATTCTCCGATGAACCTTACCACAAAGGCTCGGTTCACCTTCCAAGCATATGGTTTGAAATTGCAACCATAAACATTTTACTAATAGAGTTTATAAAGCCCCCCTAAGGTGCGGATTGAGCGTGTCTCAAATATTTACATCTTGCTCTATTTCTAAATAACTTAATCAGATAAATGGCCACATCATCCAACGTATCAACAAGTAAACTAAAAGATAATACACACGTGAAGACGTGCTTCATCAACAAAAGCATATAACTCTACTATGCACTAGCGAATTGCTTATGCAACAACCGTAGGCATTACTTTAGAACACTGCCATTAGTAAATCAGTGACCAAAACCTATAATAATTTAAATGATTGGTTTTTCCTTAGCAAATATAATATAATTGAGTACTCCCTCCATCCCAAATAGGTGGCTTATAAATTGAATAAAAAATTCAACGCTTTCTATGATTGATTAAATAAATAGAAGAGAATGTCAACAAGTACAAAATTTCGTAGATACACCTTATTCACGCCGGGCGTTCGGGTAACCCGACGGGTTCGGGTCGGGTAATTCGGGATATAGAAAAATCGGGTTTTGAGAAATGATATCCGTAATTTGTTAGAACATTTTAATACCCGACAACTCGGGTACCCGACAAATCGGGTTCGGGTTCGGGTAATCCCGAATTCCCCGAAATACATCACACTAAGAACATCATTTCTTCAGATTTCTTCAGATTTGAGGGCAGCGGAGCACTAGGAGGACGTCGTCCTCGCCATGGTGCGGAAGATGGAGGCTTCGTGGCGCTGCAGAGCCGCGGTGAGCTGGGAGGCGTCGTCGCCGTCGCCGTACTGCGGAACCTGCAGGCGAGCAGCCCCTGGTTGCCGACGCGGAGGCGATGCGCTAGGGCCTGGCAGTGGGGGGCGCCCCTGGCAGTGGGCAGTGGCAGCGAGCGGCCGAAGCATCTCTAGGCTATGGCGGCGCAGCGATAGATCGATGGTGTGCACGGCTGTGCGTTGTGGCGACGGAGATGGGAGGCTGGGTCGATGCTCGATGGGTCTGGCCGTCTGCGTGGTCTGGGAGCACGAGGAGATGTGGGGAAATAGGGTTAGGGAGAGATAAATGGGCTGCTGGGCTGCGCAAACATGTAAACGTGCTGGGCTGAGATAAATGGGCTGCTGGGCTGTTCGGGTAAATCGGGATATTCGGGTTCCCTGGAGTGATACCCGAATTACCTGAACTAAATTCGGGTTTCTAGAAGTGATACCCGTACAAGTGCTCGGGTTTGTCGGGTTCGGGGTATACGGGTCCGGGTCCGGGTTTTTCGGGTTCGGGATTCGGGTTTCGGGTTTTATGCCCACCGTGACACCTTATGGTGGAAGAACCGCTATTTGCACCTGAGCACCAGTCCTCTCGCCCTTTAAAAAAATAGAAAACATTATCTTTGTGTTTCAAAAAACATTGAAAAAATATTGAACTACATATGCACATATAGTACATGCGATACAAGTTTTGCTAGAAAATACATTGTATTTTAGTCTACACAGAAAAGGATAAATTTCAGAATAACATAAGAGCTTTTTATTCCTTTACAAAGCCATGGATTTTTTTTCTGCAACGCAAACTGAAACGCTTTTCTTACCGAAACTTTGCACAAGTATACATAACATGCGTACGTATTCACTTTTTTTTGGAATCTTTTGATATTCAAACTACCATTTTCAAAAACAGGGCGTGAGTGAGCTCGGGAGCCACAAATCATCTCTATCTAGTGATATTTTTGAACGGGTCTATCTAGCGATATTGATTCTGTATTATAGGTCTTACTTTTTTTATATACATATTCAGTCAAAAATAAAATGTTGATATTTTACTGAATTTATAACCCACCTGTTTGGGGATGGAGTGAGTATGTAAATGTTTATTTTATTGCTTTTATGAGATCTCTTCTCAGTAATTTGCCGAACTGATATTCAAATGTCATCGTTCCCTTATTCGAACACAAACGGAAAGGTTTTAGACCGACATGGCTATGCTTAGAACTTTCATGTGGACAACTAGTCGACTCTGCCCGGGAATTCTTTCTCCAGACCACGGTGTATGGCCATTGTAACTTACGGGTCGGATTTGGTTGAGCGAGACGGATCCATGGAAAAACCATCAGAATCTTGGACCGGTCCACGGTCTTGCTCTCAGTCTCTCTAGCTAGCCCTGCCGGACAGAGATGCAAGTGAGATCAGAAGAAAGTTCAAAGTGCTGACCATTTCAACACTTTCCTTGAATATCATTCTCTCCTTTTTTTTTGGCTTCCATTTATTCCTTCCTGCCTTGAGTTAACTATATAGAACAATGTTTTGGTCAACGTGTGGTGATAGAGAAACAAACACGAGTACAGTTCTGGTACCGTCTTATGTGTCTTGAGCTGATTATATTTCAAATGGTTTTTTCTTTGTTGGTTTTGTAAAAAACACAGACAAGAAAGTGATCTCAAGAGAAACAGTGTTAAACCAGCGTGCTGAGATCGTGGGGGGCGAGCGAGATGAGGGTCAGTGAGAGTTTTTTTTTTTTGACGTGGGGTCAGTGAGAGTTTACGAGTGGGGAAAATACGTGGAAGCTTGACCGGCGAGTAGGAATCTTCAAGCCTCTTTGCGCGTTGTTTGAACGAAACAGGACAGGCAAAGACTGAGAGTGCGTGTGTGCGTGACTTCAGCAATCGCAGGGCGCATTAGGTATGCGGTATAAGGATATCTCCACTCGTGGCGCCCCCAGGCCGAAAAAAGGCGCTAAACTGGGCCGCTTGGGGGCATCGGCGCTATTTGGTCTCATGGGGGCGGCGTTTTTCCAGTCGTGTGAAACCCATGAAAACGCCCAAAAATTTAAAAACATAAATTCAGGCGAGATTCATAGAAGATAGGCGATATTCATAGAAGTTCAGGCTAATGTCGATTACAAATACTTAAAAAAAACATTAAAAAAAGGTAAACACGCCCAGCCGACTGTAGAACTGCTGGCTGTAGTCGCCACCGTCGTCGTCGTCGTCGTCGGAGATGCCCGACGTGGCGTTGGATGGGCCTGCGCCGTCGTCGCCGCCGTGCCACCTGCTCGGCCCTGGCTGCGCATCCTCCTCCTCGTCGGAGTCGTCGACGGCGATGGCCGTGTCGTACCGCGCCTGTTCCTCGGCGGCGAGACGCAGCTGGCGGTCCACCTCCTCCTGCTGGTACATCTCCCACGACCAGGCGCAGGCGGCGTTGACAGGGCCGGCGGGTGCTCGGCGAGCTTCTGGCCGGAGAAGTCCTCGGGGTCCTCCGGCGCGCCCATGTTCAGTGTCGTGCGCACGTAGTCACTCGACGACGACCACACGGGCTCGGTCTTGGGCTTCTTCAGGGGGGGCACGGCTGGAGGAGGAAGCCTTCTTCTTCGGCACAAGGCGCAGGTGGCCCCGTGGTGGCGAGGGAAGGCGGCGACCGGAGTTGAGGATGATGCCGCCGCTGGGCCTGCACGGCGGCGAGTCCTCCGGCTGGGGCTTGACACGGACGAGCCCGGAGCGGGGCGTGGGCGTCAAGATCGGCGTGGAGGAGGAGGACCGGCCGGGTGTCGACGACCAGCGTGGCCCAGAGGAGGAAGAGGACGAGCCGGCCCCCATCCTCCTCGGCAGCCACGAGGACGCGCCGCGGCGGCGCGAGAACGCTGGAGTCCGCGGCGGCATGGTCAGGCGGGGGTGGTTGCCGCCGTCGATGTAGTCCAGGACGTACGTCAGGGTACGCCCTGTCGCGCTCCGCCACTGACGACGGCCGACTCGGTTCCACCGCCCCTCGACGGCGCCGTTGTTGTTGGTGTCGGCGAGCTCCTGCTCGTGGCGTCGGAGGAAATACTGGGTCCAGAAAGCGTCGTTGGCGGGGTCCCAGCGCGGGTCCGCCGCCTGCTCCCCCGTGAGGCCATCGAGGACCTCCTGGATCGCGGCGTCGCGCTCCGCCCCTGACGGCGGTGGCCGGGGACGCGCATGTCCGACGGCATGGGTAGCCCGCGTCGCAGAGCATGCGCGCCTCCCAGTCGTGGAGGGAGCGCCGACCGAAGCCATTGGCCGCCGCGCCGTCGCCGGGGTACCTCCCGGCCATGGTCTTGGTGTGGCGAGGGCGAGAGAAGCTAGGGTGCGGCGAGGGAAGGCGAGTGGTGTGGTTGTGCACGGCGAGTGGTGTGGCTGTGCACGGCGAGGACGCGGGGTCTTTATAGCGGCGCGGAAGGCCAGACGGCAGGGGCGGTGGCGCGCCATTACTGCGCCGCGTGCCCCGCGATTGGACGCGTCGGAGACGGCCGCTCCACTAGCGGCTGCCACGCCATTTATTCCGGCAGGCTTTTGACCGGCGCGGGCGCCGAGGGGATAGGAACGCCGCTCACGGGCGGTTCTGTTTCGCGCCATTTCGCCCGGGTCGCTGACAGCGCTGGCCCGCCTGTTTTGCGTGCCACTCCCCCTCCCCCCCCCCCCCCCCCCCCCCTGGCGCAAAAACGACGCTAAGCGGCGCTATTTGGGCTCCTGGGGGGACGACTGGGAGAAAACGGCGCTATTTCTCGGGCTGGAGGACGAGTGGAGATGCTAATCTGATCTGATTATATTATCTGGTGGGTGTCATACGCGTATTCCACATGGCAATCCGTAATCGCTGTACAAAAATAATCATGCTCGCTCTATCTTCTGCTACTCCGCCGCACTCTAGTGATCCACTCAACCGCACTGCTGCCTCATATACTCCTACGGAAAACTTCTATCTTAAACCTTAATCTTGTACATGTTGGATAGATCGAGCCCTGAACTCGAAATCCTTCATACTCTAAAGTACTGAATTTCGGTCTAAATTACACCTTGGACTTGTTTTCCAAAACAAACAAATAAATTCTAATTTTCTACTCCCACTGACTAAGTTGGTCCACGTGTCATATATGCCTTCTTCCCCCACTATCCCCTCTCCATCTCTCTCGTGGCCTCCACGTGTCATATATGTTTTTTGTTGGTGCACTTAGCGTCGGTGGAGGGCGTTTGGACGTGCATCTCCGATGAATCTTCATGGATTTGGTATGCTTTGGTCTCTAATGACACCATCAAAATTTGGTCGGTGTTCGTGGTCTTTGGAACAAGCTTTCTTCGTCGTCTTCTCATCTTCATTGACAACTCCCTGGTCGATGTTTCTACAAGCTCATGTGTTTAAACAAGTTTGCTCTGATGAGACAGAGGTCTAGACACGACAACGAGTTTTGCATACGGCATGGCGCCGGTGAATATAGGAGGAAGATTTTGGCACGCCTAAAGATGTTAGGTCCAGTTCTTTTGACGGCTTCTCCGAAAAGCTGCCTCTCCCCCAGCTTACTGGGGAAGCCCCCCAAAATTCGATAGGGCTTCCAAATTTGGGATGGTGGGATAAGTGGGTACCATCCCACTTTATCCCACTTTGCATCCTTGCGTCTAAGGATTAAATGTTATCTTCTTTTTCTATAAGGGTGTGTCTGTAAGGACTTCGGATACTTAATATATTAATATATGGTCCTAGGACTTTTTGCAAAAAAAAAGTGTGATTTATCGTTGTTATGCAATCGGTTGACTGTTAATAGAAAAATGAAATTGGGCCACAGTTACGCAATGCTAGTTGGAAGATAAGGTTGGAGGCTTGGAACCGTGTGCTGCTACACTAGTATTTCCCTTATGTCAAAGAATTAAAGTCAGATGTTGGATGTCGGAGTACCTGAGTGGAAAATAAAAACAGAGTACCAAGTGCATGGTTTTCAACTGAGTCACGAGTTGGCATTCTAAAATCATCACCGTCTTCGCAGGGTCCTGCTCACTGGATTTCCCCCCGAATGTTTTTCAAATCGGGCCGTAAATTCAATAGTAAGCGCATCTCTACCGGGCCTCCAAATTCGTGTCCGGCACCCCCCAATGGAGGCCCAATTGGGGGTGCCGGACATGTGTACGCCCATGTTTTTGACCCCGCCCACAGCGGCGCACCCCAAAGGCCCACCCCAAATGGCACTAGTTTTGAGCAATAGATCGAACACCTTGCGGACGCACGAACCGCCGCCGGTTCACCTTCGCGTCGCTTTGGAACACAGCAATCAAACTGTTCAGCCGCCCCGGATTTGAAGTACCAAATCACGGCCATGACGTAGTTTCGACCGCGCTGGAGAACAAGTCTCCAACGCCGACCATCAAAAAAGGGTCGACCGCGCCGAAGAACTAGTCTCCAATGCCGGCCATCAAAAGGGCGCCCCCCCCCCCCCCCCCCCCCCCCCCCCCCGGGGCAATGGTGCATGCCGAAATGCCGATCACGCGATCACGCGTCGGCTTCCTCCTCCTCGCCTTCCTCTTCGGACTGATCGAGCGCCGCCGCTTCGGCCGCCGTCTTCTCAGCCTGAATGCGCCTCCGTTCGGCCACGAAGTAGGCCTTCTGGTTGGGGCTCATGTCGCTCGTGTTGGTGGCCATGAACAGACGCTCCTCTTTCTTCTCCTGGGCCTTGAGCTTATTCTTTTGCATCTTGAAGTAGAGCGCCCACTTCTTGTCGGACGCTTCTTGCATCTTCTTCTTCTCGGCAGTCGACTCGGCAACGAAGATCTTCAACGTCTCTTGGATGCTGCCCGGCGCCGCCGGCTTCTTGCCAGCACTGGCCGCCGCCTTGCACGCCTTGACTCCCATCTCTGGACGGTCCGCGCTGGCAGGCGGCAGGCTTCTTTCATCTCGCTCGGCGTTAGCGTTATCCTTGACATGGCGCTTCCACTTCGAGCAGTCGCAAAGCTTCTCCCAGCAATGCAAAAGCTTGTATGGCTTCTTTTCATCCATCTCCAAGTCGAGGTACATGTACTTGGCATCCTTCAACTGTATTGAACAAAAAACAAGTCAACAAACATGGCCGGTTACAAGTAAGCCGCAAGTTAAGATGACAAGCTGACCTTGTCGGTGTCATTCTTGCCACTCTCATCTCTATTCATGATTTGCTCATGGCAACCATGAAACTTGCTAGTGAGAGCCGCGATGACGCCCCAACGGCTCTCAACCGATTTGACATTGCGATCGGGCAAATCATCATTAGGTGGATACGACCTTCTTTCGGTGTAGTCCTTATGGATGCGTGCCCAATATGCATCCCTCTTTTGGTTGGCGCCCTTCGTGGTGCACATGCTCACATTCATCCACGCCTCGCATAACAACACGTCCTCCGTGTCGGTCCAAGTCCGGCCTCTGTAACCTGCCTTCTTGCCGCCATCTTCGTCGTTGTCGCCGTCCTCTTCGTCACCCTCCCCTTCCTGGTCCTGGCCGTGGTCGCCATCCTGTTCGTCGCCCTGGCCGAACAGATCTGTGTCGGCGTGGACATAAGTTGCATCACCGGCAATGATTCCATTCATCACCTCGGCGTCACCATCCTACGACACAAATACAACAATTTGCATCCGGCCGCCGCTCGCAATAAGTACACACACCAACAATTTGCATCCGGTCGCTCGCAATAAGTGCGCCCAACAAACAATCGGCCAGGAACACAATAAATAGCACGCACCTGACCGAGTTGGTCGACCGCGTTGTCGAAGAGGAGGCCGCGGGAAGCAGTCGCGTCGCCGTTTGTGGCTGCCGTCCGCCGCATCGCCGGCGATTCGCTGAACACCAACGGCGCCTCGTTCAGATCGAGGGCGTCGGGGGGGGGGGGGGGGGGGGGGGGGGGATCCGCGACTGCTGCGCCTGGTAGCCGGAGGTGTCGTCGAAGAAGCCCGGGGCAGACGGCGACCCGCAAAAGACGTCGGCGTCCCCCGGGCTTGAGCTGCTTTGGCTCATGGCGATCAACATCTCGGCGGTCTCACCAGCCGCCTTGTCCTTCGCCTTCAGTCGCCTCATCTGCCGAAGGTGGGAGGCGGCAGAGCGTAGGACGCCCTGGCTCAGCGGCACCTTTTTAAGCGGCACCGAATACTCCTGCGGCTCCCGCTTCATCGGTTTCTTCTTCGGCTGCGACGACGCCGGCGGCTTCCGACCCCCCTTGGGTTTCGCGAGGCCGACGGGCTTTGGCGGCATGGTGGCGAAAGGCGAGGAGCTCGCGGCGGCGCAAGGGTTTTGGAAATGGAGGGAAGATTGAGAATTTTGGCGCCGGGGGCGGCAATGTAAACGAAGGGGAATTTGGGCGCGCCGCGCTGTCTCTATGACGGGCGGGCCTCCCCTGCCAGACGCATGTCCGCCCCCGAGGCCTCTTCGGGGTGCCGGACACGATTTTGCTCGGGGCGACCCTTTGGGCGGTGCCGCTGGTGGCGTTTTTGGCGTCCGGACCCCCAATGGCCCTTTGGGGGGTCACTTGGAGGCCCCCGGCGGAGATGCTCATGGGTGTGGACATGCTTCTGACAGGGCTGGCCCGCCCATCATACGCACAGCGCCCCGCCCCGTGTTAACTTGGTCTTGGCAGGAGGCCGTTGCGCCACGTTTAATGGCGAGGCGACGAGACGGCGGCTCGCCTGTCAGCACGCCTCGCAATAGCGAAGCGACGCCTCGCAATAACGCCGCGCCCGTTCCCATGGCACAGACGGAAGCGACGCGTGCTGCAGTCGCAGCGGCTGCCCGCGGCGGCGCCCTGCGCACGCGTCATCGGCGTCAATGCGTGGCCAGGCGAACCGGTGGCCGCGTTAATGCAGACCACCCAACCCCGCTCCTCCGGCCGCCTTTAAAACCTGGCGCGTCGCAGCCCTCCTCTCCCACACCACCGCTTCTCCCTTCTCCCCTCTCCCAACTCGCCACCAGCAGATCGGCCGCCAAGCAAGGCGGCCAACCGCGAGACGCCGGAGGAGCGCGAGCTCCGGCGTCATCGCGACTTCCTCTCGGCGGAAAGCGAGCGCCGCGGCCAGCGACGCCGCGAGCAGATGGAGGAATGTCGTCGCCGCAATGAGGAGGCGGAGATGGCCAGGGCGTATGAACGCGAGCGGTGGCTCGAGGAGGCAGCCAACGCGCCTCCGTACGTCGTGTCGCTGGAGACGGCGCAGCTGTGCAGCCGCCACAGCGTGCCGGTGGAGGGGGACGCATCCCTACCCGAAGGGCTGACGAGGAACACCGTCAACGTGTCGGTGGCGCCGCGGCTCAGCGGCAAGGAGCGCGTCGGCTTCATCATGCGGAAGTGGCCGGCGATGCCGTACGAGCAGAAGATCGACCCCAAGTACTCCATCTCGGCGCCCTACTGGCACGCCGTGGTGGACACGGAGTACGAGGCACGCTGTGGCGGCGACTTCATCCCTACCGGCGCGCGGGAACCAACGCCGGAGTTGTCTGCATCAGACGACGACGACGCAACCGAGGACGACGACGACGACCCCGAGCTGCCCGATCTACCTATAGAAACGGCAGGCGCATCTTGGTCAGCAGCGCCGCCGCCACCGGAGAAGGGGGCGCAAGGTGAAGCCGGCGAGGCTTCCGATCAGGCGGTAGATAAAATCCCACCACGCGCCGGCCGCGAAACCAGAAGCCTCAGCCACAGCGAGGCTTCGTTTCTAAAGGCCGTAGCCGATGGGAATAGCAGATGAAACTTCCCGCGCCGGATCATCGAGACATGCAAGTCTGTTGATGATTTCGGCGCTTGGTTCGCATCTTCTACCCCTTCGTTAGGCCATGGAGCGGCATCTCTCCTCGCCGCCGGCGCGTGTAGTGGTTGGCTAGACGCTGTAGCGTGTAGCCGGTACCGGCGTAGTTTAAGTTTAGTTTGTTAAATCTCGTTTAGATTTTAAATTGTAAGTTGTTAAATCTCGTTTAATAAAATCCGCCGTCCGCAAGGTGTTCGATGATTTGCTCGCGTTTGGAGGCGGACATTTGGGGTGCGCTGACACGAATTTGGAGGCCCGGTGGAGATGCTCTAATGCAGGGTACGCCCCTTCCGTCCTTGTGATTTGATTTGAAACTCACGCTACGCGTCGATGCTTTTTCGTGTGAAACAGCCATCAGGGTCAGCACTCCCTTGCATGCAACTATGCAAGTGCTTAGATTGCTCGTATAGTCTATATTACCTTTTGGTGAAACGCAGGCAGCTGCTTCTATTAAATTTAAAGGAGCAGAGAAGTTGCAGCAAGGTAAACACGGGAGAAACTAACAGCAAAACAACACAGATTAACACAGATTAACTAGTCCTTAAAAAAACATAGATTAACTAGCAGCAGGAAAAATATAACAGAGGAAATGACTTATGTCAAGGCGTAATTTAACTGCGCTAAATTCGTCAAGGAGAAAGTATCCACCATCGAGGGTTTCTGAACATGGTATAACAGTTATTTTCGCAGTCATCGACAAATGCATAACAGAGCATGAAATAAGATAAGAGAAAATTTTGCATCACTTAAGCACGCAATTCAACAAAAAAAATTGCATTAACTAAGCATGTTTGCAAGGAAGAAAGAAACTGAAGTTTGATCCTAGTATCTCATAGGAATCAATCACACTGTTTCAAAGCATCTGCAACAGCATAATAAAAATACAATAGTACATTTGTATCAGAAATCTAACATGACAGACAGCATCGCTAAATATTTCCAACCAGCGCAAGGTCCTGATAATCGTTTCAGGCAGCACCATTAGTTCATACTTACTAATCCCAAAGCAATAGTTCATCACCCAAGGGAAATCCCTAGGAAGTGCTCACTAGTCAGTTTTGCGGTTCCCGTTGGTGGTTGGTGACCTGGACCGATCTCTGCGGCTTCTATGAGAATCTCTTTCGTGTGCTGTTTTTCCCCTGCGATCCCTTGAGCGTGAGCGGTCTCTGCGGCGATCTCTTGAGCGTGAGCGGTCCCTTCGGCGGTCCCTTGAGCGTGAGCGGTCCCTGCGGCGGTCTCTCGAGCGTGAGCGGGACCGGTGCTTCCGGCGATCCCTCGAGCGGGACCGCTCTCTTTTGCGGTCCCTTGAGCGGGAACGCTCCCTTCTACGAGGTCGACGAGGTGAAGGGCTCCTAGAGCGCTTTTCAGAACCTGTATTTGTAAAATTAACAAATGGTTATAGCAATAAAATTGAGGTCTTGATTTTTTTTTCTGAGCACACAAACTGAGAATACAGGTCTGTTAATATGTTACCTACAACTGCAATAAAGATAATCGAAAAGAATTTTTCAATGGAAATTCTTGAAAATAACGGCCTCATCAGTTAGATTTATTTAGCTTCAATCCTGCTAGATTCTAACTGCTAAAAATTGTGCCGTTGTAGAGCTTAAAAGGGAAAAGTTGTGCTTCAGTGAGTCACGTACACCACCAGGCAATAAAATGTAGTTCTATGTTCTGAACCTCACTAACAAAACAATTATAGATCACGTGTGAACATGATACTGCGCCGCAAAGAGGATACGTTATAATAATATATATATATAAATAGAAAAAAAAGTTCTACGAGACTAATAGTTTTGTACAGTGACTAGTTAAAACGAACCAAGCGCAGTAGGGTATGCTAATGTTCACTTCATCACTCCAAATACACCAAGTGTTGCTGGTGACAAGATAAGGGTATAGTCTAGTAAATTACAGGACATGGTCTTTAGAAGCCAAATACTGTGTTATTAGCTCACGAATCAAGGCAGGCAATACTCGTAATAGAAGGAACAGCTGTAAAAGTAGGAGCATACCTCTTCGGCCGCAGTATTTTCCCGGAGTAGGAGTTCTCTCCCGAGTTCTTTTTGCCTGTCGTGAAAAAATCACGAGCAAATGAAAAAAACAGTCAACTCCATGCATTGGGAATGATATGGGCTACATATGTCTAATCTCAAGGTTCCAACATAAATAAGGTATTACTGTAAACAGAAGAAAGAGAAACAAAGCCTATATCTGCTGAAAAACAAGTAGTTATAGATCACTAAAGCTACTCCTTAACATAATTCCTGTGATACAAGTAGATGGAAATAACTTTACGTTGTGTTTCAGCTCAACACAGTAGACTTCTATGCATCCTCTCCATAGTCGGTGAAGCCACGATGAAAGGAAGCAACTGATGTTGCCTCTTGCGGTATGCATCCGATTGGGATTTATGTCGATGAAGCGTGCATCACTTCAGGTAATCTGGGCGTTGTTTGTCGTTGCACGGCAGTAGTATGTACCATGTAAACCCAGTCGATGTAGACAGAAAGTGCAGAACTTCCTGGATCATAAGGTCGAGGTCGATGATGGCCTGAGTCGATGTAGACAAAGCGTGTGCACTTTCTGGACCATGAGCATGTCGGGATGCAAAGCACAGCACCATTTAGTGCCACGTGTAACTTGTTCAAGACTCCAATATCGCTAAATGATGGCAGCCCTCAGGTTGGTGCAGAGAGGGTAAGCTGTGTTGATGAGGGAGTAGTAGACGACAAGCGGTGAAGAAGAGCTCGGTGTGGAGTGGTGATAAGCACCAACAGGCCAGCAGCAAAAGCAGCTATGTAAAGCACGGCATGCACCAACCAGGTTGACGTTGAGGCAGTCGAGCACCACGTAAACTGGAAGGTCATAAGTCAGCACGAGAGGAGTTAAGACCCCAGTTAAAGGAACAAGAGGTCTTTCTTCATTCCAACACTAGGATTACATCAGAGCACAATACAATGGCCATTCTAATTTACTCCAATCAATTCATTGTGAGCCGGACTGTCCCAGAATTTTGCTTTGCAAGATAAAGATCATAAATCGTTATTTGATACCTCATCTCAAGAATACTTCACCAAAAGGTTCAAGTGAGTATTGCAAAATTTTCATTTTAAGTTTTTTTACCAAATATAAATATTTCCCAGGCGCACAAGATGTTACTCCACGCATCAAACAATTTGATTTCTTTTTAAAATGTAAGAGAAAAACACCAAGCAGAAAAACATGATAGAGGTATCAAATAACATTTAGCTCTATACAGTTTAAAATTTATAGCAATGCTCTCGGAATTTGGAAATTACAACATAGTCAAGACTATAAAAACTAGACTGCCCAAAAAGAATGTGTTCAAGAAAGAAATAGTGTATTCTTATTTCAGTAAGCGTACTCGATGGTACCTTACCTTCTCTACAGTGACCAGGCGGCCTTCAAGTACAGTACGGTGTAGGCGCTTGATGCAGCGTCTCGCATCCTCAACGGTATCCATGCTCACAAAGGCAAAGCCCCGAGATTCTTTTGAACGGGGATCAAGAACAACATGACAGTTTTTAACCTGCCAAAATAGATTTCACATAATGAACAGATAAACTGGGAAACATAATAAGCAGATAACATGTGAAGCAATGGAATCAACATCACACCTTTCCTTCTTTGCTAAAGAACTTCTCAAGTTCAGCTTCAGTTACACGGGTGGACAACCCAGTAACAAAAAGGTTATTCCCAGGGTTTCTTAAATCGTCATCGCTCCTATCCCTGAGTAAGAAGTAAATCTCAGTACTATCTTTAGTGGATAATCTAAGTTTTCAACTAAAATTAAGCTACTACAGTTAAGATCTTACAATCTCATGATTCTTTGGAAACCATCTTCAACAGAAAAGATACTTGCCTGGATGGACTCTTATCCCTTGACCTTGATCTACCGCATCTTCTAGGAGGAGACCTTGAAGCACTGCGCCTCCTTGGACGTGGAGACCTTGAGACATTCCTCTTTGGAGAAGGTGACCTTGAAGCGCTATGTCCCAATGGAGGGGGTGACTTTGAAGTGCCACTTCTACTTGCAGGAGGTGTAATGGACCGTGCAGTGTACCTATATTAATATTCTTTATGAATACACAAAGGAAGTACAAGTGCATATAAATATAGGGAAAGCATTTCACAGGGAGAATTAACCTCACTTCCTTCGTTTGTGACATCTAATCAAATGCATACAAAAGAGGAGAAGAACATTAGATAAACAGCCACTAAATTATGGATTGAAGTATAAACATATAGACACATATGTACATTATAGATGAGAACATGTAGATGATAAATGAACTACAGTGCAAATAATTATCACGAGAACAAAGGATCACAGACACACTCCAATATATAGCAAGCTACAATTGAAATTGTGAAGAAACGCAGCTTCTGTAAGCAAGCAAAAAAAAGTATGCTTATCTTTTGGAAAGAAAAAAATTGCAGCAAACGGATATTGATAACGGTCCAATCCGCGCAGCATATAAAAGATACACTGCCCCGATAGAAGAATGGCAGGTGACGAAGCTCTAGGCAGTTTTACAAAATTGAAGAACACGCTTTGACACATATTTAATAAACAGATAGCATGAATGTCAACCTGAACAAAAACGGGTCAGGGATAGATCAGGTACATCACTACATCGGCATCCGGCAAGGAATATAAGATGGTCTGTTGTTAGCAAGACTAGAAAGATATGGACATAGTAGTGTATTATGAGAGTCAGTTTCCTAATCAGAACTTTACAGGGAGTCCATAAGATACAGGTCAAGTAGAGTGATGTGCCACCTGGAAATACAGAAGGAAGAATCATTTCTCTCATTTATTTGCGATTTGTCAGATGCTCTGATTCAAATCTCTGTCTATCTCCCCCTTGTAATACCCTATTCCCTGCATATTAGCTATCCCGATGCGACCCAAGCATAATCCATGTTTTTGTATTGGATCGATTCAGCTTGGCAGTGCAACATTTTTCCTACAGGTGAGGAGTCATGGTGGCGAGGTGAAACTGTATTCTCAGGCTGGCCAATCACGCCCGTGGACATGTGAGAAATCACACCTTTAAAGTTAGTTTCATTCTACTTGCTTGCATAGGAACAAAAGTGCAGTTTGTTCAATTGTGTAATCAGAATTCAGATGCTCTACAGCGCTGCTTTAGAAAATGCACAGACAACGCAAAAAAGAAGCACAGGAACAAATAATGAGCATGGAATGCAAAACAGAAACAAGACTAATAAATAATAATAATGAACCATGATAATAATAATAGGGCAGCACATAGTATTAGCGTACTGCCCTTTCTGATTAGCAAAACAAAAATGCACGCTAAATCCAGAATGAAGATAGAGCTGCATATAATATTATTGTACTGCTCTCCCTTATTGGTAAAGCGAAAATGCACCCTGAAGTAAACTTGGAAATAATCTAACTATGACAGCCTAAATGGACTTTCAGTCATCTCTTTAGCATATGTTACTAGCAACTATACAACAAATTTCATGAGGCCAATAACAATTTCATAGAACATGGCCATCATCCAGGGCCTAGCCTCACTTCCAACAAATTTCACAAATGGGACAAGAGGTAAGGCAGCGAATACCTTGACTTTAAAGTCCAAGGTGAAGCACCAGCTTGTAATCTACCTGAAAGGAGAAAAAATATGAAAAGACAACCTTATAAGCAGAACGAAAACAGCAAACTTGAATTACACCATTATTTTCCACCTATTCCGGTTCAACAAATCAGAGCTACGTGCTACATAATCTTTTTTTTTTTTTGCGAATGGTGCTACATAATCTGCCTGTAAGTTCTCAACGGACTTTAGGCACAGAATTTTCTTACTCGCAAAAACAATTACAGGAATTCAATATGAAAATTCCTAAGATACATGCATTACACAGAACCCCCGTTTCCTATCAATCCCATATCTAACTGCATCTAGAGAACCACTAAGCCACGAGACCCACTGGGATCTTGCACTCGCTCAAGGACCGAACATATGGATGGATGGATGGATGGATGGTGGATTATATTCTACTATAGCAAATACATCCAAAACTGGATGGCGGAATGAGAATTTCTAATTTAGAGAACGAACAAGGGCAAACTACTCCCGAGGAATAAACGAGGACAAGGTGGAATCTAACCAAGACGCTTAGGCCTTACATGCATGGGTACTTGGACCAAGGAGATCGACGTCGCAGGCAGATGGATCCGCCGGAACAGAGCTCGCCGGAGGCCAGATCTGGCCGGGAGGAGCGGCGAAGAGGGATAGGTGGAGTAGGTGAAATGGGAGAGGGGATTTTTCTCGCTGTACTTTTCGTGGTACCTACAGTATTTTAAAAGGGGCAGTTGCAGTGAGCACCCCATATTTTGCAGGATTTACGGAATGTTTCTACGGCCAGCCAGACAGGTAGTAGCAGCCTATCGAGTGGCGTTTCCAAAAGAGCATCTCCAGCAGATGCCCCTATTTTAGAGGGCATGAAAAATGGTTTTAGGATATATAAAGCTCTTATAGGTCGTTATAATTTTTCTCTTGTTTTAAGTGTCCTAAAATGGGTGGCACAAAAACGGCAGCCATAACAGATGCCATAAATAGGAACTAAACGCCGTATGACATACATTTTCAACACAAATAGCATATGTATTAAACAAATAAATATCAAAATCATCTCAAATGAATCCAAGATAAAAAATATACTCAATTAATTCATAGTCCTGATTATAAGATGTTTCATACGGATTCAAATGAGTGGATAATACACTAAAACACGTCTAGATACATATGGTGGAAGTATTTTTCTGGAGATTGCTTCATGGTACTTTACCATGCAACTCAGTCTTAACTAACAGACATCCTTTGTCTTTACCATGCCCCTATTTTAGAGGGCATAAAATGGTTTTACGATATATAAAAAGTTATATGTCGTTATAAATTTTTCTCCTTTTTTAGGTGTCCTAAAATGGGTGGCACAAAAACGGCAGATGCCATAAAATAGGAACTAAACGTCGTATGACGGTATGACATACATTTTCAACACAAATAACATATGTATTGAAACAAATAAATATCAAAATCATCTAAAATGAATTCAAAATAAATAAATAAAATACTTAATGACTTCGTCTGTTCCTGATTATAAGATGTTTGATTGCTATATAAAATACATACGGTTAAAAGTGAGTGAATATACATTAAAATGCGTCTAAATACATATGTTGAAAGTATTTGCATGGAGATTGCTTCATGGTACTTTAGCAACTCGGTCTTAGCTAACAAAGACATCTTTTGTCTGGTATGAGAGATTTATTGTGAAGATACCTTGCATGCTTTTTTTTCCCGTGTCCTAGACTGACCAAGGGAACATTTGGTCCCTTGGAGCTGATCAATGAGATGGGTATAATTGACAGGGAGGGTGTGGAGGTTATGCTGAATGGGTATACCTGCCACGGTGGATAAAGCCAGGCCCACCAAGGAGGCCCATCAGATAAAGCCGGAGGGCTTAATGGAGAAGGCCTCATGGGCTTAGGCGCAAGGATAAGCCCTGGGCTGGCTTAGTGAAGTCCAAGACGAAGGCCAGACTACGTTCGCCTTAGGGAGCAAGTTAGTGTTTGTTACCGTGTTAGTCTAGGACTCATGATCTATGTCGGTTAAGGCTTTCCTTGTAGGGGAAGGCTTGGCGCCTTTATAAGCCAGCCTTCCAGCAGCCTTAGGGCACGCATACAACCTCATTGTAACCTGTACACATATTCTCCTTGAGTGAATTATAGCAGCACGTAGGATCTCACCACCGTTGTGAGATCTGAAGCTGGGTAAGATCGTGTGTGCAATCCCGTCACTGGAACCCTCTACGTTCTTCCCTACCTCCTCTACGGTACGTATGAATCCATATAGTAGTTCCGCGTTACCAATACCTCGACAATTGGCGCCCACCGTGGGGCCCAAGGCGTCGGGAGTTTTGTTTCAGGCGGGAGCATTGGGCGAGATCGGCAAGTCTATGGCGGTTGGTCGCGCCCGCATCATCAACAACTTTGGGTGCATCGAAGACGACGGATCCTACGTCCCAGCAAATGACGCACTCGTATCAAGCTTCGTCGTCCCCTTCGGCACCATCAACATCTTCATGGGTTTTACGGCTGAGGCATATGGATTCCCCAGGGGATCCGCCGCCTTTTGGCCCACCCACCACCCCATCGATTATGCAATCGAGCAACAATACAGATCGGATCAGGCCTTTGTCTATCGCGATCTGAGTGACTCTGATACCCAAAGCGATTCTGACTCCAGCTCTGTGAGCTTATGGAGCCCGCCTCTCGCTTTGTCGGTGTCATTGACACATCTGGCCCTAAGCCGGCCGAATCTGACCCTGAGTCGATATTACCTGCCTTACAGACAGGAGCAGACTCAGAAGCCGGATCTGATGGCACCGCTCCAATGGCGGAAGATTCAGATCTCGATGAGCATAAGGAGGAAGACTTTGCAGCACAGGTTGCCGCACGAGGCTATGGCCCATCTGAACCAAACGAAGTCTTAATGACTTTCCCGGCACAGATAGCTCTGGAGGATGGTGCTGCCGCGGCTAAGCCAGACGAGGCTGAAGTTTCCTCTAGCATCAAACACATTGGTGACAAGGCGGAAAAGCCAGAGGAGTATTGGACCCCAAAGGCCTTCCCCGGCTACGCCTATTGAAGAAGACCTGGAGCGGTCAAAGGAGGCACACATGCGCGCATTGGAGCTTCTCAAAACACCTTTGGGACCAAATCCAACCGCGGCTGAACTTGAGGAAAGACGGAAAGCGCTCCTGGCTGAGACTGAAGTCAACATCAAGTATAAGTTGTCCCTCCTTAACAAGGAAAAAGAGCTAATCCTAGTTGGAAAGGCTCTAGAAGAGGAAGAGTATCAGCTGAGCGTGATTGAGAAATTCCGCAAAGTACGAAGTATACGTGACCCTCTTCTGCATCGGGATCTGCAGGGAAACTTCGAGAAGCCTTCTGCCCAAAAGTCTTTAAAGCCTTGGCAGAAATACTCTTTCAAGTTAACCCTGATGGAGTCATATTCTTCTCCACCCCGGCCAAAAATAGAGGCGGCCAGGGAAATCATGGGAGACGAAACAGTCCCAATTGAAGAGCGCCACCATTATTCTAAGATGCTCATCGAAAAGGCGGTAGAGCAGCAGGCTAAGGCGGACTCAAACTCAAAGCTGGCGGACGACACACGTCTTTGCAAGACGGCCGTTGCCGGCGGTGGGGATCCAGAGGAACCAGCTGGTTCCAGTAGCCATGGCAATAAGGGTAAGGAACCCAGGAAGGACAAAATTCCTGACAAGCACAGGGATGAGTCAAAGACTGGGTCCAACCGCCATAGTGACAAAGGCAAGGACGACCACCGGCAAAAGGATAACACGCGCCATAAGAAGAATGATCCGCCTCGCCGTGAAAGAGATCAAGACAAGGGGAAGGACGCACGGCGTGGGAGCGACCGGCTTAACATGCCACCTCCGCCCGCACACGGGCAAGAGACGAAGGAAACAGGGGCAACAGAGATCCGCCTCAAAGGCGATCTCGCTCCCGCTCCCCTCATCGCCAAAGCCGTCAGGAGGAGCCAAACGTAGCCAATCCAACAAGGGCAGCCAGGGAAAACACTCATATCTCAGACGCCCGCATCGTCTCGATGAGATTAAAGCGGCCAAGAGGAGTCTTACCTGGGCCCTGTGTGCTTTGGACCGGCGATTCGCAAGGTGCAACTCCCATCCTCGCTAGGCAATGTCAAGAAAATTGTGACAAGTACAATGGCATTGACAAACCGGACATATGGCTGCCTGATTACATCCACGCCGTTGGTATTAATGACGGTGATTACAACGCAGCTGTACGTTTTCTTCCACTCATGTTGGAGGGAACGCCCGGTTATGGATCGACACTTTGCCAGAAAAGAGTATCCACAATTGGCAAGACATGCAGAAAACATTCATGCAACACTTCTCATGCACATACAAACGTCCAAAGGCTTACTCAGATCTACTAAAGTGCGCTCAAGTGGAGGGGGAGTCAAGCAGAGCTTTCATAGCTCGATGGACAGAGACAAAGAATGCATGTGAAGACGTTTCTGAGATCCAGGCCATACATGCTTTTATGAACAGCCTGAAGAAAGGCAACATGATGAGATATATGTTAGCCAGCCAAAACATCAAACACCTCGGCGAGCTCTTAGACAGCGCGAACAATTACGCTGCAGCAGAAGACGACGCTCGAGCTGACGACGGCGATCTGCGCATGGACATAGCTGTTAACCCGGAAAAGCGAAACAACAATCAAAGCCGGAAAAAGAAGAAGCCAACGATGCGCCAGGACCATCAAAGGAGGTAGCCTTTGCCAATAAGAAGGGTGGCCAGAGCGGGGCTAGCAGATGGCAGAAGACACCTATGACGACATCAAAGATGAACCTTGTGCCCATCATAGCAAGCTTGGCAAATGCACCCATACCAACAGGCAGTGCCGCCTTAACGATGATATCAAGAAGGATCCTGACGCTGGCTTCAAGGCAAAGCAGTTCAAGCGCAAGAACCGTAAAGACAAGAAAGAGCAGAAGGACAACGAGGAAAGTGCTTCGGAGCCGGAAGATCAGGAGCCAAAGCACAAGAGGAGCAACAAGTTTCCAAGGGTCGAAACAAGCCTTGTTACTTTCCTTGCCACTCCTTCGGCCAAAAAGGAAAAGGCAGCCTGGAGGGAACTCAATGCCACTATGCCAGCGGTTCCCCAGTATCTCAACTGGTCCGAGCACCCATTACATGGGACCGCAACGATCATCCTGATCATATTCCACAGAACCCAGGGAATTACGCGCTCGTTGTAAACCCAATTGTGCAGCAATGCAGGCTTTCTAAGGTGCTTATGGATGGAGGGAGTAGCATCAACATCCTCTATCTTGAAACCTTAAAGCGCATGCGCCTTTCTGAGACACAGCTAAAACATAGCACAGTCAAGTTTCACGGCATAGTGCCAGGCAGGCAGGCCAGTTCTATGGGAACAATCGTCTTAGACGTCACCTTTGGTGACGAAACAAACTATAGGACTGAGGAAGTTGCCTTTGAGGTGGTGGAATTCAAAAGTGCGTATCACGCAATCTTTGGCCGCCCAGCCTTTGCCAAATTCATGGCACGCCCGTGTTACATCTACAGCAAGCTCAAAATACCTGGACCAAACGGCGTCATCACGGTCAATGGCGACTTCAAGAAGGCGAAGGAATGCGAAGCAGGAAACGCCGTCTTAGCAGAAGCAGTCATCAGCAAGAAGAGCTGGAGCAGTACAAGAAAGAAGTTAACACCAATGAAATGCCGGATGGTAAGAAGCCTCCTTGCGCCTCGGATGTCACTTTCAAGGCCAGCTCAAACTCGAAGAAGATCGTGCTGGACAACGCCGATGCAAGCAAGACGACGAACATAGGCGCGGACCTCAGTGACGCATAGGAAGGCGCGCTCGTCAAGTTCCTCCGTGAGCAACGGGATATTTTTGCATGGTCACCATCAGACATGCCAGGAGTACCCCGGGAACTTGCCGAGCACAGCCTTAATGTCGCCAAAGGTGCCAAGCCAGTAAAACAAGGTCTTCGTCGCTTCGGTCCAGAGAAGAAGAAAGCAATAGGAAAAGAGGTAGCTCGGCTTAGTGCCGCTAATTTCATTAGAGAGGTTATCCACACAGATTGGCTAGCAAATCCTGTATTAGTACCTAAGAAGGACGTGAAAGACTTGCGCATGTGCATAGATTTCACCGGCTTAAACAAAGCCTGTCCTAAAGACCCCTTCGCATTGCCGCGAATTGATCAGGTCGTAGATGCTGTATCAGGTTCTGAATTACTATGCTTTTTGGACGCTTACTCTGGCTACCACCAAATTAAGATGAAGGAGTCTGACCAAATTAAGACTTCCTTCATCACACCTTTCGGAACGTTTTGCTACATAACTATGCCTTTCGGGCTTAAAAACGCTGGCTCAACGTACCAACGGTGCATACAACGTTGCCTACACGATCAAATAGGCCGCAATGTTCACGCTTATGTCGATGACATTGCCGTTATGTCGCGAAAACGCGGCGATCTCATCGTTGACCTTCAAGAAACCTTTGATAACTTAAGAAAATATAACATGAAGCTAAATCCGGGAAAATGCTTTTTTGGCGTCCCAGCAGGAAAACTTTTAGGCTTCATTGTTTCAGAAAGAGGTCTTGAGGTTAACCCAGAAAAGATTCGAGCTATCATGGACATCAAAAAGCCTACTTGTCTTAAAGATGTCAAAGGCTCACAGGATCTGCAGCAGCTGTAAGCCGATTTATTAGTAGGCTTGGGGATAAAGCTTTACCCCTATACAGGTTGTTGAAGAAAACTAAGACGTTCGTCTGGACTGAAGAGGCAGATGCAGCCTTAGCACAGTTAAAAGACGCCTTAGTTTCAGCACCAATATTAGCGTCTCCTCTACCACAAGAGCCGATGCTACTTTACATGGCGGCTACCAACCTAGTTATTAGTGCAGTGGTTGTTGTTGAACGAAAGGAGAAGGAAAGGAGCTACCGGAACAAAGGCCGGTATATTATATCAGCGAAGTCTTCTCCGAATCCAAACAACGATACCCTCACTATCAGAAGCTGGCTTATGGAGTTTTCTTCGCAGCCAGAAAATTACGCCATTATTTCCAAGAGCACCCAATCACGGTAGTCAGTAAGGCGCCATTGGGTGACATTATAAACAACACTGATGCCACTGGACGTGTGGCTAAGTGGGGAATTGAATTGGCAGCCTTCGATATCCAGTACAAGCCACGTACAGCCATCAAATCCCAGTCTTTAGCTGATTTCATCGCAGACTGGACGGAAGCAATGGATGAACTTCCCCTCCCTGACGAAGAATATTGGGTTATGCACTTTGACGGCTCCAAAATGTTGCAGGGATCGGGAGCTGGCGTGGTACTGAAGAACCCTAAAGGAGACAAGATGTGCTATGTCTTGCAGATACACTTCAATGCCACTAATAATGTTGCAGAATACGAGGCTCTGTTGCATGGATTGCACGTCGCAAAGGATTTGGGCATTAGCCGTCTTTTGTGCTATGGCGATTCAGACCTCGTTGTTCAACAGTTAGAAGGGGCATGGGACGCGAAGAGCCCTACAATGGCTGAATACCGACGCACGGTAGACGAGTTTGGTCGGTGTTTTATCGGCTTAGAAGTCAAGCATATCAAAAGGGAGGAAAATGAAGCAGCGGACGCCTTAGCCAGAATGGGCTCGAAAAGATCGAAGGTGCCCTCCGATATATTTTTGGAGCACCTGTACGTGCCGTCTATTAAAGGCGGAGATGAGGATGACCCCATGGCTTCGCAGTCTGTTTCCGTCATGCTGGTGAAGCCAGATTGGACACAGCCCTACATAAATTTCCTCCTTAACAAGGAAGAGCCAGAGGATGAAGTCTTAAGGCGGCAAGTTGTGCGCAGAGCTAAGGCATACACAATAATAAATGGAGAGCTATACAAGCGGAGTACCACAGGTGTATATCAACGATGCGTTTCGCCGGAAGAAGGACAGGAGATACTAGAAGAGATCCATGGTGGATGTTGCGGTCATCATGCCTCTGCCCGAGCAATTGTCGCCAAAGCTTTTAGACATGGATTCTACTGGCTCACAGCAAAGCAAGACGCAGAAGAACTCGTCAAGAAATGCGTTGGATGCCAAAAGTATGCAAGACAGCCAAAGATGCCAGCCCAGGAGTTGCGCACCATTCCAATCACGTGGCCATTTGCGGTCTGGGGACTGGACATGGTAGGTCCATTCAGGACTGCGCGAGGCGGCGTCAAACATCTCTTAGTTGCGGTGGATAAATACACCAAGTGGGTTGAAGCTAAGCCCATAAAAAAGCTTGATGGGGCAACAGCCAAGAAGTTCGTCATTGAGGTTATAACGAGATTTGGCGTCCCCACAGTATCATTACGGACAATGGGACAAACTTCGCCGTAGGAGAATGGCAAAGTACTGTGGTGAAGTTGGTATTCGTTTGGACTTAGCATCTGTGGCTCATCCACAATCGAATGGCCAAGTTGAGCGAACCAACAGTATAATTCTACAGGGAATAAAGCCAAGATTAGAGGTGCCTTTGCATAGAGCAGCTGGAGCATGGGTAGAAGAATTACCTGCTGTCTTATGGAGCATACGCACAACTCCAAGCAGCGCAACAGGCTATACCCCTTTCTTTCTCATATATGGCGCTGAAGCGGTACTCCCAACAGATGTCCTGCACGACACACCTCGTGTAACAGCCTACGTCGAAGCAGACGCAGAAGAAGCCCGACAGGACGGCTTAGACCTTCTCGAAGAAGAGCGTGAGATAGCGCTTCAGCGCTCCGCCATTTATCAGCAGAACATGCGGCGTTACCACAGTCGCAAGGTAAGACGGAGATCGTTTCGGAAGGCGATTTGGTGCTTCGCCTTGTTCAGCAAAAGGAGCACAAACTATCTCCCATATGGGAAGGACCCTTCGTTATCAGCAAAGCGCTTAAGAACGGGGCATATTATCTTGTGGACCTCCGTGATATCAAGAAGAAGAAGAAAAGAGGCCGCAAAAGGAAAAGGAACGAAGAAGCAGTGCTCAAGGAGACGAAACGTCCTTGGAACATTGAGCAGCTACGTCCTTTTTACACTTAGCAATTCTATTGTAATCACACCATATATGATTATGAAATAAAAGTCTTTGGTTCCCTCAATTATTTTTATGCATGAGTTCTCGCCGTCTTTTATTTCCATTTGATCATATATTTCGATAAAAATATCAATGTTAACCCGAATTGGCTCGTGCTTGTGGTTACTCACATGATGCTTTTGCCTTAAGGCCTTACAAAAATTAAAATTGCATCCGTCTAAGAGTATTTATCTGATCGCGTATATGCTGGCTTGTCTTAGTAGATGCTTTACGCACCAAAAGCCGGCGCCGTTTCTGTGTTTAAACAGTTTGGTTACTAACCCTGTTGCCAGCGAAGTGTTCCGTGCCTTAGGTTCTGCCAGCATACGAAAAGGCTAAAGCATATAAGCCAGAAAACTTAAAGACGGATAAGGAGCATAGTTTGCAAGCCTTTTAAAAATAAGTGCATGCGTCGCAAAACAAACATGTTCAACAGATAAAAAGGCTCCTGCCATTACAAAACATAACTTAACAAGTCTTTTGTGCCATTTTTCATGACACGCTTAATGCAAAGTTTTTCCTGCATCTTATGCAGGGGACTGAGGAGGCGAAGACGCAGGGGACTTGGATGGATCCAGCGTAGCTTCAGACTCGCCTTCTTCTTCTTCATTTCCGTCTTCTGACTCATCGCCATTACCAGTGTGGGTGCTTCGGCTTCGTCATCAGACACGTCGTCAGGACGGGGAGGCACAGGCTTCTTGGAGAAGAAGATAGACAAGTCTACCATCTCAGCAACGGCTGAGGCAAAGCCAGAGACAGAGGCATAGACCTTTTCTTTGACGAGCTCGTTGCCGTCTCTGTCCTTGGCTGGGAAACACTTGATAACGCGCCACATGTTGACCTCGGGGTAGTGGCCGCGAACAAGTCCTAGAGCAAGTTTTGCTCCGCCTCTAGCTGCTGAGCGAAGACGCTCCACCACCTCTGGGACGCAGTTCTGAAGAAGTGGCAGCAAGTTGCTGGTGTTTGTCACTTGGGGCAGCTGTTTTGGGAAGATGTTGGCGACAACGTCTCTTCCCGCAGCATACAGCCCTGACACAATTTCGCCACACTCCAAGATAAGCTCCAGACGCGTCTCAGAGGTAAGCCTTTCCCCAAACCCAGCTGGAACTGTGGAAAGGAGGAATGGAAAAAGTTAAGGCGTAATGAAGTGTTGGAATAAAGGCGAAAAGTGACAGAAAAGGCGAGAAGTAAAGAAGAGAGGCTTACTTAGCAGTTTCTCGTCAATGGCGGTGCTCTCATCAGCTTGGCGTTCAAGACGACCTTGTAAGCTCTGGATTAGGAGCCCATCCTTTTCAGCCTGTCGCTGCAGTTTCAGAAGTTCTGCCTTCAGTTTGTCTTGCTCTGCAGCGGCGCTGTCTTGGACGGCTTTAAGATTGGCCTCGGCCGTCTTTCGGTTCTCCTCCAGTTGCTTAAACAAGGCGGCATTTTCCCGCCTCACAACTTCTATATCGCCAGTCTCGCTGACGATCTGTTTCGCCTTCGCCACAACAGCTGTGCAAAACACATTGCATGTGTTGAGCATCTTATGCCTTAAAATGAATTAAACTCCAACGCATGTGAAAGAACAACATTTACCTTCGTTCGCCTTATTTTCGGCGACGGCTTGCTTGAGCACTTGCCTTTGGTTACTCAGTGAGTACCATAGATCGCATGTAAGTTGCTCGCTGCTCTGCTAAGGCAAGGGCAGTAGTAAGTAACAAAGGTAAAGACAATAAGTATAGCTACAAGGGGCTTGGGGACTGAGTCTTTATCAACATGAAAGAAAGGCCATTACGTCGGCTTAGTCAAAGCACAACGTAATGCCCGGGGACTAGTATGTACATAAAGACGGATATTTACCTGCATCATGGCCTTCAAGGCTTTGTAGCTCTTCTTCATTGTGACGTACAGCTCGTCACAATTGTCTTCCAGATTCAAGATGGTCAATGTTGACCAACTGGCCTTAGCTTCGGAGGCGGCTCGTTGCGCTCCTTCTCATCGGCAAGCATGGCGGCGATGTTGGGTAAGATGTACCCCTCGTCGTCAAAGAGCTCTTGCTTCACCATGTTGCGGATAGCCTCACGAGTAATGGGCTCGTTCGGCTCTTCTGACTGAATACTGCCGCCTTCCCAGCAGCGGCAGCCCTGGCCAACTTTTCAGTTTCCGTCTTATCAGGTAAGACGGCGGTCTAGATCTATATGATGATCTTCAGATGGGCCTGGGGCTGTCTCTTGCTGAACGGAGGGGTGGGGGGAGCGACAGCCGGAGAAGGGTCAGCCTTCTTTGCTGGAAGAAATTACTTTCTTCCTCTTGAGAGGCGCAGTTGGCTTGATCCTGCAATCATATACAAAATAAGATAACATTCATAGACATTGTTCGCCTTACTACAGAAATTGAGGTTCGGCTTACTTCTGTACTGGAGCATTGAAGGCCGCATCTCATCGTCCTCAATGTCGAGCACTTCGGCATTAACAGGGATGGCTTTCTCACGCTTCCGCCTTTCTGCTGCTGAAGTTGCTGCAGAAGCTCCTGAAGCCTTTCGTTTCCGAGTCTTTGGGGGCTCGGGTGCCGCTTCAGGCACGTAAAACAAAGGAGCCAGCAGATTATCTGGCAAAAGGGCGAGCTGAAATCAAAAGTGGTGTTAGTAAGGCAAACATCGTGGAAGTATAAAAACAGTGTGGTAAATGCCTTACCTGGGAGCCGGGTTGGCGGCTGTGTACATAGGACGCTGCTCTGCAGCTGGATCCTTTCCTTGGCAATCCTCTTAAAGCGATACATAAGGGCGTCTGCGTGAGGTCGCTCTCACTAACACGGAGAGGATCGTCTTCTGGTCCGTGTAGTGGCATAAGAGGCCCTTGCGATCCTTCAAAGGCTGGATTCGCCTTGACAACCAACATAAGATGGTGTCTGCGCCCGTGAGTTTGGGCACAGCAGTCTTTGTCAAGTACTCAATCCGCCTTTGCATGCGACGGAGGTTGTCAGGAAGGACCTTCAGTGGTTTCTCGCCCCAAGAAAGGCGGGGCTCCGCAGGCAAAGGAGAAAAGCGAGGAAGTCCTATGTCTTTGCCTACTGGCGCCATGTCTTTGCAGTAGAAGAAGGAGCTATTCCAGCCTTTAATGGAATCTATTTTTGGCGCCTTAGGATACCAGTCTCTGCCTCTACGAAGGTTGATGCTAACTGTTCCTAAGGAAAGCAGTTCTTCCTTCTCTGTTTGGCGCTTGCAAGTAAAGCAGTACTTGAAGAATTCTAAGCTGGGTTCTATGCCTAAGTATCCTTCGAATAAGGCCATAAAGCCAGCTATGTACAAGATGCTATTGGGGCCTACGCTATGAGGCTGAAGGCCATAGTAGTCTAAGACAGATTGGAAAAAAGGATGCGGTGGCAGAGACAAACCGCGGAGGAGATGTGAGACGAGGAGCACTCGTTCATCGCCGGCGGGATCTGGAGCGGGTGGCCGTACGCTGACCGCCAGTGGCAGTTCTCCTTTGATGGGAGAATGCCCTCCTTTTGCAGCTGCATAGGTCCGCGTCGGTGATGGTGGAAGCTGCCCAGTTGCGGGATGATGCTTCCTCTCCCTCCTCCTCTGCCTCCGCCGCGTCGCCCTCGTCGGAGGGCTGGGCGATTTTCTCTGCTTCGGTGGAGATGGCCGCGGAGCTTGTTGCCGCTGCGCGCGAGAGCAGATGCATCCGCGGCGCCCGAGCCCCTCGTGGCCAGATCTTGTCCGCCGTCGCCGCCGCTGCCGCTCCCGCGGTCGCATCGGAGCTCTCCATGAGTGGGTGCGCAGGTGGTGGTGGTGGAGCTCGCCGGAGTTTAGATGGGGACGGCGCGAGGAGGAAGATGAACAGGGAAATGGATCGATGGAATAATGAAGAAAATGTGTTCCCTTATATGGGGGAGGTGCGCCGCGATTAGTGCGGTGGCACGTCCGCGCGATTTTCGCCACGCGTCCCGCAACGGTCAGATAGTGGGTATCTTCTCCCTGACGCCTCGGAGATCGTGTGCGGAAAAATAGCGGTGATGGCGTCACAACGTCTCTTTGCTTGTCCAAACTGTCGTGGACTGGCTTTGACTGCGATGACGTCATGACAAGACTCGACGCTGACAGAATCTAGAGTTCGGCTTAATCCTTAAGGCAGACTGAATGTCTCATTTTGGAATGCTCCAAGCTCTTCTGTCCGCCTTTCGCAAAGGCGAAAGCCCGTGTCTTACAAAGACGGAAAACGAAGAACTTAAACCTTTCCGGGGACTACTGTGGAGGTTATGCCGAACGGGTATACCTGCCACGGTGGATAAAACCAGGCCCACCAAGGAGGCCCATCAGATAAAGCCGGAGGGCTTAATGGAGAAGGCCTCATGGGCTTAGGCGCAAGGATAAGCCCTGGGCTGGCTTAGTGAAGTCCAAGACGAAGGCCAGACTATGTTCGCCTTAGGGAGCAAGTTAGGGTTTGTTACCGTGTTAGTCTAGGACTCATGATCTACGTCGGTTAAGTCTTTCCTTGTAGGGGAAGGCTTGGCGCCTTTATAAGCCAGCCTTCCAGCAGCCTTAGGGCACGCATACAACCTCATTGTAACCTGTACACATATTCTACTTGAGTGAATTATAGCAACACGTAGGATCTCGTCACCGTTGTGAGATCTGAAGCTGGGTAAGATCGTGTGTGCAATCCCATCACTGGAACCCACGTTCTTCCCCACCTCCTCTACGGTACGTATGAATCCATATAGTAGTTCCACGTTACCAATACCTCGACAGAGGGGTTGGGTGTTTTTGACGCAATTCTCAGACTGCTGCCTCGCCTGCCTGATGTAGGGACAAAGGAGCTTGTTACAACTGCGTGTTGGTATCTTCGGCGGTAGAGAAGGCAGGTTGCGCATGGGGAGACCATCACGTCTTCGGCAAAATCAGCACACGCAATCTCTGCAATAACAACAAACTATTTCAGGGCATCGAAGAAGAACGCAGTCATTCAACGAGAATGATGGGACAACACGCAATCTTTAATATAGTTAGTAATAATAATGTGGACACTTCTTTCATCGTTGATACGTGCACGGGAGCTAGAGGTGCGGCTCCTTTGTGGCATTTAGCAACACTGTCTCGGATGCGGCAGCAGCGAAAGCGAGGGAACTACGTGATGGTCTTCTGCTCGCGGTCCAAGTTGAATGGACGAAGCTTGTTTTGAACGGTGACTGCATGAAGGTCATCTCCAGTTCTCTACTCCCCTGTTCTCGAATATAGGGTATAGTTTTCTCCACGAATATTAAGACAGTGGACTCATTTTTTTTCGGAAAAAATCGGGAGAGATGGCTTCTTAATATGCACAAAATGAATACAATTCGTTAAATCCCTATTTTGAGATTAGGTCTCATTTTTTGATGGGTCAAATTATCCATAAATAGCAAATACACCTTATATTATGGATTTTTCTTCAAAAAACTGTACACCTTACTTCAATAAACGGAGGGAGTACTATGGTGAACGGTGGCAATTTTATTGGAGCTGTTGTAGCTATATATGAGGAGTGCTTTTTCCAGCTCGAGGTTTCGCTCATGTAATTTTTACTCATACTCATAGGTACGGCGATAGGGTTGCGCATATGCTTGCTTGTAAAGGCATCTCCAGCCGTCCCCTCAGCAGGCGTTTTTAGCGCCGTTTCGCCTGTTAGCGCCGAAATTTTCCCAGTCACCCCCAGAAACCCAAATAGCGTCGTTTCGGGCTAAAATAGCGTCGGCGCACCCAGGCCAAACCCAGCCCACTGGGTTTCGCCTGGGGGAGCCGAAATGGCGCGAAAACACAACAGGTCAGCGCTGTCAATGACCTGGGCGAAATGGCGTGAAATCAAAGCGAAAATGCGGCGTACTCATCCCCTCGGCTCCCGCGCTGGTCAAAAGCCTGCCGGAGTAAATGGCGTGGACTGCCGCGCCGTTCAGCGGCGGCCGACGCGTCCAATCGACTGCCACGCGCCGGAGTAATGGCACACCACCGTCTCGCCTCCCTCTGCGCTATAAAAAAACCCGAACCCGCCATGGCAGTTTACCTCGCCTTCTCCATCTCCTTCTCTCCCCCGAGCAATGGCGGAACGCTTTCCCCGGTGACAACGCAGCGGCCAACGGCTTCGGCCGCCGCTTCCTCCACCCCGAGGAGGCAAGGATATTGTACGAGGCGGGGTACCCAACGCCGCCCGACATGCGCGTCCCCGGCGAGTGGCGGCTGAGCGTGGGTGGCGTTCCCGTGCCTCCGCCACCAGAAGGAGCGGAGCGCGTCTACGTGATCCAGGAGGTGCTCGTCGGTCTCACCGACGAGCAGACGGAGGACCCGCGTTGGGATCCGGTGAACCACGCCTTCTGGACGGAGTTCTTCGTCCAGCGCCACCGGCGGGAGCTGGACGACACCAACGCCAACGGCCCCGTCTCCGGCCGTAAAAACGCCGGAGGCCGGAGGCTATGGTGGGGCGCTCCAGGGCGTACCCGCACCTACATCCTAGAGTACATCGCCGCCGGTGGCCTCCGCCCATCCCCCGGCTCGCGTCCTGGCTGCCCAGGAGAATGGGCTCGGCCTCCTCTTCCTCGTCAGGGCCGCGGTCGTCGTCGATGCCGAGCTCTTCCACATTGCGCTTGGTGGCGACGCCGCCATTCTCCCGCGTCAAGCCTGAGCCGGAGGAGACGCCGCGCAGGAGGCCCTGCGGCGGCATCGTCTTCAACTCCGACAGGCGCGTCCTGTCGCCGCCAAGGGGACATCTGCGCCTCGTCAAGCCGAAGCTGGAGCCAGGCACAGGCGACACGTCGTCGTCGAAGAAGCCGAAGAGGGAGCCCGATTGGGCGGCGCTACATGACTACGTCCGCACGGCGTTGAACTCGGGTTCACCCGAGGACCCGGAGGAGTACCCCGGCCAGCGGCTTGCCAAGCAGATGTCGCTCAACGACGCCTGCCGGCCGAAGCCGACTTCGCCTGCGCCTGGTCCTGCAAGATGCATCAGCAAGGAGGAGGCCGAGCGCCAGGCGCGGCTTACAACCTGGCCCAGCCTCGACGACAGCGACGAGGAGCAGGCGACGGCAAAGCCCGGGCCGAGCAGGTGGCACCGCGGCGACGACGGCGCAGGCCCATCGTCCTATGCCCCGCCCAGCGACTCCGACGCTGACGGCGACGGCGGCGACTACACGCAGTTTTACAGCCAGCTAGACATGCAGAACGGTGTCTAGTTTATTTAAAGTTTCTACTATGTAATCGGCAAGAACTGCGAATTTCCCCTACATATATGAAATTCGCCTAAATTAGCTGTTTTCACCCAAATTTGAATTTTTTTTAATCCCTCTTGGGTTCGACGACTAAGAAAACGGCCCCGCCCCCCGCAGGTCAAAATAGCGCCATTTTTGCGTCGGGGGGGGGGGGGGGGGGAACGGCTGGAGATGCCCTAAGGAGGAGGTACCCATTCCATTTGGATGGATTGGATGGAGGTCCCACCCCACCAGGTTTTATCCTTGAAATCCTCACAAATGATGTAAAAACCTATTCCCTCCGTCCAAAAATAAGTGTCTCAAGTTTGCTCAAAAGTGGAGGTATCTAGACATGTTTCATGTATAGATACATCCACTTTTTTTCAAACTTGAGACATTTATTTTTAGACGGAGGGAGTATTTGATAATCAATAAACGGAAAATCTAAATAACAGCCGCCTTACATCTGGCAAAACGTGACGCATATACGCGAGCCGTTGGATCGAGAGCGAACGGTGTCGATTTGACCAGAACGAGTAACTTCCGCGTGTCGCGCTCGCGCACGTCGCCCGCACATTTCGGGATGGGTTGCTCCGCTCATTCACCGTTTCCTTCAACCCCGGTTCTCCTTCCTCCTCTCTCCCAGCGGCGACCGGGAGGCGAATCTGTGCTATTCCTTCTTCTCCGACCGTTTCCTCCGAATCGCCGCCGTGAGCGTGTGTGCCAAAGACGGATCCATAGTCGGCCGCCGCGGGTCACCTCCTCCCAATGCCAAAGGTCAAATTCGCTCGATCCGTCGGTCGCTCCTCGTTCGCCAATCCGCTCCTCAACTCCTCGACTGATTCGACGACGCCACAATGGGTTGTCCGGCCGGTGGGCTGCTGGGATTCGTCTCGCCATGCCCAGCACCAGCACAGATTGGTCGCCGACGCCGTGCGTGATGAGCACTGAGCAGCAGCACACCAGCAGGTAGCAGCCGGGGTAGCAGCTAGCATGAGTGCCTGGGCTAGCTAGCTACAAGATTCTATGATCCGCTGCTGGTTCCTACAAGGATCCAACGCGCTGCAGTAATTTCTCCTCCTCGCTGCTGCGCACCGGCCGGTTGAGTTTCGAGCTCATGTTAACTGAAGACAGAAAACACAAAGCGAGACTGAATTTTGGTGCAGTGTTCACTGCTTTTTGGGTTTATTCTCTATTTATTCTGAAGATAAACAACGACGTGTGAGTCGTGCAGATCATGCTCCCTACTAGCAGTGCCATCCCACATCCTGCAACAAGTCCACGCCCTCCTAATCAAAATGTAAAAGTAGGCGCCTTACACGGGGCGAAACTCGACGCACACACGCTGACCGTCGGATCGCGGACGGACGGCTGATGTCTCGCGTCGCGTGGTGTGGTACCGAGCCACTCATTATCTTTCCAGCTCCTCTCTCGATCCACATTCTCTCTCCTTTTTCTTCTCATGCAGGCCGACGCCCAGGAGCACGCCGCGTTGGCGAGCAGGAGCCACGCCGCCGCTTTTGTCGCCGTCGGCCTCCCCGCACCAACGCCCTCCCTGTGTTCTCCACGCCGTCGTCCTCCACGAGGGTCGCAACCACGCCCGCGAGCCATAGCACGGGCAGAGGTGGCACGTCCTGCCGCCGCCGCTGGGAGCGCCGCCGTCCGTGTCGGGCACCATCAGAGCACGTCGCCGACGCCGAGAGCGCCGACGTCTCGTCGTCCTTCCCGTCCTTACCGCATCACCGTTGTCGTTCCTGTGCCCTCGAGCGTGCTCGCCGCGAGGAAGCCGCCGGGGGGCCGCTAGCCGTATATTCGCCTCCGGCATTATGTATAAAAAGATGGCATTTTGTTCGTGCAAAATAGATGTACAAAGTTGTGAATTATCAAAAGAATGATTTTCCTATTGCTCCCTTTTTTTATGATTGCTGCTTTGTCAATATATTAGGCCCGTCGGCCGCTACGCAGCTCCTTTCTGGTCGCATATAATCGAGATCTTGACGAGGTAGACGGCGTGGGGGCACGACACTGCATGCGGTGGTGCCGCGTGACAGCGGGAGTGCACTGAACTCCGCAGCCGCTGTGGAAGGCGGGGATGCACTTGCTAAACTGGATCATCGTGTTGATGTGTCCCTAGCTCAGCTTCTTTCCCGTATGCTCTGACGGCCACGCGCGTCCCGATGCCATAGAAGCCTCTCCCCGAGCTGAACCAACCGGAGCACACCCACCTAATACTGATAAAGTTTCCAACCTATTTACTGATGGAGTTACCTTTCATGTGCTAACAAAGTTATCAATCTAATACTTCTTAAGTTACCCACCCAGTACTGATAAAGTTACAACCTAATACTTATAAAGTTACCCACCCAGTACTGGTGTAGTTATCCACCTAGTACTGATGAAGTTACCCACCGTGTACTGATACAGTTACCCACCCAGTACAGATGGAGTTACCAACCTAGTACCGATAAAGTTACCCACCATGTACCGAAGAAGTTACCCACCCAGTACTGATGGATTTACCCACTATGTACTGATAAAGTTACCGACATAGCACTGATAAAATTACCCATCTAGTATTGCTGGAGTTATCCATGTGTTCATGGTATAGTTATACACAATGAAATCGATTTAGTTACCCTATTCTATTGGTAATAGTTACCCACCTAGTACTGATAAAGTTACCAACCTAGTACTGATAAAGTTACACACCCCTAGTACTGATGGGTTATCCACCCAGTACTTATGGATACCCACCTAATATTGATAAAGTTACCTGTAACAGCCCGAAGTTTGTGAACCTAAAAACCTGTGTAAAATTTTCACTTTTGCATCTCATTCACGCATCAGGGCATCATTTGTTCAATTGCTCATGTTGAAACAAGGATTTGGAAAACCAATGGCAACAAAAGGAAACAAAAGCACTAGTTGATTTCAAACAACCTAAACACAAATGAGTTTGTTGTGACAAAACCAACTCAACTAAACTTCCATATTTGTCAAGGAAGTTCCAAGAGTTCAAAATTAAGATTTTGCAATTGCTATAAATTTTCCAAATGAGCAACATTTTGAAATTAGCAAAAATGCCTTAAACGAACCCTATGAAAAATTGTTGTTCCAAACTTTTTATTTCAACATGCCAATTTTTGTGGTGCTTCTACTGGTTAGTGGGAGGCTACATGAATTTTCCAAATTTTTCTAAACTATTTCAATGCCTTATTTAAATCACTGAAATGCTGTTGTTTTAAAATAAAACTGGGAAGGACTTGTTGGTGATGGAACAATTTGGCCAGGGGGCTCTTTGCAATTTTTGCCTTCTTCTTCCTCTGTAGCGACCGGAAGCACACGCTCCCGCCGAACCAGCTCGGCGCCGTACTCTCCCCTGCTCCCCCTGGACCGCGTGGAGAGAAGAGCAGCACCCCGTGACAGCCCTCTGCTTCCTCCCCCGATTTCTCCCCGTTTTCCTCTCTCCTGCGCCCTGCCATGGCGGAAACCTAGCCGAGGTCGCCGCCACCTGTCGCCGTTGATTGACGCTCCTCCGCGCAAATCGAAGCTTACCAGCAGGACCGCCGCGTCGCCTGCTCCATCTCCGCCCGAGGAATCGAGCTGGGAAGAAGTAAATCGCCGCCGCCGTCCAATTTCCTCTCTGACCACCGCCGCCGCTGCGCCGAACGAATTCCGCCGCTCCCGCCTGCCTCCTTCCCCGCCGAGCCTGCTCACGAGCTCTGGGTGAGCACGAGAACCTCCTCCGTTCCTTCCCCTCTCCCTTCTCGCGCTAGTGCGAGCTCGCCGTAGCCGTCGAAGCAGTACGCCGTGGTTCATCGCCGTTGTGCGTCGACCGGCCGTGGAGATGGCCTAGCCGGGCTGCAGACCGGTCCCCTCTGGCCCATAGTCGGCCTGCCAGCCGGCCCAGACCGGGCTGAAGACCGGTGGGCTCTAGAGCCAGGCCGGCCTGTGAACCAGCCCAACCGGGCTGGAGGCCGGCTCCACTGTTTTTTTTGGAGATGCTTCTTTTTCCATTTTCCTTTACAGCACATGCCTTCCGCTCCCTCCTCGCACACTTAGGGACATCGACCTCCGATGTTTGTCGTGTTTTATATCTCTCTCTCTAATTCGAGTAATAAATTTCATTGTTGTTAAAAATAATTAAATTAAAGGTATAATTTAAAAGAGGAATTTTACAATAGTAATAATTTCTTATCGGGACATCAGAAAAATTGTGTTCGATATACCAAAATGTTCAGAAAAACATGAATCATCCAGAATCATCATCCTCATGCATAATTGGTCACATTTACAATAATGTACTTCTAGTAGTATCGGAATCACTAAGTTAAATATGGGGAAATTCCTTCTCTAGTTGAAGTAATCCTTTCACCCCCATTTAAATTGCTAGATAGCTTAAGGTAAGTTCGATACATTAAATTGTCATGCCATCATGTGCTCGCGCATTGCATTTGTTAAAGCATGTGTGGTGTTTGATTGTTCCCTTACGGTGTTGTTTGTGCATCGGTAGATCATGGAGCTGAAGTGCCACCCCCGTATCGTGACGATACCTACTACCAGCCGTATCAACAAGTCAAGCGTAATCCCCCCTCTGAGCATATCTTATCCTGTTTTCCGCAAATATTTTCTCCACTATAATATTGCATGCGGTTCCAAATGTCAATTTTATTGGATTAGAGTATTCTATAGTTGCATTAAGTTTCCGATGCCATTACCTGTTTTCCCCTCCTATTATCCATAGGTTTGTATTGTTGGCCTGAGATACTTAACTATGCAATGTTGATGCTTAGCCATGCTTAGTTAAATATTTATTCGTCCGATGGGTAGTTCATGTTGGAACAGGTGATGAGATGTTGAGTTGATGGTGGAGAATTGTGGTGACAGGAAATAAAATGCTTAAAGGTGGGGATGAGAGGCCACTGTGGTTGTGGTGCTTTGTCTCATTCTCGCCGCCTAGGTGCGAGTTCTTTACCTCTGAAACCAAGACTGAGCGTGCAACCATGCGTGAGGCCTATGCATTCGCAGTGCAGGAACCCTCATAGACTAAATAACTCGGGCGGGGCTAGCCAGGGTCCTCTAGTTCGGGCTTCCATTTGCGCGTGCGTGATGATGGTGGTATGAACTGGGATGAGGATGGTGGTGTTAGGAAAATGAGTGGCCACGGGGCAGGGTGTTGGATCTGCTGCTCCGTCCTCACTGATAATCCTGGGTTAGTCCTTAACGAGGGAGAAGTTGACACCGCTCCCACCCAGCCGGCTTTCCAAGGAAGAGAGCTAATTGTACAGCTAATGGGCCGGACGGTATGCGTGGCAAACATTGTACACCCCTGTAGGGTAAATCTTTTCGAAAAGCCGTGTCCACGGTTACGGACGACTTGGGAAAGGACGATAAGATCATAGAATAACTTGAACGGAATGATTAAAACCTGGGTACTAAAGGTACCACTCAAGAATGCAAGGTTGACTTCCTCGAGGGTGATTCGGGGAGGTGCCTTTGATGAACAGGTACAGTGGTTGATGATGGTTGATGATGAGAAAAGTGATCAAGAAAAGAGTCACTTCTTACCCCCTTTTAAAAATACTCTGAATAGTCGTTGCCATTGAGTTATGTTTTCATAAATAAAATCAGCTTTATGCAAAACAGTCATAAAACCTTGAAAGCTTCATCGAGCTAAAGCTCTATATATAATCTTGCGAGTTCGTCGAACTCAACGTCGTTTGCTTTGTTTCAGAGGAGGACTTCACCGACCTCGAAGGTGGGTTCTTTGTGGACGTCGACGAGTAGTCTGGGGTTCCCAGGTGGCAGCTTGGGATATCCCGGAACAGCTGGCGCTGGATGTTTATCTGCAGGCCTCTTAGGCCATAATTTGGTTCTTGTTGTTTAGAACAACCTAATTTGCTTCCGCTTGTTGTAATGTTGGGTCTGTGACCTCTGGTTGTAATTTGCTATCTTTCTCTACTATAAGAGTTGAACTATAATGCTTTGTGTCGTAGAGTCGCTGATGTGCCAGTTGTTCCACAAGTCTCGATCTCTCTATTATGCATTGATAGTTGAGCCTGTGTTAAGGCATCAATCGGGGTGTTGCGTTGCCGGTGATCAATTCCGAGCAACGCCTGCCAAAGGTTTTGGCCGGGGATTGGTAAACCCGTAACCTCCGGTTGTATCGCTTAACCGGTGACACTCAGCATCACTGTAGAGCAGTCGGGTCGGGGTGCCACAAGTTGGTATCAGAGCAGTACTGCCTGTAGGAAACCCTTCTACTGGTCGACGTGGAGTCTAGTGTTTGTGAAAATATTTTTAACCTAAAAATGAGTTGTGAAAACCATCTTAGGATTCTTTTTACTCCTTATCTGGTTACCCTCTAATCTCGGAGCAATCTTACCTCGATTTGGGTTTAAAGTTTTACTTCTCATCTGTGACTTCAAAATTATTAGGATAGCACGGAAGGTAGAACCCAATACTACGTGTTATGTGGACCTTTAGTGTTATGAGTCACGTTGCTCCCGCTGCGCTACAATCCAAAATCAACTCAGATGTTTGAACACTGTTATCCCTACCGAGACTAATCATTGACTCCTACTCTGGGTTTTAACCCAAGGACTTGAACATAAGGTCCCGGATTGTGCCGGATAGTGTGGGTTGAATCACGTGGTTTCTTAGCCATTTGAATCTCACGTTACTGGTACATGATGCTGATCTTTGACCCAAGTCCCATCTTGTTGGTTCCTTGTTCGTTGTTGCACAAAGCATTATCGTCCCTAGTCTGAGTACTTGAGTACGCTAATGCTAATGTCTCAACCATACCGAGGTGGATACTAACTGCATCCTTGTCAAATCTACAGAATGGCACAACGTCCTCCGCTCTACCCAATCAAAGCCACCCAGGGACCCACTCGACACCCTTTGATCGGCAGGAATCCCATACATCTAAAGATTTGCCCAAGAAAGCTAGAGACAAACTTAGGTGTTACACTTGGAGGGAACGCCGACATCCGTACCGGAAGTGCCCCCTTAAGTACCCCAGAAAGAATGGACCACCACAAGGAAAGGCATGTAGTCAGTGCGGAAGGGGTGGACATCAGGCGAGTCAATGCCCCGGCAGTTGCCCGCACTGTTTCAACGCGCATCCACTCGGCAAGTGCCCAGCCGCTAGCGCCACTTGCTACCTATGCGAAGGAAATGATCATGTTCCGGCTAATTGTTCTATGGAGTTCATAGTGGAGGCAGTAAAGGATGCCCATGAGAAGATTGCTCAGCATGCCACCACGCGCCCCACTACTTCGACACTTGGGGTAGGCGGGAGTGGGTATCGTCCTATGCTACCTGCTCCACCAAGATTCACTTGCTACGCCTGTGGCCAGGCTGGTCACTACTCCAGGGAGTGCCCCCAGAAGGCACCTCTCACGGGAACTCCTGCACGAGCCCCGCCCTGCCAGCTGGCAAGGCTGGTCCTATTGTGCGTAGTCGCCTGAACCGCGTCTCTGCTGAAGAAGCTGAAGAGGACCCCGGCGTCCTTATGGGTGAGCTACGAATCAATAACAATCTTGATACGGTTTTGTTTGACTCTGGAGCATCGCATACATTCCTATCCATAGCTTTTGTTCTGCTCCACCTTAGAGTGTCACACTCTTTTATATCAAGCAGTCGTGCTAAGTATCATGATCTTCTTGATGAAGTGAGGCTCTTACACTTCGTTGCTCTCCGTTTTCCAAGTAGCTGGTTACTCGAGGATGATGAGACTTGAGTAATAATTTAACTATCGGATAACCTCAGCAGTTCTTACTGCGCTGAAATCCAGGGAGATCCATTGTCCTTCTTAGCATGATTGGTTAGACGATCAATAAATGAGTTGAACTGTGCTCCCAAGTTCGTTTTCTCTGGTACCATTCCTCGGTCAAAGAGCTAGGTTTGTGCCGAAGCTCCCAAGACCACCTTGTTGTGCCTTGAAAGGTGTGAATTCTCTCTCGAACTCAAGACATATCGGTGGATCGTGATATTCTGGAGGTCATTCCAGAAGTATCGCCAGGTTGTCACCTGACCGTGATGCTGAGCTTATGAGTAAGTTGGTTCTCTGAACAACTCCCTTCTCCAAGAAAATCGTGCTGGATGTCCAGAATTATTCGGTTGAGCTTAAACAACTTGGAGAGTTGAAAGATAAGAGCTCTATCCCGATCTAGTTCCTTCTCAAAGGGATGTCTAGCCTGTCCGTGTTGAAGCTAGGTAGTATCTCCTTTGTGGATATGCTAACCTACAAAGCTTTGGTTTGAATCGGGCTATCGTCAAATCAAACTCAGGCTAACCTACTGAATGTGTTAGTCTGACCAATACTAATGCCTCGTTCTGGTGAAATATGAGTCTACCGTCTTGGAGTATCTGGATAAGTTTGTTGTTGAGCCCATCAACTACCTTCTTATCTTCTCCATGTTTGAGGAGATTCATATTGGATATTGGGCGTTAACATTGGAAAGTTAATAGAACTAACTTTGTGTCGTCACAAGGTATGTGTTCTGAAGATTAGAAGTGACTTTCCTTGGTTCACGTGCAATTGCTGAAAGATGTCGCCATGGATCTGAGTGAATTGTCTGGTTCCCTCCGAATCATTTCAACTCGATCATGCACGTGTAGAATATTCTCGGAATGGTATGTTGTTACCTCCTTTCCTTGAGAATTTCATCTATGCATCCAAGCCACTGATTGAATTGTTCCAGCAAGAGAGGAAGTCTGAGAACTTCTTTTGTATTCATTGGTGTTTCCCCAACAGAGACTCAATGGTGTATTGTCACGAGTAATTCAAGTAGGGCAGCTGTCTCCTGACAAGCTGTTAATATGCGAGTTCCCCAATCTAGTCCCTCCTTTGGAGTTTGACCTTGTAGTCCAACTCTTGGGGTCCTAGCAATTGTAACCGTTGGTATGCTTTGCAAAGATTCTCTATTCCTATATGTGGAGTCTGAAGTATCTCTACACCTGACCAGATCTAAATCTACATCAGGAACGATAGTTGGTGATCCTCAAGAAGCTTGACCCGATGTCTAGCACCTCAAGAAGTTTTCCCGATACTAACGTTCCCGGGGTTTCTAAAGTTCTCTCGGTCCCTCTCCATGATCCTCCTCTCGTGGGTTGAAATGCTCCTCCGTGAGGAAAGTTCTACTCAAGCTGTTTGGTAGAAGTTTGCCTCTTCATCTGTTGGAATCTTGTCTCAACACTCTCCCTCGGAAATTCAAGGCCTTGTGCAAAGTTCATATTCTGAATCCTTGAGAAACAGTTGTCTACCAACTAGAAACTCCTTATCAATCTCCCGTCAAACGCAGGTGTCTCCTAACTGTCAAATCAAGGGATGCTTGAAGTCTCATCCTAAGTTCTACTAGGAGGTACTCGGTCGTTGTATCCTTACAAAGACCCATCCTTCCGGAGAGGTTTCCTTCTTTTCTATGGTGTACGTTGATAGTGACCTCGAAGGGAAGCCGATGAAGATATTCAGGATGCCCTCGGTCAACCTCTTCAAGAAAGAAGCTACCTGAAGCAAGAAGATCGTGTAGTACGTCGTAACCTTTCCCTCTTTCCTACTCTAAGAATCTCGGGACGAGATTCCTGTAAGGGGGGTAGAATTGTAACAGCCCGAAGTTTGTGAACCTAAAAACCTGTGTAAATTTTTCACTTTTGCATCTCATTCACGCATCACGGCATCATTTGTTCAATTGCTCATGTTGAAACAAGGATTTGGAAAACCAATGGCAACAAAAGGAAACAAAAGCACTAGTTGATTTCAAACAACCTAAACACAAATGAGTTTGTTGTGACAAAACCAACTCAACTAAACTTCCATATTTGTCAAGGAAGTTCCAAGAGTTCAAAATTAAGATTTTGCAATTGCTATAAATTTTCCAAATGAGCAACATTTTGAAATTAGCAAAAATGCCTTAAAAGAACCCTATGAAAAATTGTTGTTCCAAACTTTTTATTTCAACATGCCAATTTTTGTGGTGCTTCTACTGGTTAGTGGGAGGTTACATGAATTTTCCCAAATTTTTCTAAACTGTTTCAGTGCCTTATTTAAATCACTGAAATGCTGCTGTTTTAAAATAAAACTGGGAAGGACTTGTTGGTGATGGAACAATTTGGCCAGGGGGCTCTTTGCAATTTTTGCCTTCTTCTTCCTCTGTAGCGACCGGAAGCACACGCTCCCGCCGAACCAGCTCGGCGCCGTGCTCTCCCCTGCTCCCCCTGGACCGCGTGGAGAGAAGAGCAGCACCCCGTGACAGCCCTCTGCTTCCTCCCCCGATTTCTCCCCGTTTTCCTCTCTCCTGCGCCCTGCCATGGCGGAAACCTAGCCGAGGTCGCCGCCGCCGGTCGCCGTTGATTGAAGCTCCTCCGCGCAAATCGAAGCTTACCAGCAGGACCGCCGCGTCGCCTGCTCCATCTCCGCCCGAGGAATCGAGCTGGGAAGAAGTAAATCGCCGTCGCCGTCCAATTTCCTCTCCGACCACCGTCGCCGCTGCGCCGAGCGAATTCCGCCACTCCCGCCTGCCTCCTTCCCCATCGAGCCTGCTCACGAGCTCTGGGTGAGCACGAGAACCTCCTCCGTTCCTTCCCCTCTCCCCTCTCGCGCTAGTGCGAGCTCGCCGTAGCCGTCGAAGCAGTACGTCGTGGTTCATCGCCGTTGTGCGTCGACCGGCCATGGAGACGGCCTAGCCGGGCTGCAGACCGGTCCCCTCTGGCCCATAGTCGGCCTGCCAGCCGGCCCAGACCGGGCTGGAGACCGGTGGGCTCTGGAGCCAGGCCGGCCTGTGAACCGGCCCAACCGGGCTGGAGGCCGGCTCCACTGTTTTTTTTTGGAGATGCTTCTTTTTCAATTTTCCTTTACAGCACATGCCTTCCGCTCCCTCCCTCGCACACTTAGGGACATCGACCTCCGATGTTTGTCGTGTTTTATATCTCTCTCTCTAATTCGAGTAATAAATTTCATTGTTGTTAAAAATAATTAAATTAAAGGTATAATTTAAAAGAGGAATTTTACAAAAGTAATAACTTCTTATCGGGACATCAGAAAAATTGTGTTCGATATACCAAAATGTTCAGAAAAACATGAATCATCCAGAATCATCATCCTCATGCATAATTGGTCACATTTACAATAATGTACTTCTAGTAGTATCGGAATCACTAAGTTAAATATGGGGAAATTCCTTCTCTAGTTGAAGTAATCCTTTCACCCCCATTTAAATTGCTAGATAGCTTAAGGTAAGTTCGATACATTAAATTGTCATGCCATCATGTGTTCGCGCATTGCATTTGTTAAAGCATGTGTGGTGTTTGATTGTTCCCATCCGGTGTTGTTTGTGCATCGGTAGATCAAGGAGCTGAAGTGCCACCCCCGTATCGTGACGATCCCTACTACCAGCCGTATCAACAAGGCAAGCGTAATCCCCCCTCTGAGCATATCTTATCCTATTTTTCGCAAATATTTTCTCCACTATAATATTGCATGCGGTTCCAAATGTCAATTTTATTGGATTAGAGTATCCTATAGTTGCATTAAGTTTCCGATGTCATTACCTGTTTTCCCCTCCTATTATCCATAGGTTTGTATTGTTGGCCTGAGATACTTAACTATGCAATGTTGATACTTAGCCATGCTTAGTTAAATGTTTATTCGTCCGATGGGTAGTTCATGTTGGAACAGGTGATGAGATGTTGAGTTGATGGTGGAGAATTGTGGTGACAGGAAATAAAATGCTTAAAGGTGGGGATGAGAGGCCACTGTGGTTGTGGTGCTTTGTCTCGTTCTCGCCGCCTAGGTGCGAGTTCTTTACCCCTTGAACCAAGACTGAGCGTGCAACCACGCGTGAGGCCTATGCATTCGCAGTGCAGGAACCCTCATAGACTAAATAACTCGGGCGGGGCTAGCCAGGGTCCTCTAGTTCGGGCTTCCATTTGCGCGTGCGTGATGATGGTGGTATGAACTGGGATGAGGATGGTGGTGTTAGGAAAATGAGTGGCCACGGGGCAGGGTGTTGGATCTGCTGCTCCGTCCTCACTGATGATCCTGGGTTAGTCCTTAACGAGGGAGAAGTCGACACCGCTCCCACCCAGCCGACTTTCCAAGGAAGAGAGCTAATTGTACAGGTAATGGGCCGGACGGTACGCGTGGCAAACATTGTACACCCCTGCAGGGTAAATCTTTTCGAAATGCCGTGTCCACGGTTACGGACGACTTGGGAAAGGACGATAAGATCATAGAATAACTTGAACGGAATGATTAAAACCTGGGTAAGGTTGACTTCCTCGAGGGTGATTCGGGGATGTGCCTTTGATGAACAGGTACAGTGGTTGATGATGAGAAAAGTGATCAAGAAAAGAGTCACTTCTTACCCCCTTTTAAAAATACTCTGAATAGTCGTTGCCATTGAGTTATGTTTTCATAAATAAAATCAGCTTTATGCAAAACAGTCATAAAACCTTGAAAGCTTCATCGAGCTAAAGCTCTATATATAATCTTGCGAGTTCGTCGAACTCAACGTCGTTTGCTTTGTTTCAGAGGAGGACTTCACCGACCTCGAAGGTGGGTTCTTTGTGGACGTCGACGAGTAGTCTGGGGTTCCCAGGTGGCAGCTTGGGACATCCCGGAATAGCTGGCGCTGGATGTTTATCTGCAGGCCTCTTAGGCCATAATTTGGTTCTTGTTGTTTAGAACAACCTAATTTGCTTCCGCTTGTTGTAATGTTGGGTCTGTGACCTCTGGTTGTAATTTGCTATCTTTCTCTACTATAAGAGTTGAACTATAATGATTTGTGTCATAGAGTCTGTGATGTGCCAGTTGTTCCACAAGTCTCGATCTCTCTATTATGCATCGCTTAACCGGTGACACTCAGCATCACTGTATAGCAGTCGGGTCGGGGCGCCACAAGTAAAATTGTAACACCCCGGCCACCCCCGGGCCGGGCCTGTCACCCCTGGCAGCTCTCTAAGATCTCTAGACTGGCCCCACAGATCAACACTAGTCTTTTCTGCGCACTTTGTCCTCACTCGTGCGCACCCGGGAACCAGTTCCCGGTCGGTCACCCATCCTTGGAGTGCTCCGGGCCAAGCACGCTTAACCTCGGAGTTCCTTCCAGATGAGCTTCCGGAAAAGAAGTCGCAACTTGTTGATATGAGTATTCTATCAATCCTGTTAAGCCCTGAGCCAGGATCTCACATCCTTCCCCCCTTAGAAGACCGACGCCCCCGTCGGTCAGCCCCCAGTCCAGGAACTCCCCCCTTGGTACACGTCTGTGCGCCCAGTGCCGGCACATGCTCCACATGTCCGCGCCCCTGACCCGCACACGCCCGTGTTGCCGCGAGGGTCGGCTCTGATACCAAATTGTAACACCCCGGCCACCCCCGGGCCGGCCTGTCACCCCTGGCAGCTCTCTAGGATCGCTAGACTGGCCCCACAGATCAACACTAGTCTTTTCTGCGCACTTTGTCCTCACTCGTGCGCACCCGGGAACCAGTTCCCGGTCGGTCACCCATCCTTGGAGTGCTCCAGGCCAAGCACGCTTAACCTCGGAGTTCCTTCCAGATGAGCTTCCGAAAAAGAAGTTGCAACTTGTTGATATGAGTATTCTATCAATCCTGTTAAGCCCTGAGCCAGGATCTCACATTACCCATGTGTTCATGATGATACAGTTACCCACCCAGTACTCATAGAGTTACCCATCCTTCACTGATGGAGTTGTCCATTTATTAATGATATGTTATTCACCATAAAATCTATATAGTTACCATGCCCTCTTTATATTTGTTACCCACCCACTACTGTTAGAGTTATCTATCTGTTTTATGGATGTAGTTTTCACCATGAAATCGCCAAAATTATCACCCTAATAATTATGGAGTTGCACATGTGTTTTAGTGGATAGTTATCCACTTGTACACGATAAATTTATCGTCCCAAAGTGGTAACTCACTTATGAAACTAGGTGGCAATTTCAAAACGCCGAAAAATTGAAAAGAACAACCAAAAATGCAATATAGTTTCAAACCGAAAATTAATCATTACCTGGATGGGTAACTTACGTACTACAGCCTGGTAACTTATGTGTTAATGGGTGGGTAACTTTTGGGTCCAAAAATATATCGTCGAAACATATCAACATGGGATCTAGTTTCGAATATCTCGACGCGACTAGTCCAACGTTGAAAACGGATCATAAATCGGATAAACGGTTTGAGCTACAAAACATTTTGAATTTTCGAATTTCACATTTAATGCGTGATGATGTCAGCAGTTTCGTCTTTTAGTGCATGCATGCAAAACATAGCTGTTTCTCACACACGAGGGATGACTAATTGAGTTTTAACAAGTGCGTACATATTTACTAAATCTAGGGCACCTGCTGCATAGTCATGTCCATCAATAAAAGCCACAGGAAAAAAAAGTCACTATATTGGATTTTAAAAAATAGGATACGCCGAGGAACATCTGAATTCAAGTAGTTACTGTTATCAATATGATACGCGAACATCTGAATTAAAGTAATTACTGTTATCCCTAAAACAGATTGTTTGTTTAATTTGTATACACGGATTCTCCGCTCGTATTTGGTGAATAACTCTTTCTTGCGTAGCTTCCCAATCCATGACACAATGACACATACGGAGTACTAGCTAGGACAACGTGGTATACTTAAGAAGCAAGGTCCCAACTCGAAAATGGACGCCACCACCGAATCCACAGCCGAGAGCTCCATCGATTGCCATGTCCGGAGCGCAAGGCGCGCAGCCCAAGGGCGCTTTCACGGCGACCACGTACAGGTCGGCGGAGGAGAGTCGGCAGAAGCCGCCAGCGACAGATCTACGGTCGACCGAGGACGAGCGCGGGTTGCCGGTGAAGAGACTCGAGGATAAGGTGGAGGACGCCACCGGCAAGGGCGGCCCGGTGTTCGGCGCCGGCGCGGACAACGGCAAACCCGACCTCGGCGTCACCGGTACCGGCGGAGGCTAACCGGTAGCATTAGTTCTGTGAAATAGTGTGCTGTGCGCCTGTGCTCAGCACATGTATGAAGCACAAAACTGTGATGTAACATCAAAAGAGTGGAATAAGACAACTAGATCAGCAAAACTTTTACCACGTCGGAATCAGATGCATGGAGATCTTTTATTCATATGTGTTACGTAAAAGAGATTGCGGGATTTGAATTCAGAGAGCACTGAAGTTTTGGGTGGGATATTTTCATCAACAATTGAACTCAACAACAACACTACCGGCATATTCTTTTGGCAGACGGCGATACAATACAAGCGGGATTTACAGTCGAGATGACCATTTTCTTGCGGATATGCACAAAGGCTACATGAGCTTCAGCATTTTTAGCCTCTCCTCGTGCTCCGGCTCAAGCTTTGGCGCCGTGTAGCTGCCGTGCAGATCTTCCACTACGTATTCCTGCATGTGAACAGAATTTTAGAAACAGACTTCATAATCTGAACGAGTGCTACTGCCCGGCAGAAATAGCTACATCGGGTGAAGTTTTCTTGCTTATATGCGTAAGTAGACTACTTTTTTTGATTGCTGCAACAGAGAGGAGAGAACACTGGTTTGAGGGGGTTCTTGCCTTTGTGAGTTCTCGTTTGGTCAGGATGTGATAGTGCCTCTGCCAGATCCTCTGGACGGCCATAGTTGCCGCGAGGAATCCGTAGGCAATCCCAAGGATAGCAAAGACGACGACGAAAACCACCACCAGTGCAAAGCAAGCCTCCAAAGAAGCAGGGAGGCAGTCCAAGATGCCCCAACCATAGCAGCAGTTCCGGCACCCAGCTAGGCACGGGTCTTGGTTGTCACTGAAGGACGAGCAGTGCACTATCAACCCGAAAAATCCAAGCAATACAAAGAAAACAACAACACCTGGAGCATAAATACACGAAACATTAAGGAATGATGATGATTCAATATCAAGAGTAGTATTGCATGCTGTATCAACCAAAAGTTTTCGTCACAAATGTAAATGATAAAGATAAATCATTATAATGAAAGGTGTTATTCGAATACCTATGCAGTAGTAGAACGGTATTGGATGCCTTGACAATATGCGATCCCAACCATCACTGAAACTGTTTCGGAAACTTCCATCCCTGTCTAGGAAGTATGCAATAGCACTGATGATAGCAATAGTCTGCACAAAATGAAAAGAGTTGTTTGATCCGCCTGAATCTTTCTGTTTAAAAACTATTTTGTATTTTGTGACAGTTCCTACATTAAACATACAGTTCTTTGAAATTTACTCAATATTTAACATGTAAATTGCAAATAATGCAATAACTGCTAAGTTGTGCAGCAATAATCCTAAGAACATCTCTACAAATAAAGATACTGCATGCCATTTTATGAAAGAAAAGACATAAAAAGAAATATTTCCAAATGTAAGAGCTTACAATTTGAACAGCAAGAAAACCAAGTATAACATCTCTTGCAACGAAGAGCCGGAACTTTATCTTACGCCATGAGTTATCTTCCAAAGTTTCCACTCGAAGATGGAACTGAGCTTTGCATGTTGTGCAGTGTGAGAAAGCAAATCCTTCCTGTGCACAAAAAACAGAAGCAACACTTAAATGTGTTTCCTGTTCAGAATGAATATATTAATGGAATAATAATTTAGAAGACGCAGCATCTAGTTAGAAGAATATCCTTAATAACAGCAGAATCATAAAGCTCAGGAGTGAAGCACAAGTTCAACCTAGATTCTAACTGAATGTTCCAACAATGATGTTGCTATGTTGGTGCCTTCAAGAGACACCAATTTTGCTGCCAAGTGTCTAAACTGTACCCTCCAAATTAAGTTGAATGATGTTAGCTTGGAGAGATGCGCTTGAATCCTAAGGCCATGTACAACGCAGGTGCTTAGGCTGGGTGCTTAAGAAGAAAACCGGGTTTTTTCTGTCACGTCGGAATCGTCGGGTGCTTAAGAAGAGAAAGGAGTGCCTGGTTTGGCTTCGATGCTTGCTCGGTGCTAAAGAAATAACTGCTTCGTTTCCACGTACTGGGCTAGACCAGTGCCTCCAGAAACACGACTGAAGCACCGAAGCATAGCTTCCAGCGTTGGAGAAAACCACGTTTAGTCAGATGCTTAATGACATGGCAGCACTTTCTCTCGTTAAGCACCTGTGCTAAGCACCCTGCATTGTACATGCCCTAATGGACATCACTGCCAATACAAGTCTAAATCTGAAAGCATCTTTGCAATCTCAGAATCTGCCATTTGAAAACAAGGTTAATGACGAACTGTGGCATGTTCTACTGACATTATTACCAGAGAAAAAACCTCTGGGTCGCCATTTTCTGCTCTTTGTACAATACACATGACTTGCTTACTAACTACAGTACTCTGCATAACAATATGCTACCGTCTTATGCTTGCATGTATAAGTAATACCTTCCTATATCTTAACTGGTGTTCTCGATGTGGTAGTTTTAACAAGATATAGCTTAGTGTTGGCATTGGAAAACAACACAACACAATTAACATCAAGTGATTGTTTTAGATTAGCACCTCCTGGCACGTAGTGTAAGATACATATATATACATATTAAAATGACCTGTAAGACGGTAAGTATCTCAATTCGTTTTTAAAAAATGATATGCAAAATGGCACAGGGAGACATGGTACCTTAACAGACCTCCAATGGTCTAGGCATGAACGGTGAACAAACTGCTGAGTTCCCTTGCACATGCAAGGTGATATCAGCTCATCACCTGCAACATAGAATTCACATGAATGCAAACAATCAGAATTAGATGAGGTAAAGAACCAAGGTGTGCTGTCTAAATAATAATCACACACCCAGTTATAAAGAGCATTAGTGGCCACATTCGAAAGACTAAAGAATTAAATTAGCAGTATTCGGTTAAGTAAAAAAAATAAGCATGCGTAAAATGATAATTGTTCCTGCTAGAACTTCTACTGGTTAGTTCAGTGTTAGCTTTTAAGCTTCAGAAACCGCAATGTGACCACGGATCTGCAGAATCCAGGACAGTTGGTGTAAGGTTGCATCATGTTGATAGCAGGAGGGTGTAAATCCAGATTTAAGTTTGTAATGAGGGCACATACAATTAATTTTTGCAACTTGTCAATACTACCCTATTCTTGAACTTTGCCTACTGGGTTATGGTACAAAGCAAATGGAACATACATCACACGGAGATTTTGGACTATCAGTTGAAGTTGCCAACTCACTCTGTGCATGTAATCAACAATGCACACACTTAGTTCTACTTGCTGGAGTCAAAGAAGAAACAAAAGCATTCCCAAACTGAACTAAAAGCAGTCCTATTGACACAGCAAAAATGTATCTCCAATACATATGATCATCACTGGCACAACAAAATAGTATCTAACAATACATAAGATCATCACCTAACTCTGACTCGGCCTCAAGGCAAATGCGGCAGCACGCGGCGGAAGAACCATCAGCCTCCTCGTCTTCAATCTCCAGTGTGCTCACGGTTGCAGGCTGTGGTGGCGAGAGCTGGGGAATTGAGTCTGCCTCATCCTTCCTCTCGAGGAGAGGATCTGAATCACTCGGGATCGTCTCTTCCTCGCCCCTGTCCATCCGTGGCAGATGTTCTCTAGTCTAGTTACAGCCAAAAAAGGCGCCGCATTAAATGAAGAAACAGAAAATTCTCGAGTCAAATGATTATTTCAACAGCTAGGAAGCATTCGCATACGGAGCCAAAGAATTCAAAGTCCGTCTCAAACTTCCGAAAAAAAAACATAATCAGAACAGGAACATCGTATCAAGATTCCCTGGCCAATCGGTGGAGGTGGAACCAAGAAAACATGCACCAATTCATTAAAATTCGTGGTTATACTCCAAACTGTTTCCGTAAATCGACCCCCACAAATCCAATAAAAACCCTAACAAAGTTCGTGGGAAGTGCCCCGAGACGCGTAGCAGCATCTCGACCACTAATTCGGACAGAGGCGGAGACCCGAAACAAAATCCCCACCGAGTTATTCCAACAGAACACCGAAATAATGTGACGGATCAAGAAAAACTCACCAGGGGGAACTGAATTCCAGATCAGAAACCCGCACGGGATCAACAAACGAAGCCAGAAATCGTTAGGAAAGAAGAAGAAGCCCTGAATCCGTTTGGAGCTTTCCTCACGCGTCGGGGAATCCTCCGTCAGAAGCGGCGAGGAAGCGAACGCGATAGTACCAGACGTGAAGGTGGTAATCGGGAAAGCGGTGGAATTTTGTACGAAACACCTCAGCGTGAAGTACAGTGAATAAAATCATGGCTTCCAGAAAATATTCATGACTTTGTAAAATGAATGTTTTTGAGTTTGAAACAGTATTGTTTAACGTAAAAAATAGAAAAATAAAAGAAGATAGAAACAAATTTAACCATTAAATATTTTTCTAGGTACTAGTAATCGTGCACACGTTTTAAATTTATTTCTCACCCCTTTCCGACTCGTTCTCACTGAATTTTTTACTCCGCGGTCATGAGCGATTAATGCAAAATCGCAGAAACATACTTCAAACAAAGGAAATTTGTAATTTAGACATACAATTTGTCTAAACTCAGCGGTATCATTGAGGTTCACTCCAATAAAATCACACAGTTGATTATATTAAATAACAAAAAAAGACATAAACTTGCAATACACATTTATTGAGAAAATCTATCACACAAAATAAATGATTTCACACAACACACTGAAAGTGTTATAATTTATTTCGGACCACCCAACTTATTATTTATTCCAGACCTGCGTTCTACTCAAGTTCGTCCATCTTGTTAACTCGCTCTCGCGGGGCGTTTCACATATCATCTCCGCTCTAGAGGGTCTACTATGCATCAGATAGTTGAAAAATATTTCCGTGAGAAATCTTGGGAAGAAATTGAGCCATCTTTGGTCTTGAGTTTTTAGGGGGCAGGTAGTTCAACAGTTTTATACTCGTTGGCCTGCTCGGTTAACATGTCAGACATATCTGTTCATGTAAGCACACATGATTAATTAGGAAAACACATGTACCTTTTCACTTTAGCTAATACGGTGAGAGTTGCAAATAAGATATCTTTGGCAACAAAAGTAAAGTGCTACATCTATTAAATGAAATATAGATCTATGCTTACTGACGTGGGCCTACCTATCGGGTGCCCCACTATGAAGATACCTGGTGCACGCAAGGACAAGGCCTAACCGGTGGCCTACTAAAAGACGATGATCAAAGCCCACGAAGGGAGCCCAACAAAATAGAGTACGCCCAAGGCAGGTGAAATCTAAGTCGGTAGAACCTACCATACCTGTAAACCTAGTCGGTTGCGAACTCCGAGACCCAGGCTCCTTTATAAAGGCTGGGAGGGCCGTCGATCTGGGGACGCGCTCATATTCCACCACCTGAACCCTAGCGAGATCGACATCTCGCTGGGATCGCCATTGTAACGCCTCCCAAATATCAATAACAGACAAGCTGAAAGTAGGGTATTATCCTCCGGGAGCCTGAACCAGGGTAAATCGCCTTGCTTGTCAGCCGTGGTAACTACCAGCACTCCAACTTCTCTCCCTCTCAATCAACCTGGGGTACTCGACCCTAGGATTTGCCGTGGCCACCCCACGTCAACTGGCGCCGTCTGTGGGAAAGGAGAGTGCTGGAATCATGGTTGCACCGGCCCCATCCGCAACGTTCATCGACTCGGCAACAATCACGGCGCCGATCCGCTTCGGCTCCTTCGAATTCATCCCCCACCCGCCGGCCCACCGATCGGTGTACGCCGATCTCTATGGAGGTATGTGCCTTACTTTTGGTAGCATGGAGTTCCATGTGAACAAGTGGGGAACGTTTCGACTCTCCGATCGCGCATCTACATCTTCGTCGACTACGGAGATCGCGCCTGCTTCGACTGCGGAGACCGCGCCTGCTTCGACTACGTCGACTACGGAGATCACGCCTGCTTTGACTACGTCGCCTACATCTTCGTCGACTACGGAGATCGCGCCTGCTTCGACTACGTCGCCTACATCTTCGTCGGTTACGGAGATCGCGCCTGCTTCGACTACATCGCCTACATCTTCGTCGCCTATGGAGATTGCGCCTGCTTCGACTACGTCGCCAGCATCTTCGTCGACTGCGGAGATCGCATATGCTCTGACCGCGGGATCCGAGCCTCCGTCAACCGCGGAGATCGCATCTGCCTCGGCTACACCTGCGCCATTTTTTACTCCGACACCCGCGACACCATCGACTGCTGCTTCGCCCGCCGAGTTCTGCACCGATTGTGGCATCTACCACGTCGTCTCCATCTTCAGCTCCGAGGACAGCTCCGGCGGCGAGAGCAGCAGCAGCACGCGTACTCGACTGCGCAGTCTTACCCTGTCCAAGTCTTCATGGTGGACGCAAGAAACAACAGGAGACCCAACACCGGTCCCCGCCGTGAGGAACCGACGTTTCCAATGGAAGTCACCATGCTGGACAAAGTAACAAAACTGACGATCACTCAGGAGATGGGGGTCCAGGCAATGAAGCAAGTCCAAGAGTGCACCTTTGTGGGGACCCCGAACTAGCTGTCCAAAATACCCGATTATGCTTAACACAACGATCCCGTGATCAGTCTGTCGTTGCACATAATCCGAATTGGATACCAAAGTTTACATCCATTACAATACCGAATTAAAAGTCTTACATAAATGGTCATTTAGACCAAGTCTTACATAGGTGCCTTCATGGGCCAAACCAAAATATCAGCGGAAGCTACGGCGTAGTAGACATCAAATCCTAACGAAGACGACCCGACAGGCAGCTGACTTATGGAGATACTTAGTTCGCGTAGAAGTCGCCATACTCCTGCTCGGCGTAGTGCTCCTCCTCGTAGTCTGGCTAGGACAATAGCCAGGGACGAAACCAATATGAGTACATTTGAATGTACTCGCAACCTACCCCAACATGAGTATGCACCAGTTTTATTTTACTTTCATACTTTTATTTATTTAAAACATCTCTATATCTTTATTGAAAAAGGTAAAAAGAATTTGGTAACTATCTTTGAATAAAATCATCATTTTATCTGTTTCTCCAAAACTCCTCCTTTTTCCGACCATAGTCCACCATGGTCCACTTTCCATCAACAACCTCCTACGATCCGTAGGTATAGGTACAACATTCTCCACTCCATTTTCCTTTTTAAAACTCAACTCTTTTCAAAACTTGCACATAGTCTTAGGACAGCCTCCCAATTGTCCATATCCGAGGACTCGGCTATTCGAATAGTTTTAACCCTCTGCAGAGGTTGCACGCTTTTAGCCCACATTCATCCGGTAACTCATCGTGTCAGCCACGTCCCGCCATACCAGGTGTATGCGAAGTTGAGCCACCGACCTTAGCCTCTCATTTGCTCATGCTAGTATAGGATCCTTCCCATATGACACTTTCCATCGACACTCAGTCCAGTTTCCCGTCAGAAACCCTAAGTGTGAGGACTCATAGTTTTGTCCGGCGGTTTATGGTGGAACCTTCTATCCTCCCCACCAACTTGTGTGAGGACCCGGGTGAGGGGGTAGGTCCTCGGACCATCCCCTCATGCATAACGGAGTGATCTCCGTCGATGAGGTATCCCATACTAATAAGAGCAAACTACATGACTAAGCCCTGTTCCCATATGGAGGTAAATGTGGTCGCACAGGGTAAGATTGGTCGTCATAGTACTAGGACACTGTGCATTTTTCATAAACATCACCATTCTCCATTTCTCCACTTCAATACCGACATCTCGGCATTCCATAACCACACAAGTATTTTCAAACGAGTTTTGAATAAACAACATTGTTTTCCATCCTATAGTTTTATATAAACTACCTTATATTTCTACATAGGGTGGCAAAATAATATCCATATACTTTTTGAAAAGGTTTTGTGAACCAATGCCTTAAGAGTAAATCATTTGATCAAAGTAGATGCATATGTATTTAGGTGCAAGCTCAGGGAATAGCTTGCCTTGCTCGGCAAAGTGGCCTTGGTCTTGATCTTCAGATTCAACAAACTCTCCTTCCTCTATAAATCCGACAGCGTTCTCGTCTAATTAATAAACAAACAAATACAAACAATCACTAAACTACTCAAGCAACATCACAACATTACAATCCTAAATGCTCTAAATAGCCACTGCATACATCAAACAATACAATTTGGTTTCAATTTAATTGAATTAAACATTATTTCATTATGTCTAAATTATGGCAGAAACTTGTTGAACATGTTTAATTGCATAACTTGAGTTCTGTTGGTCACAAAAATACAAACTAAATTTCTATAGAAAGCTACTGATGTGTAGAAGACAACCCAATTTTATTTGGATTAATTGGAGTTACCAAACTCCCTACACAATTGTTTTAATCCAGAGAGTTATTAATCAAGTTTTTGCTACAACTCAAGTTAATATTATTCAAAAATTAAATCCTTTTAGGGGTAACTAACCTTAACTAAATGTGACCTAACAAAATTGGTCCTAATTCATTTGGGTTAACCATTAAACATCTATAAATGTTTTAGTGCAGAAGGGTTCTCTAACTTCAACTTTATACTAAACAATTACTACTGCACAAATAATTCTACCAAAATTAGGGAAGCTAATACATGGCAGTACTAAGCTAACAAAATTGGTTTGGAATTATTTGGACTAGTAGAGTATCAGAAACAAACAAGTTTAGATTTTAAACCTTCTGTGGCATTTTTAATAATACATTTTTATTATTTATCTAAATGAATTGAATCTACTTGGGTTGGTTAAAAAATTTCATAAGATTTCCAGAGCAATTGGATTTGATTTATTTGGATGTCTAGATCTTGAGATATTGAATTTTGAAGTTAGGTCCAGTACTGAAATTCTCTGGAAATTTAGATTAGGAAATTCCTCTATTTGGATAATGTTGAGAAATCTGACGGGTGGGGTCCACCCGTCAGTGACTCAGCGCACGCGGGGAAATGATTAAAATGCTGACGGGTGGGGTCAGCCCGTCAGCGGCTAGCGACAGCGAAGCGTTACGCTGCCGTTGGATTTAGATCCAACGGCCCACGTTCGAGTCCATCGGCGACGACCATTTCTGGGCGGCGCCGTGGCTCCGGCGACGGCGAGGTGGACGAAACCTCACCTAGAGGGCACGGCAGACGGCGGCGATGACGCGAATCGACGACGGAGGCTCGGGGAAGGTCGTGGCGCGAGTTGTACTTGCTGGGACGGCGTGTAGCGGTGACGGCGATGTGTCGGACTTCCACGGCCACGGACACGAGCTCCGGCGAGGTCCTGCGGTCGCGTCTGTGCATGAAAAAGAGGGGAAAAAGGCTCGGGTGAGTGCGGTGTCCATGAGGTAGAGAGTACGGGCCAGAGGGGAGAGAATGAGGGAGTGTGGCGTCGCGGCCATGATCGACCTCGACGGCGGCAGTGGCTGCGGCAGTGCCGCCCTCCTGGCGGTGCACGGAGAAATTGGAGAGGGGGAGAGGGAGTGAGGATGGTGTGGAGTGTCCAAAGGGGCTCGGGGTGGTTTTATAGCGCAGGGGCCGGCGTATCGTGGACGAAGCGCACGGACGGCGTCCATGGTGCCTCCGGCGAGATATTTCTCGATTCCTCCGCGACGCGTCCAAGAAGCTCAAGGCAGAGGTGTCTGGGGGGTCCGTGAGTGAGCTGGGCGCAGCAGGCGCGAGTCTTGCGTGTCGAGGAGCTGGGAGTGGGGCGAATTTGAGCCGGCAACGGCGAGCTTGCCACGGCGATTGCAGAGGGGACAGGGGCGGCGTTGGGGCAAGGGAGAGGCTCGAGTGTTCTTCTCTGCGTGCAGAGGATGCAGAGGCACGAGGAGCGTGGCAGGGGGGGCCTGGGCGGCCAGGAAACGGCGAGGAGCGCCATGGCGACACGGCGCTCTACGTCGGGGCGAGGGAGAGAGGTAGGGGATGACCTTTTTGCAGAAAACCCCTGCCTCCTCTTTTCTCTGTTTTTTTCTTTATTTCTTTTTTTAGTCCAGTAGCTTTCCTAGGATTTAATTGGAGCACTTAAACAATTTGGAAAAATTTGCAAATATTTGTGGGGCTTCCCCATAACATGTAGAAGCTCCACAAAATTTGGCTTTGCAAAATAAAATGTCTTGAATCATTTTCTTTCATAGGGTTTTAATTATGGCATTTTGTTTTATTTCAATTGTGTTTACTTTTGAATTTTTAAAATAGGTGTAAAATATTATTTGGGAGAGATAAGTAGTAAGAATACAAATGAGGGGTTTCATATACCATTCCTCTGAATTTTTGTTTGAAACAACTTGGGTTTCTCACTTGGAGAATTTGTGTGACACACTTGTCACATTCATTTTTCTTGTTTCCACTTTTGCTTTTGGGTTTCAAGTTTTTAATTCAAGCAAACAAGCAACACAATAACAAGAACAACTAGCACAAGCAACAATTTACAATCAACACATAATAATCAACAAAAGTTTTTGTTGGCTCTCATTTTTGGAATAATAATACTGATTAATAATTTTGGGATGTTACAACCTTCCCCCCAGCGGGGGCGACTCGAGACGAGATGATGGCTTACCAGTACCTTGTCTGGAAGGAGAACGAGAAGCTGTTGCGCGAGAAAGCTGATCTAGCCAGACAGAAGGAACTCACCGACGCGTCGAGTGCTCGCCGAGCAGCTTACTCCTTCTCCTCCTCAGGACCAACCGTTACGCAAGACAACAAGCGCTCCAGACCACGTCTCCACCTGATGACAGATGCCGAGAGGACTGTGGCCACTCGCAACCTCGATTCATCGTTCATGACAGAAGACGCAGACGGGATACCCATCCCCAAAACAACATCGGGTGCTCTCATGTCATTGTCCATGTACTTATGGGCGACTCAACCTCCAGAAGATGACCCTCGCGCAGCTCTACACCGACAGCAAATCCAGGCGCTTCGCCCCCCGCAGAGGAGGCATTGATCACCGCATCCGCACCCGCGGCAACAACTCCAACACGAGGAGATCGCGACAGACGCGACCGCGAAAGAGCAGCACGCGGAGATCGACCTGTTCGTCACCTCCAAGAGGGGGAAGACTTGCGCAACGTCATCACGCAACGAACAGTCGACCGCAGTCGCTCCCTCCGACCCGTCAATACCCCGACTGCGGAGCTTTACTCGGATGGCGACAACGAGCCTTGCGGTCTTCCCTGCTTCCACTACCGCATCCGCGCCACATGAATACCGCGAGGCTTCAAGCTCACGTCGGGTTCAGTCAAGTTCGATGGCACGCAGGATCCCAAACTTTGGCTCGACGATTACATCATCGCAGTCAACTGTCAAGGAGGTAACACGACTACAGCCATGCAGTACGTCCAGTTGATGCTCGTAGGATCAGCACGTACCTGGCTCCAGAACTTTTCCCGGAACTCTTTCACTTCTTGGGATCAGTTCGAAGATGCTTTCGTATAGAACTTCCTCAGCACATACTCAAGGCCTGCGACGTTCATGGAACTGCAAGCCTGCAAGCAGCGCAAAGACGAGTCACTACGATCCTACATCCAGCACTGGACACTCATGCGCAATTCCATCGGAGTCTTCTCCGAGGACAGAGCCATGGACGCATTCATTCATGGTGTCAATCGACACGACCTTCGGGTGGCCTTCGGTCGTCTCCGGCCGCAATCCATCGTTGAGCTCATGAAGATCGCCAACGAGTGGGCTGACAGTGAGGACTCTGCACGCAATGAGTTCCCAAACGAGGAAGGAGAACCAAGCAACTGGAACCTAAGAAACAACCGCGGCAGCGATCGCCGCCACAAGCGCAAGGCTCATTTCGACGAAGGAGAGCCAGCCGAGCTCGTGGCAGCCGGATTCACCGACACCAGGGATGACCGGAGCCGCGATAACAATCGCCAGAGCTGTCGAAGTCAATAGGAGTACAGGAGTGATGGAAACCAGAGACGCGACTGACGACACAGATCTCTCGACACCTCGCGACCGGAGCTTACACCCGAGCAGGAGCTCCTGGAACCATGCAAGTTCCATCTATTCAGAAGCGACGAAACCGGCAAATTGGTCTCCACTCACCTGTTGAAGGACTGCCGGAAAATGCAGCGCATTAACGGAGCATTCGCCAAAATACTGGCTCCAGCCGCAGCGCAGCAACCAGCACCACAGTTGGCCCTCCCAGGGCCACCCGCAGCAAACCCTGCACACATCGCAGGAGCAATCCAGTACCAGCCGAGACTAGACGCACCTCCTGTGCTGGGAGAACAATACCCTCAAGCTCGAGGGCAAATGAACATGATACAGAAGGGGCGGCCATCAAACAGGTGCCAGAAATTGATCATCCGCCAAGTCTACCAGGCCATGGCAATGCCACCAGCCATACCCGAGTACCTCACGGGCTCGGAAACCAGCATCACCTTCTCTCGGGAGGACCACCCTCCACAGGTACCACGTCCAGGCCACGCCGCGCTAGTACTCAAAGCACAGATTGGGCAATTCCACATGACCAAGGTCTTCATGGACGGCGGCAGCGGCATCAACATCATCTTCGCCGACACTCTCCGGAAGATGGGCAGGTCTCTGGAAGGCCTAGCAAGGTCGGACAGCACCTTTCACGGCATCGTACCAGGAAAAGCAGTCTACCCGGAAGGCGTCATCGCACTCGAAGTAATCTTCGGCACACCCGACCACTTCCGAAAGGAGATGATCGACTTCAAGGTGGTGGAATGGAAATCGCAGTATCACGCTATACTTGGGCGCCCGACGTTCGCTCGCTTCATGGCAGTTCCACACTACGCCTACCTCATGCTCAAGATGCCAGGACCGAAGGGAGTCATCACTGTGCGGGGTGACTTCGAACGATCAGACAACAGCGACCGCGAGTTCAGCAGGATCTCCGAGTCCTTTGGTATGCAGCAACAGCTCGAGGAACTTTCACTCGGCAACGACAGGACCCTTTTCCCTGCAAGCAAGAAGCCGGCACCCGACGCCTCGTTCAGCACAACCGACGACACAAGAGCACACCAGGTCCATCCGACTGATGCTTCCAAGACAGTGCTCGTGTCTTCGAGTCTGTCTCCCGCATAGGAAGGCGCGCTCGTCGAGTTCCTCCATGAGAAGTGGGAAATCTTCGCCTGGTGTCCAGCCGACATGCCAGGTGTGCCCAGAGAATTCGCCGAGCACGCCCTTCAAATTTATCAAATGCTAAACCTGTCAAGCAAACCATGTGCCGCTTCCCCGAGCCGAAGCGTGTTGCCATAGGGCAAGAATTCGACAGATTACTTCACGCCAAGTTCATCCACGAGATCAAAAAGTCCGATTGGGTCGCCAACCAAGTCCTCGTCGAGAAGAAGAAGACGAAAATCCTCCGCATGTGCGTCGACTTCACCTCCCTCAACAAGTGCTGCCCGAAGGATCACTTCCCGTTGCCACGAATCGACCAGATCGTCGACTCCACGGCTGGCTGCGCGTGACTGTCCTTCCTGGATGCCTACTCAGGCTACAACCAGATAAGGATGCGAGAGGAGGACGAGGAGAAGACAGCCTTCATCACACCCCATGGTGTATACTGCTACAAAACTATGCCCTTAGGGCTCAAGAACGCTGGAGCCACCTACCACGCATGATGCAGTCCTGCCTCAAGGACCAGATCGGACGCAATGTCCAAGTTTATGTCGACGACATAGTCATCAAGACAAGGCAAGAGGACACACTCCTCGATGACCTGCGCGAGACATTCGCCGCGCTCAACACCTACAAGATCAAGCTCAACCCAACTAAGTGCGTCTTCGGCGTACCAGCTGGGCAACTACTCGGGTACCTCGTATCTGCCAGAGGCATCGAGGCAAACCCCGAAAAGATAGAAGCAATCCTCCGATGCCAGCCCCGACCAAGCTTCGGGAGGTCCGGCGCCTAGCCGGCCGACTCGCAGCGCTCAGCCGGTTCATTAGTAAGTTGGGTGAAAAGGCACTCCCTTTCTACCAACTGATGAAGAAATATGACAAATTCGAGTGGACGCCCGAAGCCCAAGCAGCATTCGCGGATCTCAAGAGGGTCCTGGCGACTCCACCAGTGCTCGTCGCACCAAAAGAAAAGGAACCTCTATACCTCTAAGTGGCAGCCACCAACAGGGTGGTCAGCACCGTCCTCGTCGTCGAACGCCAAGAAGAAGGCCATGCCCATCGGGTGCAACGGCCCATATACTACCTCAGCGAGGTGTTATCCATATCGAAACAGCGGTACCCGCATTATCAGAAGCTAGCCTACAGCGTCTTCATGAGTTCACGTAAGGTGGTCCATTACTTCACCGAGCACCCGATCACAGTGGTGAGTTCCTCGGGCCTCTCAGACATCCTCACCAACCCCGACGCGACAGGGCGGGTCGCCAAGTGGGTCATCGAGCTGGGCCCGTGGGACCTGAAGTATGCGCACCCCAACGCGATCAAGGCGCAAGTACTACCAAACTTCACAACAGAGTGGATCGAAGCCCAGCTGCCCAATTTACCCGACCTACCCAACGCTTGGACTATGTACTTCGACGGGTCCAAGAAATTCGATGGTGCAGGCGCAGGCATCATCCTGACATCACCCAAAGGTGACAAACTCCGCTACGTACTACAAATGACCTTCCCCAAGCCCTCCAATAATGAAGCTGAGTACGAAGCTCTCCCCACGGCATGTGGATGGCCAAGAATTGCGGAGCCACTCGCCTCATGATCTACGGGGACTCGAACCTCGTTGTACAACAAGCGATGAAGGAGTGCGACGCCACGACAGATAACATGATTGTATATCGGGACCTGTATAACATCATGGAAGGCAGCTTCGACGACTGCGAGTTGCGGCACATAGGCCGCGAGAGTAACGAAGAAGCGGACATGCTAGCCAACCTCGGCTCGACCAAGGCAAAAGTTCCACCTGGAGTCTTCGTCGAGTGCGTCAAGCAGCGGTCCATCAAGCTCAAGCAACCAATCGCATCCTCTACAACAGCAACAACCAAGGATCAGCCGGCTAAGGATACAGTGGTGCCTGAGGAGAAAGAACCACACATTGAAGTTTTCCTCATCGAGCCAACATGGACGAAGCCTTTCCTCGCATACATGCTACGCCAAGAGCTGCCAGAGGACACAACCGAATCTTGGCGCATCACTCGCCGCTCGAAGGCCTTCACGATCATCAACAGAGAACTATACAAGCGCAGCATATCTGGAGTTTTGCAGCGCTGCATCGACCCAGAAGACGGCAGAGCAATACTCTACGACATCCATGTAGGACTTGCGGACATCATGCCAGCAGTCGAGCCTTGGTGCCCAAAGCCTTTCGAGTGGGATTCTACTGGCCCACGGCGATGAGGGAAGCCGAAGAGATAGTCAAAAAATGCTACGGGTGCCAGAAGTTCGCCACCAAGCCACACGCACCCGCATCAGAGCTAAAAACAAAACCACTCTCCTGGCCCTTTGCCCAGTGGGGACTCGACATGGTGGGACCACTGAAGAAATCATCTCGTGGTGGACACACGCATCTCTTGGTGGTAGTCGACAAGTTCACGAAGTGGATCGAAGCTGTACCCATAACAAGTTCGACTGCTACAACTGCTGTCAACTTCATCAGGTCCATCATCTTCCAATTTGGGATACTCCATAGCATCATCACGGACAACAGCACAAACTTCATAGCCGACGAGTTCAAGGACTTCTGCGCGGAGCAAGGCATCAAACTCAACTACGCCTCAGTCGCACACCCTCAGTCCAACGGACAAGTCGAGAAAGCAAACGGCCTGGTCTGCAGCGGCCTCAAGAAACGTCTACTGGTGCCACTCAAACGCGCCACGGGTGCCTGGGTGGAGGTGCCACACTCTGTCCTCTGGAGTCTCCGAACCACGCCCAACAGATCAATGCAATACACTCTTTTCTCCATGGTCTACGGCGCCGAAGCGGTACTGCCATATGATCTGCGATTCGACGCACCTCGCGTGGTCGCATACGACGAGTCAGACGCAGAAGAAGCACTCGAAGATGGCGTCGACACACTGGATGAGGCACGGGACATTGCACTTTCCCGCATAGCCGTTTATCAACAGAGTCTTCGCAACTACCACGGCCGTCGACTGCACGAGCGATCCTTCGTCCCTGGTGATTTGGTGCTGCGGCTCAAGCAGAAGAAGGTGCACAAGCTCGGATCCCCATGGGAGGGACCCTTCATCATCACAAAGGCTATCGACGGTGGCGCCTATCGACTGAAGGACTCAAAGACAAGGGAACTCTCCCTCAATCCGTCGAACGTTGCGCAACTGTGCCTTTTCTACGCATAGCATACACATCCATGTACTTGTGCCTACACGACTATAAGCAGCAAGTTTCAGGCGCACTCTTTTCCTTACCAGGGTACCTAAGGGGACTGGAAGGTTTTTAATGAGGCGGCTTGCTAGCTTAATGTACAATGGTTCAGATACAAAGCATCCTCCCTTTACTTTTTTACAGTAAAAAAGCAAATAAAACCTTGGCCGCACCCGAACACTCGGGGGCTGCGCCGCACAGGTTCAAACAAGAAAAACCTTGGCCGCACCCGAACACTCGGGGGCTGCGCCGCACATGTTCAAACAAACAAGGCCTTGGCCGCACCTGAACACTCGGGAGCTGCGCCGCACAGGTTCAAACAAACACCTTGGCCGCACCCGAACACTCGGGGGCTGCGCCACATAGGTTCAGACAAAAAAACCTTGGCCGCACCCGAACACTCGGGGGCTGCGCCGCACAGGTTCAAACAAACAAAGCCTTGGCCGCACTCGAACACTCAGGGGCTGCGCCGCACAAGTTAACTTCAAGAAACAAATAAAAAGCCTTGGCCGTACTCGAACACTCGGGGGCTGCGCCGCACAGGTTCAAACAGAATAAGGCCTTGGCCGCACTCGAACACTCGGGGGCTGCGCCGTACAGGTTCAATCAAAACAAGGCTTTGGCCGCACTCGAACACTCGGGGGCTGCACCGCACAGGTCCTCGCACAAGCATGGAAAACGTACCCGAACGCTCTGGGACTACGTTCAATAGTTCTATACAAATAATTGTCTTCAACAAACACATTACATACATACACTCGGGTGCTGTCCCCAGAAATTTGCACTATTCAGCCTAGCGAGCATACAAATTTTTGCCTATTGATCTACAGGCTCATCCTTGGGACCCCCATCCAATGGACCTACAAGCTCCTCCGTCTGCTTCTACACCTGGGAGATGACCTTGCGTGCCCAGCCGAGGGTACTCGTATAGTGACTCCGCTCCGGCAAGCCTTCGGTGGCACCTTCAAAGTTGAAATTCGACCAGTAGAGTCGCAAATACGCGAAGGCAATATTTGCTCCACCTACAAGCTCAGCACGCAGAATCTTCTGGATCGCCTTGCCCTCGCGGAACCTCGTCAACAGAGCAGGTATGCCTTGCGGCTGCTCGTTGTGAGGAAACATCGCACAGTGCACTCTGGCCAGAGTACTTCGACACGACTCCAATAGCAGGACAGCACGCCAAGCGCGATCCAGCAAGGTGGCCAGCACTCGCGCCTTCGACCGGTCAGACCAGAAGTATTGGGCGCCGGAAGCTGTCCCATCAACAATTACGTTTAGTCGCTCGACTATGCGAGTTTCTTCAGCTTTCTTGTCAATGTTCACACCTGCACAACAAAGACAAGCAAAGTTAGCAGCACTCCAAGCAGTAGCAATGGCAGTCGGCGGTTTTGTCGAATGTGCTTACATTCCAGTATCTGGTTGATCAGATCCAACTGACCAATCAGATAATCCTCTCGTTCGGATGAGGGAGCAGGCCTCGCCTTCTCGGCATCCAGTTCAGCTCGCACATCCTTCAGCTCCCGCTCCAGATTTGCGATCTTACGCTTCATCCATGACATGACAGCCTTATCGTTTCTGCTTCGAACAACAATTTGGCATCGTGTACTCGTGGAAGGTGCAGCTTCGGATGTGCCAGAAGGCTCAGCCTGTCCAGTGGAAAAGGTCGTTCAACATAAGACCTCCAATAATACAAGGCAACACACTCGGGGGCTAGGCCCCGACAAAGAAATTAAGTAGCAGTCGACTGCGAAAGAGGAAATCAACTTTACAACTGCTTCAAGGTTCATTACAAGCAAACAAACAGCAAAAGGGAGTCGGCGCTACACCCTATGACACCGATTCCGACCTAGACCTAACAGCGCGGGCGGCGACTTCGGCACTACGGCGTTCGCGGGCGGCGACTTCGGCACTACGGCGTTCCACCATGGACACCATGTCCTCGGCCAGTCGCGCCACTTCGTCTTTCACCGAGCTCAGCGACATGGTCCTTCCATCAGGCTTTCGCGGGAAGTCCACGACAACCTTCTTGAAGTCACCCGTAACACCATGGCCCAGCAACAGGTTGAATGTAAGCTCCGAGCCACGTACCGTTTGGGCATGCGTGAAGTTCACCATGGTGGAGGACTCGGGGCCAAGTACCGCAGCCAAGCCATCAACACTGGCGGGTGGTGCACGCAGTGGAAAGACATTCATGTGCACCGCGGCAAGAGCGCCGGTCGACTTGGTGAAGGCATCTTTGGCGTACGTGCACATGGAGATGAAGATGTTGACGACACGCTCCAGTGGGACGTCCTCATCCGTTGGCTCCGGAGGAGGAGTCACGCCAAATGCACCTGTCCATATCATACACTAAGGGTGTGTTTGGTAGGGTGTATGAGGTGGGCAGAGCTATCTCACCTCATACATGCTCATCTGGGCCGGGTTGGGCTGAGACAAACACCTGTGTTTGGTGGCCTGTATGTACTGGGCCGGGTTGGGATGAGAGGCTGTTTGGTAGGTTGCATGCGCTGAAACTAGAGTCCAGAAATTGAATTTACAAATGGGTCCAAAGTTTTACAAACAAGTCCTTGAGCAGAAATTAAAAAAGCAATCAAATCCTAGGCTGTGCTGGCCGGAGCTGACCGACGGTGCTGGCCGGAGCTGGCCTGAGCTAGGCGACGCAGGGCGGACTGGCGGAGGTAGGCGACGCTGGGAGGATCTGGCTGGAGCTGGGCGGAACGACGAGCTCGCCGATGCGAGGAGGAGCTCGCCCGGTCGAGGAGGAGCTCGGCCGCTCCGAGGACGAGCTCACCGGCCCGAGGAGGAGCTCGCCCGCCGCGAGTAGGAGTTCGCCGCTCCGAGGATGAGGTCGCCGGCCCGAGGAGGAACTCGCCCGCGGCGGGGACGAGGTGGGCGGCCGTGCTCGCCAGCATGCTCCTCCGCGAGGTGGGCGGCGACGCGCGAGGTGGGGAGGAGTTGGGCGGCGTGGGGCTCCTCCGCGACGACGTTCGTGCTCGCCAGCGTGCTCCTCCGCGTGGTGGTCGTCGAGCGGGCCGTGGTGGCCGGGGGCGGCGCGGCCGTGCCCGGTGGTGGCGCGGAAAGGAGCCAGCGGAGGAGCTGGGTGAGCTCCCGCGGGGGGCAAGTGAACAGTGCCCGCATCGGGGGTGGAGGGACGCGTGCGTTTCGCCTTACGCGTACAGTGTATTGCGGGGATGAGGCGAGCCTGGGCGAGGTGTGAAGCTCGATTTGGGCTTCACTGCTCAGCCTGGCTCTGGGGCGTTTTCCGTATGAGCTCCACACTGCTGAGATGACCCGACCCGGGCTAACAAACAGCTTCTTTGACAGAAATCTTGGTTGGGAAGAGAATTTCTGTGCTCCCCCGGGCTACCAAACACGCCCTAAGTACCAATTCGACTGAATTGGGAGAAAGACAATTCCAATGCACGGTGCAGGGATACTTTACCTCCTATAACGTGGGCGAGCGTGAGCAGGCGCTCAACCTGCACCCTTACGCCTTGGCGGGTGACATCCTCGCGCCCCTTAGCCTCCTTTAGCTTCCGCTCGGCGTCATCGTGCTGACCTTTGAGCTCCTTCTCGAGCTCGCGCACTCGCTTCGCGAAGGATTCTTGATCGCCTGCATGAAGACAGAAGGTGTCGACTGGTGGCGATACATGAACAACAGCAAGTGACCAACAAGAAGAGGCGCTTATGCTTCGACTGCTCCGGCGCGGCACGAAGCTCATCCCTTTCCTGCTCCAACTGGACGTAGGCTGTCGCCGACTCCAGCATATGGCGGTAGTAAGGCTGCACAATACAGAACAACACATGACTGAGCCTATGCCCAACTATACTAGTTGCACATAGCCTCGGGGGCTACTCCCATCGGGAGCGCTGTCGCGCACCCGATAAATCAACAAGACAACAGATACTTACATGATCTTGGAGCTGCGTCGCACTCGAAGAAGAAGGAGCAGACGACGCAGGCACTCTTGGAGCGGAGGGAGTCACCATCTTCACAACTTCCGTCGTGGCCGTAGTGGTCGCCACAGCAGAAGCTTCCGGAGGAGTTAGACCTGGCTCCCTGCCACTCGGAGTAGCCGCCCGTTCCCGGGCAGGTGACTGAGGCACACTCGTGCCATGACCAGCACGGCGCAAACAAAGGACCAAATCAATACAAGGCTAAATCGAAGAAAGAAGTTTACCTTGAAGACAAGAGCTCACCTCGTCTCCTCTTCGTCGCTACCGAAGTCGTCGTCGAACAGCCCGCCGAAGTCAGTTGCGTCGCCAATAGGAGGCGCCATGTTGAGCGGCTTAACCACCACGGGCTCCTTCAGGCTGGGTGACGACAAACCTGAGTCGCCATCATCACGCAGCTCCACCCTCGCGGATGGCGACTCCTCGACAACAGCTTTCGCCTTGTCCCGGCGTCGGCGCTTGAGCGGCTGCTCATCCTCTTCATCCAGCTCCGTTTCCTCTATCACCTCTTCGGGAGAGGTGGTTGCCGAGGGAAGGGAGTCGTCTTCATCCACCGGCTCCACTTCAGGAAATTCCACCTCAAAGGTGGGCCCATCTTCGGGCAGTGGTGGCAGACACGTGGGAGCCGGGTGACCTGCAAGTCAAGCATATATCAGTACAAGCAAGAAGCGCACACACAAAGTCCAACATCAACAACAACACAGGAGAGTCGAAAGCGAACGAAGTCCGCTACATACCACAGGCAGGGGGCTGTCGACCCCGTATGGCTTCACGGGGCAGTCGACGTTGCAAGGGTCGGCAGTCCTGAGACTAGTCACAGACCGCACAGCGGTTTCGACTGCCCTCTTCGACCGCTTCTCCTTCGTCAGGCGAGTTGAGTCCTCCTCGCCTTCATACTCCCACATCGGGTGGACCCGCCGGCGAAGCGGCTGCACGCGCCTTCTCATCATCGTGGCTATAAGATGGATGCCACCCACCTCCTTGCCCATCGACTTCAGCAACTCGGCGACCGCACCCAGCAGCGGAGCCACTTCAACTTTGTCGGCTTTCGACAGCAAGTGCCCCCAGGCATTCGACTTCCTCAGAGGCTTGTTAGCCTCAAAGGCAGGGACGCCCCTCTTGCTCCACGCGGACGTAGAACCACTTCTTCCGCCAGCCTTGGACGGAATCTGCCTGCTTCAGCTAGAAGTAGTTGGTGTCGTCGCGCACTTGGATGCCGAAGACTCCAATCGGGTTGGTGCCGCCGCCGCCCACGTTCCTCTTCACGTTGAAGATGGCCTTCCAAGGCCCCAGTGCGGGTGCACTCCCAGGAAGCACTCGCAAAGGACGAAGAAACAAGCGAGGTGGAGGACGCCGTTCGGCGTCAGATCATGGATTTGAATCCCATACACGTACAACAATCCGCGCAGGAAATCATGCAGAGGGAAGGAGAAGCCCCGATGCAAGAAGTCGACGAAACAGATGCGCTCGCTGGCTCGAGGTTGGGGGGTTACCTCTTTCCCCGGCGTGCGCACGGCCAGCTCATCGGCCCGCGGCAGCAGTCCGTCATCCCGGAGCTCGTCGAGGTGCTGCGCCTTGACAAATGACTTGACCTAGTCGCCGGGAATCTTCTTCAACATGTCGACGCCCGAGGCGTCAACAATGGTGGCGGCGCTCGCCGCCTCACCTCCTCTCTTCTTCGTCGCTGCCGCACCGGTGGCAGCCGAGCTCGTCGCCGTCACGCCTTTCTTTGCGCCTATCTTCGTCATGCTCTACTTCTCGTTGTGGGCGCGTGGACGAGTTTGGCGTACGGTGGCAATGGAGAACATGCGCGAGGAAGAAGAAGAAGTAAGGGCAGAGAACGTCGATAATGGGGATGAAACTACATCTTTCCCCTTGTGGTGAAATTAATATAAGGCAGCGCCGTCCAATCTCAACCGTTCAAACAGCATCGGCCGCAACGGCCTACATCCAACCCTACACGTGGCGGCCACGGAACGCAACCGTCGCAAGCCACGACGCCCACTACGCGCGAGAATCAAGGCAACCATCATCACGCTCCGCAAACCACGCGCCGTGTGGTCAAATCGGAACTGAACCGGCGTCGTCCTTGGTCAACACTGACAATGGGCCCACATGGACGCGTCCCATCAGCGGGCCCGCGCAAGCAACGATCGTCATGCATGACGTCAGCTTTACGAGCTGAGAATCTTTCGAGACAGACTCTCGATTCAAACAACAAGATAAAGCGAACAGGCTATCGGGTCTCCTCGGCGGCCCCTAGCCTTTTTTCGACTCCGGTGGATATTCCATCCGAGCATGTCAATCAGTAGGCCGCAAGGCTAAACAGGGACTCCATTATTTTGTCGAGTCCGTGAAATCACAACCTTCCATCAGTAGGCCAGCAGGCTGATATGGGACTCCTTAATTTGTCGAGTCCACTCACTCCCATCGGGAGCATATCAAAATTTTCTTTCGACTGGATGTTAATTGAGATTAACCTCAATTGCAAGCAATTCAGCTCAATCTCGGGGGATACTCCCATCGGGAGCGCTGTCGCGCCCCCGATAAGCACAAGACTACTGGACTACTGAGTCCCAAAACAAGCACTCACATTTCAATTCGACTGACGCTACTCAGCTTCATACACAAGCTTACCACGACAGCAGTCGCAAAACATTCGATTCCCGAGATGCGTCCGCCGCATGCGTTCCTCGGATGCTGCACCCAATGTGCAAAGATAAGACCCGCCGATCATTCGAGTGGGCCATGGCTCACACCGGCTGCGTTCACCCTGTAATTTCCATGCCAGCAGGCCTGAAGAAAATCCCGACGGACGCGTTGGGTATCCAATTCATCATAAAATCCTCTGTAAGACCTCTGTGGCATGAGTCGAAGCTTATCAGCTCTTTCCAGGTTCGAGTCCGAGGACTCGGGCTTGATGTAGGCTGGCTAGGTTCTAGCCCAAGAGCATCCAACTGGTCCTGATCCATCGAGTGCGCCAGGCCAGCCATGTCATCATCCTAGAAACTGTCAGCTAGACAGCAAAACATGAGCATATCCAATAGTCGATGTACTACCGACTCAGAACAAAATGCCTTGCAATTGGTGAAGAATGACGTGCACCCGGAGAGGAGTCCTTACCAGAATCTCCGACTCGACCAAGCACTCGGGGGCTACTGACGTGGGCCTACCTATCAGGTGCCCCACTATGAAGATACCTGGTGCACGCAAGGACAAGGGCCTAACCGGTGGCCTACTAAAAGACGATGATCAAAGCCCACGAAGGGAGCCCAACAAAATAGAGTACGCCCCAAGGCAGGCAAAATCGAAGTCGGTAGAACCTACCATACCTGTAAACCTAGTCGGTTGCGAACTCCCGAGACCCAGCCTCCTTTATAAAGGCTGGGAGGGCCACCGATCTGGGGACGCGCTCATATTCCACCACCAGAACCCTAGCGAGATCGACATCTCGCCGGGATCGCCATTGTAACACCTCCCAAATATCAATAACAGACAAGCTGGAAGTAGGGTATTATCCTCCGGGAGCCTGAACCAGGGTAAATCGCCTTGCTTGTCAGCCGTGGTAACTACCAGCACTCCAACTTCTCTCCCTCTCAATCAACCTGGGGTACTCGACCCTGGGATTTGCCGTGGCCACCCCAAGTCACTTACAAACCACATGAGAGAAAATTATGTAAGAAATATATACCATATCAACATAGTAAATGGTACTCCTTATATTTAATGCGATAAGAATGGCATTATCCGGTTCGGCTAGTAGTAGTGCATTGCCGTAGGAGCGAGCGCATTCTCCAAATAGACGAAGAAATATGATGTTGTGGCTGCTATCTGCCACAACCACTTCTCTCGCGCCGTTACGCGCACGAAAATCAATTTCGAACGGGCCGACGTACATCACGACGCCGGCCACACCTAAGAACAATTTTAGAATCAATAAACTTTTATGATAATCTATGGAGAAATGCTAATGTAATCACAAAAATTATTAACCTGTTAGTGATCCATTAGGGAGAGCAAAAATATCCGTCATCCTACAACTCATACGAATAGTAAACTTTCTATTAATTTTTCAAAGAAATACGATAGATAGTCTATGTATAGCTATTCATGGTTTACCTTGGCGAAAACAGAGGCGCTGGCACGACGGCGCTGCGACACCTCCAGATGAGAAAGAAGTGTCCTCTGGCAATACTTTGGTCTCCCGACGGCTAGCAGAACAGAGCGGCGGAAGGGAACTGCATGAAGAATAGTTCGTTACTACTCTCTCCGATCTATAATCGTAGAAGTTTTTTGGCCACTCAAAGTGACATATTGATGTTTATATTTAGAAAGAAATAAAAAAGGAACGTTTTCTATCAGCCACACAGCCATGGCTGGCCTTGTATGGCAATTAGTTGCGTGACCAATCTTTGATTTAGAGTCTACACATTTCAATGTACTCCTATTTCCCACGATGACCGAATCAGACATGTGCCTTGCGAGGTGTTCCCATGTGTATCATAGTGGCCGTGTAAGAAAGAGATGCATGAGCACAAGATATTGAAGTGCGAAAGTACTTGAGCATAATATCGAAGTGTTGACTACCAATTTTGGCTTACAAAGAGGTATCACCAAGATGAGCTCATATGAAAATATAATGTGAACAAAAGTTGTGTGTATCATCGAGACAACCAATTTTGGTTTTTGGATCATCTCAATCCGAGGTCATATGCAACTTGTGAAGCCAAAATACTGTGTACACATAACCATAGACATGCTCTGTCCTCGGGCGAGCAGGTAGGGGCGCTGAGCAAAGGCGGGTCGCCCTACCATAGACACCCTCTGCCCTCGGGTGAGCGCAATTCGGAAAGGCTAAAAACGAGTCAAATTGCTCCCGACTGAATTCAAAGGGTCCAGATGAAGTCAAATGGAAAAAGCATAACATGAAAGTTCTTTGTCTTTTCGAGACGAACAACTTCTCCTTTTTACAAGATTTCGATCCGGAGCCGTTTACTGCCTCAAAAACGACCCGCAAGGCGCAGACCGAACAGTTTTGGAAGGTTCGGTCCAGTCCATCCGAATTCGACCCAGATTAGGGTTTTGGACATGAATCCAAGCCTTTTATTGCACGGGAAGTCCAGCCGCTTCTTATATACGTGAGGGGTGACGGCCAATTGATCCAATACCAATCGAACAAATCAATCTACTAATCTTTCGTGTTCATCTACTTTTATCCCTCTCCCTTGTATCTTTCTTCTCGTTCTTCGCCGTTCTTCAGGATTGGAGGTTGCGAATCCACGAGGCTCTAGGGGCGGTCAGGCCGACCTAGGGCAGCCCATAGCCGCCGCGAGCCCGGACAGGGTCCCTCCCGGGCGAGCGGGGTTTCGGGTCTACAAAAGCGCCCGCCGGATTGTCTTGCGTATCGTGCTTCCGGCGAGCCTCCCGCGGAGTGAGTTGCGGAGCATCTCCCTCGGCGTCGCGGGTACACGTGACGTGTTCGTGTGTCAACACACTTTTTGGTGACTCCGCTGGGGACTAAGCGAACGGTCTCCAGCCCGTTCTTGCTACGAGGAGCTCATCAAGAAACTGCAATCTACATCGGTAACATGAATTCACGATGTCCTTGTGTAGATGCAAATTACTCTTATGTTGACGTTAGTAGATCTTTTGATATGAGTGTTGTATCGACTAACCCTATTTACACTATGCGCAAAAGCCGATGCAAAATAATTTATATGCTTCAAATCCTTATGATATTAGCAACGTGCAACATATATATTCGAATTCTCATGCATCGGCTGCCCCATATCTTAGGCCGATGAGTAACGTGGGTTATTCGATAGATCAGTATGAGACACCTCATGGGCAAGAGGATGTCTCACGGTTTTATCCATTGGCTGCCGACTCACAATATGCGGGGTCTCCAGACAGGCCGATGGATGGGGGAATCGGCTATGCTGGTACCCAGCGACTTGGTCGGTTACTCCCAACCGACATATACTACGCCTTATATGATTACTCAATCGGCACCTTATGTTACTAACGTTTCAGCTTCATGTGCAACTAGTGAGACACATAATTCGGCTTCGCACTTTCACAGTGTTCACAGCCGAACATGTGAAAATTTAACGGGAGCATATGTGCCTTCATCTTCTACCGACGCATATGAATTTGATGATTGGAAGGAAAAACGTGTAGCATATTTCAAAAGGGCCAATGCCATTTACCTGGAATACGAAAGAAATCCACATGATCCTGCCGCAATACAAGCTTATGAGGCGTATAAGCAAGAACGTGAAGAGGAGCGTGAACAATTCAAGATCAATTTTTATTCTTCACAGTCACAAAGTTTCGGCAACGCACCACCGAAAGAAACAAAAAGTATTGGGGGGGGGGGGGGGGGCAATCATGCCCTACAGAGGATAGCACCGAAGAATTCACTACGCCGACTCTTGAGGAATTACCGACCGAGTATCGACAAGCTTATGAAGAACTCAGGAGGAAGCGTACAAAAGAATTAGAGGCATGGAGGAAAAAATAGGCGGAAGAAGATTTAAAAGCATTTGAGAATGATCTTCAAGACTTTATCAAGTCCACTCTTCCACGCGATAACCAAGCTGAAACGGTGCTAAAGCAAGAAGAAGAAACTTTGCAAATTGATGAAAGCCATGGAGAAAAGATGAATGATTCGGAAAGTATGGTTACTTTGGTTGTTAAAGCCGAATTAGATAGTACTTGTGCCGAATCTACTGAATCAAAAGAAGAAAGCTTCATTGATCAAGAGCATGGCATGGCTAGCAAAACAGTCGTGATTGATTTTTCTGGGTGTAAAGGAGTTTATATGCTACCCTATGAATTTCGTGCCAAAGGAATTGATGAACATCAAGTAGAGAATATTGCCGAACAAAGTTCAGATGACATTGAACATCAAAGTAGTGGGGCGCGAGATCCAGAAAAGGAAGAAGACAAGGCGTTGGAGAATCATCTAGAGCCCGAACAAGATATTGTTCAGGACATGCAACCATCATGCTCCACCGACGTCTTTAATAAGAAAGTTTGCATACTACCCGACGAATTCCGTGCCAAAGACGATGAGCATCACAAACAAGAAGACACGACCGAACAAAGTTCGGTTAATGGTGAACATCAAGAACCAGAGAAAGAAGCCGAACAATGTTCGGTTAATGAGGAGCATCCGGGTGACACTGCACGGGATCTAGAAGAGGAGGAAGAGGCGTTGAAGAGTTATCTAGAGACGGAGCAAAGCAATATTGTTCCTGATGTGCCAGCATCGCAGTCTCTCAACGTCTTCGAAGAGGTACGCCCAGCCAACAATTTACTTATCTTTCGATTCGGTCAAAATAATAATGTTGATGCATCCAATGATAAAATTCTTGTTAGCTTCAAAAGACCAGTTGAGATAAGTAATTTGTTTGCTAGGAATAGTCTTGTCACTAATCATGCTGGCCAACATATCATACCATTCGTAGAGGCTGAAAGTGACAATTTATCGCAATCAAAGTTGTTCCCGTCATGCCGGCTAAGCTTTATATTCATATGGGCAACTTTGCTTGTTTCATGCCTGGCTAGCATTTGGTCTCAGATGAGACATTTATTCTGTAGCTATTTTGGCTGCAGAAACACAAAGCTGGGTTCAAAGTCCTTCAAGATAGCCGATTCAGAAAAATCGGAAAAAGAGGGCGAAAGACAATTCATAGCCGAGTTGGATGACTTTAAGCCGACACCACTCGGTTTCATAATTCCAAAGCCGGTATTCCAATATCGGCTAAGGGGTGAACAGGGTCACATTGTCGGTGCATTGCCGGCTAACCCAATCATAATAGAAGATCACCAGGTCCAGCCGTCAAGACAAGAGCGAATGCAGAATTCGTTCGAGCAGAATAACAAAGACTGTGACGTGTTTTATGAAGCACAATCGGCCTTCGAAGGACGATTGCAATTTGTTGAAGCACAAGCTGATAGCCATCCCGTTGACATTAATCTTGACGGCGATCAAGTGTTGACTCGGCTGCCTCAAGCCGGCCCATCCGAAGATGGACGGGTACACATTGTAGGTGATGGGATTGATTCGTCAAGAAAAGAAATTATTCAAGCCAAAAATCCTGAGGACGGACATTCCATCAAAGCTACAAAGAGTACGCCTACCACTAGGGGGCAACAAGAAAATCCAATGACCGATGCCTGCAGTGATAAAGGGGACAAAGGCAGCAATAAGCACCAAAGGAGGAAATCTAAAGTTACCTTCGCTCAATTGTTGGAGAAGTATCAGAAGATGAGCGAAGCAAAATGTGCTTATCGGCCAGCTGAAGCAAAGGCATCGAAGTCACCCCTAGGGTGTAAATCTGATGACAGGGATTGGCAAAAGAAGAAGCCGAATGTGCCGACTCCGCGAACTTCTTTTGGGCCACCAATGCTGAAGTTGTCCATGCCTTTGATGTCTACGCACGCTTCTGTTCTTGTAGACAGTGTTGGGCCTCCAAGTGCAGAGGTTTGTAGGACAGCAGCAAGTTTCCCTTAAGTGAATCACCCAAGGTTTATCGAACTCAGGGAGATAGAGGTCAAAGATATCCCTCTCAAGCAACCCTGCAATTAAGATACAAGAAGTCTCTTGTGTCCCCAACACACCCAATACACTTGTCAGGTGTATAGGTGCACTAGTTCGGCGAAGAGATATTAAAATACAAGTGATATGGATGATTATAAGTGGTAATTGCAATCTGAAATAAAAATGGCAGCAAGCAAACATGAGACAAAATGAGAGTAAACGGTGTTTCAATGCTTGGAAATAAGGCCTAGGGATCATACTTTCACTAGTGGACACTCTCAACAATAATAATATAATTGAATACATAGATATTTTCTCTTCACTATGCTACAACGAATTATTCTCTCATTGGATAACGAACACCAATCCACTGTGTAGGGCTGCAAGAGCACACCTCAAGGTTGTATTCCACATCTAGGGAGCCCCAATGTAACTATGAGCGCCCCAAAATAGTACTAAACAAATAACACAATATCATAGAGACATCCAACACAAAGTATTACTCATGGTAAGTATTCCTGTAATCTTTAGCCTAAGAATCACACACGGTGCGCACACTGTCAACTTCGCACCGTGGGACAAAGTTGATTCCGGAGTTTACATTAATAAGACCACTCAAGTAGCATATTCATAAGATAATGAAGAGTAACATCTATGGATTCAACTAGATTACAAAGCTCATGATCACATAAAGATCACACCATGGGAGAGAGACATAAACCACATAGCTACCGGTAGAGCCCTCAACCCCGATGAAGAACTACTCCCTCCTCATCATGGGAGGCAGCAACGGCGATGAAGATGGCGGTGGCGTCGATGGAGATGGCTCCGGGGGCAATTCCCCATCCCGGCAGGGTGCCGAAACAGAGACTTCTGTCCCCGAATTAGGGTTTTTGGTGGCGGCGGAGCTACGGAACTCTTCTGGAGAAATTGTCGATCTTTTTAGGGTTTGCACCACGGAGGCAATATATAGTCCAAAGGGCGTCGCGAGGAGGTGACCGAGGAGGCCACACCACACCACGGCGCGGCCCCCCTCTGGCCGCGCGGGCCCATGGTGTGGGGGCTGTGGGCCTCCCCCAGACTTGTCCTTCTGCCTCCCGGAGTCTTCTGGCGTTTTAGAATTTCTGTGATTTTTCTGGATTTTTCCGAGCACTTTGGTTTTCGGGCCTTTTCTGCAATACACAGACATAATAAACAGAAACTGGCACTGTGACATCTTGTTAATAGGTTAGTCCAATAAATGCATAAAAATGCTATGAAGTGTATATAAAACATATAACAATTGGTATAATATCAACACGGAACATCAGAAATTATAGATACGTTTGAGACGAATCAAGCATCCCCAAGCTTAGTTCTACTCGTCCTCGAGTAGGTAAAACGATAAAAACAAAATAATTTCTGAGGTGACATGCTACCAACATAAACTTGATCAAATAGTATTGTAAAGCACATGTTATGAATGAAGTGATCTAGGTCAATGGTCTATAGTTTGCTAACAAATAGATAATGAGCAAACAACTGAATCATATAAGCAAAAACTTTTCATGAATAGTACTTTCGAGACAAGCATCAAAAAGTTTTGCATAAGAGTTAACTCATAAAGCAATAGATTCTAAATAAAAGGTGTTTAACCAACACAAAGGAAGATTTAAGCTTCAGGTTAAATTCATGTTTGTGTCCTTATAGAACATGTGAGTTTTTGATTGTGTTGTGTGTAGGTTCCACGTCAGCGCGCCACTGACAACCTTTAGAAATGATTTCTTACTCCTACTGGTTCAATTATATTATTATTGTTGAGAGTGTCCACTAGTGAAAGTATGATCCCTAGGCCTTATTTCCAAGCATTGAAACACCGTTTACTCTCATTTTGTCTCATGTTTGCTTGCTGCCATTTTTATTTCAGATTGCAATTACCACTTATAATCATCCATATCACTTGTATTTTAATATCTCTTCGGCGAACTAGTGCACCTATACACCTGACAAGTGTATTGGGTGTGTTGGGGACACAAGAGACTTCTTGTATCTTAATTGCAGGGTTGCTTGAGAGGGATATCTTTGACCTCTATCTCCCTGAGTTCGATAAACCTTGGGTGATTCACTTAAGGGAAACTTGCTGCTGTCCTACAAACCTCTGCACTTGGAGGCCCAACACTGTCTACAAGAACAGAAGCGTGCGTAGACATCAAGCTATTTTCTGGCGCCGTTGCCGGGGAGGTAAGGTAAACGGTACTCACATCCTCTGGCTACTAAACTATTTTCTAGCACTGTTGCCGGCGTGTGAGTGCTCGAAGGTATTTCCTTTAGATCCTGCAGTTTTATCTTTTTGTTTCTTGTTTTTATTTCACTAGTTAGGCTTAATGGAAAACAACAAAAAAATTAGAGAGCTTTATGAAATTTATCTTGAGTTGGGACATGATGTGTTTGAAGAGAAAATTAAAAACCAATGGAAATTTGTTTGCATAATAGTGGTAACAATGTTGTTACTATAAATTCTTTGAACACCATTATTGCTAATGCTATGGAAAAGTCTAAGCTTGGGGAAGCTGGTTTTGATGAATATGATATTTTCAGTCCCCCAAGTTTTGAGGAGAAAATTTTCTTTGATGATACTTTGCCTCCAATTTATGATGATTATAATGATAGGGGTATTTTGGTGCCACCTACTATGGAGGATAAAGTTTATTATGATTATACTATGCCTGCAATTTATGATGATTACAATGATGGTTGTGATAGTTTTACTCCCACTATTACTAATAAAATTGATTATGCTTATGTGGAGAGTAATGAGACTTTTGTGCATGTGGATCATGATAAGAATGCTTTATGTGATAGCTATATTGTTAATTTTGTTCATGATGCTACTGAAAATTATTATGACAGAGGAAAATATGGTTGTAGAAATTTTCATGTTACTAAAACACCTCTCTATGACGAAGGTTTTGAGCTTTCTCTTGATTTGCTTTTATTTGACTAGTCATCAACCCGTGCGACTGCACGGGCAAGCTTTTTCTATGGGAAATATATTGGAAGGTCAAAACTATTCTTCGCATGTGAACACTTCACAACTTCAAATTTAAAAATTATTTATGGATATAGTTTGAAAAACTACTACTAACATACAAACTCTAAATCACAGTTCATAAATGCATATATTTCTTCAATTAATTTTTTTTAGTCATTTTTATTTATGACCGTCTATGTTACAATATATTTATGGTTATTTTGAATGCGTTATTATTAGGCAACTTCAGTGGGAGAGCAAACTTTCACTACTGTAGTTCTATATTGACGTGAAGCACAGAAAGTATTAAATAGTCATAGAAAGCAAAAGTTGGCAGACCGAAATATTAATATACTATCATATGTTGGTTCACATTCTCATGGGTGCAAGTTCTGGTTCCTATTTACTCTTCTGCAATTCTTCTCCGAAGAGAAAATCCCCGGTGCATTCTGAAATATGAAAAGAAACTTAGAGATGAACGCAAATTGTAAATTTTCTTAGCTGTACACAATAAATTGTGTGTACCAAGTTATGTAGAAAAGATGTTTATTCACATCATAACTATAAATCAATAAAGAAGCTAAGCATTTTAAAAAACATTATAAATTCCATGAAAAAGGGGTAGATTGAGTTTTGAATGTGAGATTATAACATCGAGTTATTTAGGTCTTACTAAGAGAATACTTATTACTACAAACTAAGAAGTACGTAACATGCAGTTTTCCCCAAGAAAATCATGGATGCACTCAAGTCTGGATATTCGATAGTTGTGTGCTCCTCATATGGCCGAGAAAAGGAAGAACTCTGCAACTAACACAAACTGATAGTGTAACAAAAGGTGTACACATTTAAATAATTGTGAAAATTATAGTGGTGAAATTAAGCAGGAGAATACACTGTTATATATCTGAAGCGTATAAGCACATTGTACCATGAGATGCTGCAATAGAAAGGGACTTGACAAAAAATGAAAAGCATTGGAATCAGACATGCAAATCCAGGTTCCAAGTATCCAGCCACATCATAGTGTCACAGTCTTTTACCCTTCAAAGTTACAGAAAATTTAATAAGCATAATCCCCATCATACTTCATGTTCTTACTTTATAGTCCTTACTTATCAGCTCTTCCAGATATTTAAACAACTATTATGTGATGAAAATTCTATGTCAACACTAAGATGCACCTTAGGCAGTCAACATTTTCTATTGAATGAGGTAAGACTTACGTGACATAGTGACGCATAATAGAGATCTTTACCAGAAAAGTACAATAATGTGTAGAATAAAAAAAAGCGAATAGAAATGAACTTTGAGTAACTACCCATGCTACCATATTATACGTCTACAAATTCTCAATAATCTAACTACCTCTTGTACTGACCAAAGATTTCCTGCCGAGGTTAGACCATGCCTGCAAAAATACATCAAACATCAATTTTACTTCCTTGCATATCAATACCACTATTCTTGAAGAACTGGATAAGCATATATCATTCTAAGTTCGAATATTCAGATTGCACTCTCATGTAACCAATTCCAGCAGGTAGATGGTTCTTCAGATGGGAAACAATAGAAAAATAAATCATGCAACAAAACAACATATGAGTTTATCCATTGAAATCTAGATATGCCAACGTATTTTTATTTCATCCTATACCTAGCAGTGCTGACAGTAGGAATTATTGGAAGGAGTTTCTGTACTTTTCCGCCCACAACCATTGGTCGAACTGCTTCAAACTACCGGTCAGTCCATCACTTAGCTTGAAATTGATTGGCCTAGAATAAGATGCTGGATGTTAATGTCGTGAAATTTGGAAGCAAGGAGATTTAATGGTTCAGGAACAAAAGATACGATGTGACTCTAGATCGGTTCTTTTTTTTGATAGATTGTAGAGATTGAACTTCACTATGAGCCTATAGATTGGATCTTGTTTTTTATCCAGATCTTCTGTAGCGTGGACTGCCGCATGGTGATTGGATTGACACTGCGAGGCAAATTAAAATACAAATTAAGTTACCTCAAAAAAAAAAATTAGTCGATTAAGATATTGTGCATGACTACTAAGCAAAGATGCGTATGAAGTTATTACCTGCTCGAGCTACCTATCCCAGTATTAGATGAATATATGTATTGAATAAGTTTACCATGCGCACAGAGCTCTAGATTTCAGATCGGTGTTCTAAGGACGCGCTGGCTCTTCCGGAGGTGACCGCCGGCTGCATCAAGAGAACATTGATCCGACAGGCTTCAGTTCAGCTGCCGGCGGCGACGATGTTTCAGAGCGCCTGCATGGGAGAGGAGGGTCCTAATCCCCTCTGACAGCCCATCTACAGGTACTCCAATTGTTGCTGCCGCTTCTCTACCGAGGACTGGTTGAGTAAATTGGAAGCATCTCAATCCTTTTTACCAAATATAGGAGGAGACGTCGATCAGATCTTCTTATTCTTTTAATTATTTTGAAGAGCAATAAGAAGAGACCAAGGTGCGGACGACTTGCATGCGGGAGGCAGCGCTGGCCACGCTCACGATTAATCTAACGGATACGGGCACATTACAAAATTATCGGATGGACGAAAATTATTTTACTTCTAGGATTAACGTGGTGCTTTCTACGGTGACTCCAATTAGTAAATATAAGATGGTTACTTTAAAACCTACTGGTCATTATGAGACAGGGAGACATGGCTTCACATATCACAATAATATTAAGTCTCCTATCTTTTTGTTGAAAATTTTGAAGTTACACTTGCTTTGCCTTCCTATGCCATAGGCTTCATGTTTCAATAATTTGTTTTCTTACAAGATCCCTTTGTATAGGAAGTGGGTTAGATTTAAATGTGTTTGGTATTTGCTTTTTATGCTCTCTTATATTCAACTCTTATACATATGAGAGCATCATCAAAATTATCATGCCTAGTTAAAAGGCTTTAAAGAAAATCGCTTGTGGGAGACAACCCATTGTTTTTATTTTCTGTTATTTTTTTTTTATTGAGTCAAGGTGCTGTTTACTTCTGTAGCAATGCCTTTGTATCTTTATTTTGTTGCATTGTTGTGCTAAGTAAGGTCTCTAATAGGAAGATGATGCTAGATTTGGATTTCTGCGCAGGAACAGATTTCTGCTGTTCACCGCTTTGCTTCTGTAAAATCACAGAAAAATTATTTAAATCTGAAATTTTTGTGCATGATCCTCAGATATGTACGCATCTTTCATTAGTTTTGAGATTTTCGATTTGAGCAACGTAAGTGCCTCGAAAAAATTCGTCTTTACGGACTGTTTTGTTTTAGACAGATTCTGCCTTTTATTTTGCATTCTCTCTTTTACTAGTGTTGAGTGGAATTCTTTTTGAGGTGGAAGAGCTTCACATAAAATCAGTAGCAGTAGCTAATGTTTAAAAATTAATTGTCATGTTTGTATCCTTATGGAACATGTGAGTTTTTGATTGTGCACTAACCCTCTAATGAGAATTATTCTGAGTTTGGTGTGGCGGAAATCTTCAAGTGTCAAGAGAGAAGGATGATATAATGTGATCAAGAAGAGTGAAGAGTTTAAGCTTGGGGATGCTCCCATGGATCACCCCAGTATATTTCAAGAAAACTCAAGCGTCTAAGCTTGGGGATGGCCAAGGCATCCCCTTCATCATCAGCAACTTATCAGGTCATCTCTAGTGAAACTATATTTTAATTCTTTCACATCATACGTGCTTTACTTGGAGCGTCTGTGTGCTTTTTATTTTCAGTATTTTATTTTTCTTTTGGTCAACTTGATTGGACCCTAGCATTCTTGATTGGGAGAGAGACATGCTCCGTTTTTTCATATGAATACTCCTATTCTTCACTTATACTTGTCGAGTATTCTTATCTAGCTATTGCTATGCTTTTAGCTCCTGTTTTGCATGCATCTCTTATTCAGAGCTGTTAGTTCTTTTAAAGAAAGTACTCTCTTCCTTCACTTATAATTGTTTGGAGAGTTTATGTTGAAATAAGTTGATTGGTGTTTGGTTGGAACAGAAAATGCTGCATGTGGTAGATGGTATAATGGAAAAAACTTACATATTCTTGTAGATCACCGTCTTGGATAATTTGATACTTGTCAATTGTTTTGAGTTATCAAGTAGTTCATGTTTAAGCTTTTGTATCATGTAGTTAAAACCCATTAGTGAAGAACTACCATAAAGCTCGTTGAAATTTGGTTTGCATGATTGGTATCTCTAAGGTCTAGATATTTTCTAGTAAAAGGGTTTGGTTAACAAGGAAGACAGTGTAGAGTCTTATAATGCTTGCAATATGTTTTCATATAAGTCTTGCTGTGTCGGTTGATATCCTGTGTTTGCTTCAAATAACCTTGCTACCCTAAACTCTGTACTGAGAGGGAATGCTTCTCGTGCATCCAAAACCTTGAGCCAAAATCCATGCCATTTGTGTCCACCATAACTATCTATATGTGGTATTTCCTTGCCACTCCAAGTTAATTTTTCATGTGCTACCTTTAAACTATTCAAAAACTATTACTCCTTTTTGTGTCAATGTTTACCAAGCTCATGAGGACGGGGTGGATGTCTTTATGTCACCTGTCAAACAGACTTTACCACCAGACTAGCGGCATATACATCCGCTTATCCATTAATTTTGCAAAAAGAGCTGGCAAATGGGGTGCCCAGTCCCAATTAATTACAACTTTAACCGCTTAATTCTCTTCACATTTTTGCCCTGATTTATCAGACAAGCAATGATACTAGTGAAATATCTGCATGTGTAAACAAAAGAGAAAAGAGGGATGATCTGCCTTGCTGGTAGAAATAACGTCCTTCATGGGAGCCGCTCTTAAAAGTCTGGTTGGCAGGGGTCATATTGTACTTTTCCATTTTCTGATTCGTTGACAATTAACAAACACCTCTCAAAACTAAATTTTTACTCTCTTTATGATTTCAAAAACTTAAAAAGCTCTAGCACATGATTTAATCCCTACTTCACTCTGTGAAGGGCTTTTCTTTTACTTTTATGTTGAGTCAGTTTTCCTACTTCTTTCTATCTCAGAAGCAAACACTAGTGTCAACTTTGGTGCAACAATTTTTATATGCTTGTATATTGCACTTATTATATTGCTTTGTGTTGACAAATATCCATGAGATATACATGTTGAAAGTTGAAAGCAACCAGAAAATAACTTGATGTCTACGCACGCTTCTGTTCTTGTAGACAGTGTTGGGCCTCCAAGTGCAGAGGTTTGTAGGACAGCAGCAGGTTTCCCTTAAGTGAATCACCCAAGGTTTATCGAACTCAGGGAGATAGAGGTCAAAGATATCCCTCTCAAGCAACCCTGCAATTAAGATACAAGAAGTCTCTTGTGTCCCCAACACACCCAATACACTTGTCAGGTGTATAGGTGCACTAGTTCGGCGAAGAGATATTAAAATACAAGTGATATGGATGATTATAAGTGGTAATTGCAATCTGAAATAAAAATGGCAGCAAGCAAACATGAGACAAAATGAGAGTAAACGGTGTTTCAATGCTTGGAAATAAGGCCTAGGGATCATACTTTCACTAGTGGACACTCTCAACAATAATAATATAATTGAATACATAGATATTTTCTCTTCACTATGCTACAACGAATTATTCTCTCATTGGATAACGAACACCAATCCACTATGTAGGGCTGCAAGAGCACACCTCAAGGTTGTATTCCACATCTAGGGAACCCCAATGTCACTATGAGCGCCCCAAAATAGTACTAAACAAACACCACAATATCATAGAGACATCCAACACAAAGTATAACTCATGGTAAGTATTCCTGTAATCTTTAGCCTAAGAATCACACACGGTGCGCACACTGTCAACTTCGCACCGTGGGACAAAGGTGATTCCGGAGTTTACATTAATAAGACCACTCAAGTAGCATATTCATAAGATAATGAAGAGTAACATCTATGGATTCAACTAGATTACAAAGCTCATGATCACATAAAGATCACACCATGGGAGAGAGACATAAACCACATAGCTACCGGTAGAGCCCTCAGCCCCGATGAAGAACTACTCCCTCCTCATCATGGGAGGCAGCAACGAATATGAAGATGGTGGTGGCGTCGATGGAGATGGCTCCTGGGGCAATTCCCCGTCCCGGCAGGGTGCCGAAACAGAGACTTCTGTCCCCCAAATTAGGGTTTTTGGTGGCGGCGGAGCAACGGAACTCTTCTGGAGAAATCGTCGATCTTTTTAGGGTTTGCACCGTGGAGGCAATATATAGTCCAAAGGGCGTCGCGAGGAGGTGACCGAGGCGGCCACACCACACCACGGCGCGCCCCCCCCCCTCTGGCCGCGCGGGCCCATGGTGTGGGGGCTGTGGGCCTCCCCCAGACTTGTCCTTCTGGCTCCCGGAGTCTTCTGGCGTTTTAGAATTTCTGTAATTTTTCTGGATTTTTCCGAGCACTTTGGTTTTCGGGCCTTTTCTGCAATACACAGACATAATAAACAGAAATTGGCACTGTGGCATCTTGTTAATAGGTTAGTCCAATAAATGCATAAAAATGCTATGAAGTGTATATAAAACATATAACAATTGGTATAATATCAACATGGAACATCAGAAATTATAGATACGTTTGAGACGTATCAGCCTTCCCATGATGGCTTATATTCATATCAATCACGGGACATGTATGATTCACGGGCACACCATCAGTCTTATGCTAAATCACCTCGCCAAGTTTATGCAGCTCGGAGAGAATCAACACGACAACCACATGTCAAAGACCGGCTCAATCAAGGGTCGGCCAGGAGCTCATGGAGGAAGAAGGAAGTGGTCAAGCAAGTATACATAGTAAAAAGAGATGGCCGCAAAGATGTTGTTTCAGACCCGACTTCAAGTAACCAAAAACCAGCTGAGATGATGTTGGCTACCAAAGGCAAGGGAGTGAAGCGAGTAACTTTCAAGGACCCAGTCGTCAAGTCTGAACAGGCCAAGACGGAAGTGCCCAAAGCGAAGAAAGAACTGCCAGTGCATAAAGAAAAGTCACAGTCGGGTTACCCACTCAGTTTATCACATTGGCAAGAGTGGCAGCTGAAGCGGCTTAGAGCCGAAGAATTGGAGAATATGAACATGGCGTGGGTTCTCAAAGAAAGATCTCAAGTAAAAAAGGATTCAGCAGCTTCTGTTGCAAAGCCGGTAGGAGTAAAGGAGGACAAACAAGAACTCGGCAGGCGAAGCCGGCGATTTTCATCTCGCTATAGGAGACCTCCGACAGCGAGTCTTCCATGTTCTTCAACCGTTCGATCAAAGTCGGCACGTTGTGATTTATCCCTAGCCGAAACATCCGATATGTTTCGATTATTCACACTTTGGTGGACGGGGTCTCGAGGTCCTTCAAGATAAGGACGCACGGCCGATATTTGCATATCGCCCTAAGAATGTATTGTGTTGACAAAGACGGCATCTGGCTAGAGGTACTCTTTATGGTTTTATCTCCTCCCTGGAAGCCGGTGCTCAGTTTTGCCAATACTAGTAAGGACGACTTGATTATTAAGTCGGCCACTAACAAAGGATCTAGTGCAAGCCGGATGGACGGTTAGAAGAAATATGTTTTTCTTATCTGCAGGATCCGAGTCAAAAGTTCAGGTGACGTACAACTCGAGCATACAATAAAGTATTATCGCCCTGAAAACACATGGCCGATAGAGGTTGGCATCGTCCTTAGCAGCATAATGGTGCAAGTTATTTTTTGCCACGCAATCTTTACCAAAAAACAGGGGGGCATGTGTTGACGACCAATTTTGGCTTACAAAGAGGTGTCACCAAGATGAGCTCATATGAAAGTATAATGTGAACGAAAGTTGTGTGTATCATCGAGACAACCAATTTTGGTTTTTGGATGATCTCAATCCGGGGTCATATGCAACTTGTGAAGCCAAAATACTGTGCACACATAACCATAGACATGCTCTGTCCTCGGACGAGCAGGCAGGGGCGCTGCGCATAGGCGGGTCGCCCTACCATAGACACCCTCTGCCCTACGAGTCAAATTGCTCCCGACTGAATTTAAAAGGTCCATATGAAGTCAAATGGAAAAACGCATAACATGAAAGTTCTTCGCCTTTTCGAGACGAACAACTTCTCTTTTTACAAGATTTCGATCCGGAGCCGTTTACTGCCTCAAAAAACGACCCGCAAGGTGCAGACCGAACAGTTTTGGAAGGTTCGGTCCAGTCCATCCGAATTCGACCCAGATTAGGGTTTTGGACGTGAATCCAAGCCTTTTCTTGCACGGGAAGTCCAACCGCCTCTTACATACGTGAGGGGTGACGGCCTATTGATCCAACACCAATCGAACAAATCAATCTACTACTCTTTCGTGTTCATCTACTTTTATCCCTCTCCCTTGTATCTTTCTTCTCGTTCTTCGCTGTTCTTCAGGATTGGAGGCTGCGAATCCATGAGGCTCCAGGGGCGGTCAGGCCGACCTAGAGCAGCCCATAGCCGCCACGAGCCCTGACGGGGTCCCTCCCGGGCGAGCGGGGTTTCGGGTCTACAAAAGCACCCGCCGGATTGTCTTGCGTATCGCGCTTCCGGCGAGCCTCCCGCGGAGTGAATTGCGGAGCATCTCCCTCAGCGCCGCGGGTACACGTGACGTGTTCGTGTGTCAACACGAAGCAAATAAAATGGCACTGGACAAAGGACCCTATGTCCCTGTAAATGACACCATCGGGTAAGAGATCAAAGTCGCTGCTCTTCACGTACCAGGTTGACACAGTTCCTTTTCATTTTGGATGCATCCCATTCCCTAGTCCACAGGAGCCCAGATTGCCTCGTAGCTTAAATAATAATTTTCTAAATGAATTTTGAATTCAAATGATTTCTTCGTTTCAACAGAAAAGGGAAGAAATCATATCCTATTCAATTGTGGAAATAATACTAATCACAACCTCATCATGTAACATAAAATCAGAACTTGTGAAAATAGAATATATATACCGGAAATAACCCAAACTTGCCAAAAATAATAAGAATGTCAATGTCAATGTGTTCACACCATCTTCCAGAACATGAACTTTGCTTCTTTCATTAGTTAGCACAAATAAGATGTACATATTATTCCAGGTCAAGCACAGAATATTATGGCCATGCCCTTTTCCCATGGGTGTATCATGCTTGGCTAAATCAGAATGTATAGAGCATGTGCAATGGACACATGATATGAGTTTAATGTATTCAGAAGACCATATATATAACTATATAAGCAAAAGATCACTGATCATCTGACATATTTCCTGAAGTTTGAACCACTTTGTTGTACAGGAGTACCACATACAAAAATGATTCGACATAATTTGTTTCACCTCTCTCCTAAACCCTGATTCCCACTTGTGCCCTTAATTTCGCACAGGAATAATTCTCCTTAATGCCAAATCATCATATATCGTAAAATTGACCTGTGGAACAAAGAAGAGTAAACGTTAATTTTTTTACAAATAATAATGTAGATTTAATCAATGAAGTTTATGGTTGGATGTAATTGCAAACTAACGTGCATAATATGAGACAGGATGAACCGAAACTTCATAAAATTTAAATTGCCAGGACTCCTTTGGGAGATAAGAGATCTAAAAAAGCATAAGAAATGACAATTTAGTGAATATGCAAACCATAAGAAATGACAATTTAGTGAATATGCAAACCATTAGAAATGACAATTTAGTGAATATGCAAAATACTCACTCGTGAGTATACCAATCATTTGGAGGGAGCGACCTGAGATATAACTTGTTGGCTGTAATAATTCTTGTTCCACCATATCAATTGGAGCTACCGCTGTTCGTCGTTGGTAAGTAGGATTAATGTGCAGCCAATCAATATCATTTTCATCATCTATAGTAGGTCCACTGCCTGATGTTGAAGCTTGAGAAATACCTACAGTAGAATTAGAAACACAAGTGATAAGTAATATTGCATGATTAGATGATAATGCAAGATTACCATGTACGTGTTCTTACCAGGAGTAATACAATGGATAGAGGATTGAGGTACATCAACATTGGAGCTTCAGATTTCTTTTGTAGTCGGTACAGCCGTTTCTTCTTGCGATATTCTTCCTTCTTATCATCGGGTAGTCTCGCATACCAACTTTGACCACTTCGTTTTTTGCTTGCAGCTATATCAGTTGCATATGGATCACAACAACAAATCATTAACATATAAATCAGGAATATATGGTCCATCAATATAGTAGGCCATGAAGGTTAAGATAATACCATTTATAGGTGTGAAAGAGCATATTTGCTCTAGATCTATTTTGGAGCATAATGACAATACACCAACCGGACTAATGTGTTGCTGAGTAATGCAGATTTTATAGGATCAACACTTGTTCGGTGTTTGGAGTCGCTTATGGAGGAGAGGCCCTGAAAAGAGAACCAGGGGCAACAAAAATTGGTGTGGCGGTAGTACCGCTGGTGCAGCGGTAGTACCGCTCCTCCTGGAGCGGGACTGCTGCAGCACAGCGGCTACCACCACTGGCGGTAGTACCTCAGTGGTACCGCTGGTCCCAGGCCAGTGGTACTACCATTGGTGATACCGCCAGAGGTACCGCTAGACCACGTTTAGCTTCTGTTGCCCTCTCCGGTACCCAGCAGTAGCAGCCACGTTCTACCGCTGGAGTCCTTTGAATTTATTCGAAGGATCTCAGTGGTAGTACCGCTAGTCTGGAGGCAGCGGTACCTCGCTGAGGTACCGTAGCCACTGGGTTGTGCGGTACACAGGGTACCGCCCGGGCACCAGGAGCGGCAGTACCGCTGTCCCGGCGGTAGTACCGCTGTGCAGATTTTTCTGCACATAACGGTTCGATTTTCTGGGTGCCCTATATAAAGACTGGTTCTTCTACCTCAAGACTTGGCGATTCAGATTCTCTCTCCTCCATTGCTGCTGAGCTCCAAACCTTCACAACTCCCAATCCCTCCAATCAAACTCACCCATCTTCGAAGGATTGAAGGAGAAGACCTAGATCTACAAGTCTACCAAGGCGATTTGAAATCCCCCCTCATACACTTGAGGGATTTGTGCCTAGGGTTTCCTTGGAAAACCTAGGTTGTTTGTTGTACTCACTTGCTATCTTTTGTGACAGATTGTAGCCGTTCGGGAGCCCCCAATCTAGTTGTGGGTTGTGCCCCCGGATTGTTGTTGTAAAGGCTCAGGACTCCGCCTTGAAGGATTCCGATAGTTGAAGGTAAACCAATCCTTTGTGGTGCGGTTTATCGGAGAAGAAGGTGAAGCCTGTTGTGGCTGTTGAGCCAACCTGTTGTGGTGGCTCACACCTCTCCAACGAGACGCACTCCCTAAAAAGGAGGAACTCAGGAATACATCTTTGTCTCCGCGTGCTTCCGTTCGGTTACTCCTTTACCTTAGCCTTTACTTGTATCTTGTTTATTGCTTAGTGTTAAAGTTGTCATATAGGTAAATTCACCTTAGTTGAATATCTAGATATCTAGAGAATTTACCTTTGTGTCAAGCCTAAACCCAAAAAGAATTAAAAATTGCATGTGCTTCCATAGGCCCCCAAGCCTCACTATCACATAAACGTACCGAGCCGAGCCAATTATTTTTGTAAGCCAATTTAGTTCGGCTTGAGCCGAGCCTAGGAAATATCTAGGCTAGCCGATCACGCGCGCGAAAAATAAGTTGTAGGGGACAGGAATCGAACCTGTGACCTCCCCGCAGCATGAGGACAGTGCGGCTGGGTTAACCACCTGGTGCGAGGCTGGTTTCTGTCATACTAGTACACGTAGAGATAGATAATGAGTCTCTGACCTGGGCGGCAGCTGCCCCTGCAGCATCAACGGCCTCCGAGGCATAACGATTCGAAAATCCAGAGCACTGATTGTTGTATAGGAAACATATAAAGTTTGCCAAATACAAATAGTGGACTCAAAAGCTGGCTGAACTGTCTTGTGTCAGGGCGAGACTGCGTTGCTCCATGCAGGGCACACTTAACGTGAACAAAAAGTTACCAGGTCTTTAATGACATCTCCCCAACGAACAACCTAATTTAGAGTACTAGCCTACATCTTCTTCATGTTCTAAGAGCAAGTACAATAGTATAGCCAACAACCGGCTATAAGGCATTGCCGTGTCATATAGAGCTAATACTATAGCCAACATGTACAATAGTTAGTTATAAAGATATGCTACTTTATTAAGACATGGCCCACTTTTCACTCTCACAATGTGCCTAGGAGCACGTGTTGCAGCTAGCTCTTGCATGAGAGCCCGCTACCCTTCTCTCTCCTTCATGCAAGTACAAATATAGTATTTAAATCCTTACAGCCTGCTGACTGGACTCTATTGTACTTGCTCTAATCACGGGGCAAACTCCAAGCGCCAGCATTTTCAAAACTCTTTAACAAAATTAGTTGCGCCCAGAAGGTACAAAAGAATTAATTGGACCCATAAATGGACTGCACAAATTTTCAAAAAAGTTTTAAAAATGTGTGCTATATGCAAAAAAAATCCAAAAGAAAGATCGGCATGTACACCTTCATATTTTTATGTGCGCGCCATAAAGCGTTGCAAGAAAAAGGCTTCCTTTTTCTCCATAGAAACGACAAATTTAGATGGTACAGAAAACTTTTCACGAGACATTTCTTTGACTTTTTTCGATCCGCAATTTTATACTTTTTACACAATCTAGACAAAAAAGTATTTTGCATTAATTTTTGCAAATTAATAGAATTCCTCTTTTGTTCTTTTTTGAATTTTGGAAATATTTATTTAATATATAAAAAAGTGGTATCCATGTACTGTGCTTAGATTTTATGGTAATATGTCAACGCAAAAATTAGCATGTGTGTGTGTGGCAATGATCATGTAAAATTTTCACTCTAATTGCACTAAACGAAAAAGGTTTATTTTTAACCAAATCGCTATGAGTGTTGCATGTGGGTCCAAACACTAGTACAGAACGACACATCGGAAACGGGCCAAAAACCCCATCGGCAACGGAGAAAGGGTCTGTGTTCCCGACCCTGTCACTGATGTGAAGAGCTCAATGGCAACGGAGGTGATAAACCGTTGCCCGTAACATGGGCAATGACTGTTATATTTGATCGTCACTGATACGTTTCACATTAGACACGGAGTTTTTCAAATCACCGTTTCTAATAAGGGTTACAGGAAAACAAAAAAAAAACACGGTGACGGGCTGTGCCGTCGATGGAGCCCCGCTCCATGCGACTAGACGGCCGCCCGGTCGTCACCGTATTCCTGTACGCCCTGCTTTACAAAAGTTCATCAGTGCGCGTGGTTGGAGCTCTGCTGCTATGTCTTCACGGCCGCCAGATGAACATCTACTGTCTTCATCCTGCTGCGCAAAATATACTGCTCCTGGTGACGGCACCGTGTATGGAGCCCCGCTCCTAGGTCTTCACGGCAGCAACATCGTCACCAAGCATCCACCAAGCCCTTGACACAACGAATATTCTTTGTTAAAAACAGCAAATAAAGCTAATAAATAGAGCCAATAAGCAGTAAACAAAGCAAAATGTAGTGGGATAAGCAGCTAACAGAGCAAACGGAGCTAAATAAGTAGCTAACATAGCAAATACATAGCTGAACAGAGCTAACTAACATAGCAAACCGAGCTAAATAAGTAGCTAACATAGCAAATACATAGCTAAACAGAGCTAACTAACAGAGCAAACCGATCGAAATAATTAAGTAGCTAACAGAGCAAATACGTAGCTAAACAGAGCTACAAAACAGAGCAAACGGAGCTAAATAAATACTCTAACAGAGCAAATACATAGCTGAATAGAGCTAACTAACAGAGCAAACCGACCTAAATAATTAAGTAGCTAACAGAGCAAATACATAGCTAAACAGAGCTACAAAACAGAGCAAACGGGGCTAAATAAATACTCTAACAGAGCAAATACATAGCTGAACAGAGCTAACTAACAGAGCAAACCGACCTAAATAATTAAGTAGCTAACAGAGCAAATACATAGCTAAACAGAGCTACAAAACAGAGCAAACCAAGCTAAATAAATACTCTAACAGAGCAAATACATAACTGAACAGAGCTAACTAACAGAGCAAACCGATCTAAATAATTAAGTAGCTAACAGAGCAAATACATAGCTAAAAAGAGCTACAAAACAGAGCAAACGGAGCTAAATAAATACTCTAACAGAGCAAATACATAGTAAAAAGAGCGGTCATTTACCTTAGGCGAGGCGGGGTCGCTTTCCGTCGCGGATTGCGTCCCAGGCGTCGGCGCCGGAGCCACTGCCAGAGGAGACGTCAGAGGAGACCTCATCCTGATCGAACACCGGAGCGTCCTCCTCCTCCTCATCCTCCTCCTCCGCCGCCGCCACCGCTACCGCCGCCACATCTGGCCCAGGGCCCTGGCCAGGGAAAAGAGAGCGGTCTATGGCCGCCCGGAGCTGCGTCTGGAACAACGCCTCCTCGCGGCTTCTATCGCGTGCTCGGCGGCCGAGATGCGGATAGCTCTCTGCATCGCAGACGCCCGAATGACACCGTCGGCGCGCTCGCGCTCAAAGGCGGCGCGAGAGAGGAGACCAACCTCCAGATCCTCATCCTCATCGTCCGAGGAGGACGAGATCCGGCGTCGGTGGCCACCGCCGCCGTGGATCCGGATGGGATTTGACGGCTCCGAATGAACTGGCGACCGTGGTCGCCGGGGATCTCGCCCCAGTTGTAGGGGAGATCCGGGCTGCGCCTCGGAGGGTGGTAGGAGGAAGATGCTCCATCCTGACTTCCGTCGGCGCCGGAGGGGTTCGCCATCGATGGGTGAAGTAGGAGGAGAGCGTGTGCGTCTAGGGTTAGGAACTAGAGAGAGTGAGAATGAGAGTGAGATACACTAGAGTGGGAGATATTAATACCGGCACCGCTTAATGGGCCTTCACATGGGAAACGGAGATAGACCGATCTCCGTTTCTGATGTGGTCATATAAGCAACAGAGATATTATTTCCTCCGTTGCCCATATATGAGCAACGGAGCTGTTTTCCGCCTCCGTTACCATTGTGTCAGGCCCATCGACCGACTAGCGCGCGCGCACTCGCGAAGCGCGCCGAAACTCATTCTTTCGTCGCCTAACTCTTGCCGTTGCCATAGAGGGGTATCCGATGTGTCGTTCTGTACTAGTGAAATATCCGACATGTGTAAGGTCAAAATAGTTAGGGGTGTTGCATGTGGGTCCACATGTTTCAAAGGTGGTAGATACATATCTATATGACCTACTAGACATCTGGATCCACATGCACCTGCCTTAGAACCTTGAACTAGAATTATCATGTGGGTCCCACAATATTCAACATAGATAGGAGTGTTACATGTGGGTCACTAGTACAGAACGACACATCGGAAACGGGCCAAAAACCCCTTCGGCAACGGAAAAAGGGTCCGTGTCCCTGACCCTGCCACTGATGTGAAGGCTCTCATCGGCAACGGACAAGAAAAACCGTCACCGATGAGGCTTGATTTTGGCTACGGTTGCCATCCAGTCTCCGTTGCCGATGTATCTGGACATCAGAAACGGAGATTCTCTTTTACTCGTTTGCATTGAGGTTTTTTCATAAGCCTACAGCAGCAATACAGTTGCCAATTGACATTCAAAATATCACAGCAGAAGCACAAAGTTGCTAGCAAAACCGTTCATAACTTATATAACAATTGTCACCATTACATAGCATCAAAAGATGAGTTACACATGCTTCGCTAATCCTATCATTCTCATGCCTCCCTAAACTGCAGCTAACGCTTGCTCCCTAAACACACATCCACAAAATAGCCGGAGAAACTGAAAAAACAGAAACTACACCAAGCCAAATTGCCAAATTTTTCGTACTGAGGCTTGCTCCATCTTGGACGGTGTCGCCGAAATATAATCCCACTTTATAAGTAGCACATTTAAAGTTTGTTCGGATCAGCTTTGTGCTTCTGGATAAAAATACATGGATTGATAGTTAGAGAAGAGCCAAAATATGATGCTACATGACATAGATATAATTTAATGTGAAAACAGTTCACACCTTTAAGCGCCTATATCCGTGTGCTTGCAGTCCGATCAAACGATTTGGAGGCATAACTTGAAGGTGATGTTTCCTTCAAGAGCCTCACCATTTTTTATACAGTGTCGCCGAAATACTATTACTTCATACACTAGCTACACAAAACAATAACGAGGATTAGCACATTGACAAAAAGTTGTGACTGGATCTATTCATCATCGGTAGTACTACAAAGAGTTGAAATTAATTCACCCTACTAGACTTTAAAATAGTGCAAGATACTAGACAAGTTTTCTATATACTAGACAAGTTTTCTATGCTAGACTAGAAAACTAGACAGAAACAATAAAGTGCAAGATACTAGACGAGTTTTCTATATACTAGACAAGTTCTATATACTAGACATGTTCTATATAAAACCAATTGATGAACTAGTTCATGAGCTGAGCGATTTAGACCTCACATTTTCTTCTCCGTGGACGGCACCTCGAGATCGGCCACCTCCTCCTCCGTGGACGGCGCCTCCAGATCGGCCACCTCCTCCACCGTGGATGGCGCCTCCAGATCGGCCACCTCCTCCACCGTGGACGCCACCTCCTCCACCGGGGACGTCGCCTCCAGATCGGCCACCTCCTCCTCCGTCGACGGCGCCTCCAGATCGGCCACCTCCTCCACCGTGGACGGCGCCTCCAGATCGGCCACCTCCTCCACCGTGGACGGCGGCCTCTAGATCGGCCTCCGTTGACGGCGGATCCGCCACAACTGCTGCATCACCACCCGATGAATGATCTGATCCAGCTCCGCGTGGCCCAGAGGACGCGGGGCATCACCGGAGGTGATGAGCCTGACGCGCTCCCGCACCTGCCGCATCACAGCCGCCTCCAGATCTGCCCTATCACGAACAGATGCAGCTAGATCGGTGCGGCCGCTAGAGCCGCGGCTGCGATGGCGAGATCTAGAAGCGCCGGCAGAGGAATCCATGAGAAAGTGAGGAGAGTAAAAAGCTACAATGTGCGGCGGCTAGGGTTGAAAGATGGACAGTGAGGGATTGAGAATGAGACTGCTGGGGCTTGCTTCGCCAGTATATTTATAGGCACCCAATTGGCAACGGACATTTTATATAACCGTTTCCATTGGATACAAGTTCACAACTACTATGTGCTACTGATTTCCGTAGCTGCATACGAACATAATACATTCTAGTGATTTTCAAAGTGCATACGAACCTAATACATTGTACTGATTTGCATAGCTGTATACGAACCTAATACATTCTACTGATTTTCATTGCTGCATACAAGTTCACACCTAACAGCAGCACACAAACACACAAAATCATTCTAGCAATGCTCACAAGAACATTTAACTGAGCTATTTCTGTTCCTTTATGCCGCTCCTTGCGCACAGCAACAACATGGTCAGATTTAGTCGAAGTGTTTGTTGGGCTCCATGCCAAACCAGCTAGAGCTGCTGCAGTGTGCGGCTTCATCTCCATGTTCGCCTTCTTGACTATCAAGGCTACATTTTCCAGCTCTGCAGCTTCCACTTCGACGCCATTAGCAAGCAGCATCTCAACATAATCTTCAATCCAAAAAAAAAATCACAGCTCCCAGAATACTCTTCGCCCCTCCCCTGCCAAATGGTAAATCGAATCCAGAGGCAAATCAGCATCACACATAGAATAGAATCAATCAAAACTGGTCGAAGCGTCGAACTAACCCTGTGATTTGGACACTTGAAGTTGATCCGGCCTGGGTTCAGATCCGAACGCGACACTCGACGAATCGCGTTCCGACAGCGGCAGCAAACGCACTTCACAAGCGGCAGATCTGACCCGGCCCCGGCGGCGCAGGAGGAGGACGCATTCGATCTCCCCGACGAGCTCATGCTCTTGGCCATGGAGGACACAAGTGCGGAGTAAAAACAAGCTGGAGCGGAGGAACAAGTGCGAATCGACAATCTTTTATAATATCCAAGATAGTGCTAAAAAAGGAATTTTATATAAGCAACCTCGCCAACGGTTGTATACAAATGTCCGATGCCATTGAAGAACATATCGCAAACGGAGTCGAAAGAAACTCCGTTACCAACATATCGGCAACGGTTAATAATTCGCGACTGTTGCCTATGAAGGCGGGACGCGGGCCAGCTTGCCTGGCGGGGCGGGTTTTCTCACGCGGAAAATGCGATTCTCCGTCGCCTAACTCGTGCCGTTTCCATAGAGGGGTATCGGATGTGTCGTTCTGTACTAGTGGGTCCATATGTCACAAAGGTGTAGATATACAGCTAGATGGCTATGAGTGTTCCATGTGGGTCCACAAGTCCCAAATGTGCTAGGATAAGATGGCTAGGTCTGTTGCATGTGGGTCCACATGTTCCCAAGGTGGTAGGCACATACGTGTATAACTTACTAGACATCTAGACCCACATACACTAATCCTAGATAGTTTGATCTAGAACTATCATGTGGGTCCCACAACATGCAAACATAGTAAGGAGTGTTTCATGCATGTCCACATGTCCAAGAGGTGGTAGATATACAACTAGATTACTATAAGTGTTGCATGTGGGTTACATGTCCCCGATGCGTTAGGTCAAAATGGCTAAGAGTGTTGCATATGGGTCCACATGTCCCAAATGTGGGCCCACATTCAACAGACCTAGCCATCTTATCCTAGATAGGTTTGACACATAGAACTATCATGTGGGTCCCACAATAGAAGTGTTGCATGTGGGTCTACATGTCCCAAAGTGATAGATATTTATTTAGATCGCTATGAGTGTTGCATGTGGGTCCAAATGTCCCACATGTGTAAGGTCAAAATGGCTAGGGGTGTTGCATGTGGGTCCACATGTTTCAAAGGTGGTAGATGCATATCTATATGACCTACTAGACATTTGGATCCATATGAACCAGCCTTAGAACCTTGAACTAGAATTATCATGTGGGTCCCACAATATTCAACATAGATAGGAGTGTTGCATGTGGGTCCACATGTCCCAAAGGTGGTAGATATACAGCTAGATGGCTATGAGTGTTCCATGTGGGTCCACATGTCCCAGATGTGCAAGGATAAGACGGCGAGGTCTGTTGTATGTGGGTCCACATGTTCCGAAGGTGGTAGACACATACATGTATGACTTACTAGACATCTGGACCCATATACACTATATCATGTGGGTCCCACAACATGCAAACAAAGCAAGGAGTGTTTCATGTGGGTCCACGTGTCCCAAAGGTGTTAGATATACAACCAGATTACTATGAGTGTTGCATGTGGGTCCACATGTCCCCGACGCGTTAGGTCAAAATGGCTAAGGGTGTTGCATATGGGTACCCATGTCCCAAATGTGCCTATATTACCTACTAGACATTAGGACGCACATGCACTAGCCCTAGATAGGTTTGACGTAGAACTATCATGTGAGTCTCACAATAAAAGTGTCGCATGTGGGTCTACATGTCCCGAAGTGGTAGATATTTATTTAGATCGCTATGAGTGTTGCATGTGTGCATGTGGGTCCACATGTTTCAAAGGTGGTAGATACATATTTATATGACCTACTAGACATCTGGATCCACATGCACCAGACTTAGAACCTTGAACTAGAATTATCATGTGGGTCCCACAATATTCAACATAGATAGGAGTGTTGCATTGGGTCCACATGTCCCAAAGGTGGTAGATATACAACTAGATGTCTATGAGTGTTCCATGTGGGTCCACATGTCCCACATGTGCTAAGATAAGATGGCTAGGTCTGTTGCGTGTGGGTCCACATGTTCCAAAGGTGTTAGACACATACGTGTATGACTTACTAGACATTTGGACCCACATACACTACACTACAAGAAATATGCTAACTTATGACCTTTTGATAGTGACCCTGAAAATACTGGTCATAGATCTGTGACCATTTTGCATAATTTGGTCATGCGCTATTTTGGAGGGTCTAAATCCTAAAATATAACGACCAAATCTATCAAAAAGGTCATAATCTCCTTACATGGATTGGTCATAATCCAGATAACACTAGTTTTAGAACATTTTTTCTAGCCGATTACGACCAATTTAAATGGTCATTCACATGAGTTGACAGCCAACTCAGCATTTTCGCTTACATGTCAGTGCTTAGGTGTCACTTTCGCTTAGTTGTCACTCTGATTGGACAGCCAACTCAGCAGTCTCGCCTACGTGTCGTGTCATTTTCGCTTACGTGTCAATATGACATATATGACCCATTGTCAGCTAACACGCCTGTGCGGTGGGACCATCACCCACCCAACATTGACATGTGGGACCCACACCCATCCCTGACCTGACATGCGGGACCCGCTCAAACCACTGACATGTGGGACACACCCAACCCCGACCTGACATGCGGGACCCGCCTCCAACATGTGGGACCAACCCCAACCCTGACATGTGGGACCCGCACCCATCATACCTGACATGTGGGTCCCACCACGCGCGGATCCTGACGTGTGGGTCCCACCACGATCCTGTTGCTTGGGTCCCACCACGATACTGACGTGTGGGTCCACCAAGCGCCCTGCCGTGTGGATCCCACCACGATCCTGACGTGTAGGTACAACCACACAAGTTTATTATAGTATCTGGCAAAACAAATGCGTCGGCGAGGGTTCGAACCCAAGACCGAGCTGCGCCTAGTTCAGCTCCCTACCGTTGGGCTGAGACGGTGCTTATGTTTGTAGACAGATGCTCGTGTATCTATAATAAATATCTATGCGGGTCCGAAACAGGCCTGGGCCGGTGCGGCAAGGTAATGGGTCGGTTAGTCTGGTTCTTTTTTTCCTTTTTTTATTCTTTTATGCTTTCTTTTATAACTTTTGATTTTGAACTCCAATTTCAACCAAATAAATTTTGAAATTTTTGTAAATATGTCCTCTGCCATTATAGACTACCATTATAACTTTTGATTTTCAAAAAAAATTGAGCAAACTTCGAGACACATGTAGTTCAAATTTGACTCATTTCTTGTTGAATCGGCAAGATTTTGTCTTTTTTACGATAGGTGGATGGAAACTGTTTGGCACGCAACAATTTAGTTATTTGTACATAAAATGTGGTCTAGTATTTTTACAAAATGTATTGCTCCAATTTTTCAACATATTTTTGGTAGGTGCTTCACAAAACAACCCATTTTTCGCACTCGGAAAATGAAAATTGATTTTTTCATGCAAGGAAAATGAAAACTTTCTTCGGCAACATTGTTCATGGTTCCAAGATGCAGTTTTGTGCCCAATATAGGCACATTTGAACAAACTATGTCATGAATGTGTCCATAACATTCGTCACTTGACCCTAATCCTGGACTTCAGCCACACGCATCTTGGCGCAGACACCAGCAGCACTGCACACACACGTGCGCGAAGTGGCGGAGCAAGCGCTTTCTCAAAGCCTGGGCATACGCTTCATAGATGATTGTGTTAATTTAATGTTAATGTCGTGACATGTCAAGTAATTTATAAAACTATTAATAAAACAATAGATTTTAAACAAAACTGAGATGGAGAAGAAGAAAAATATATATTTTGAGAAAATGTATTAGAAATTAAAATCAAATATACTTGAATACATACCTTGTGTTTGCTTGGTCCTACCAAGCATTTTTTTATTACAACAGCAGCAAGACGAAATTTATAAGTATATGAAATAATATTTGGAGGAAAGTCTTGCCTTTTAGAGAAAACAAAAGAATAAGATCGTAATTTTCTCACCGTCCTGCATTCATCGAGTTGTCTATTAAATTCTGCAGCCTAGGTTTTTTAAGACAATTCTGGAGCCTAGGTTTTTTTATGGGATTCTGGAGCCTAAGTGGATGGCTGAGTCACATTCTTTTGAGGCCCAAGTAGAGATACGCAAGAAAATATCTGTGGCCTGCTAACTGCCAAGCGACGGGAGGAGCACATTTTTCAGCCCAAGAGGCCACTTCTCCTATCTTCAATCCTTCACGAACATCTCACCATGTCGATTGACTTCCTGTACGCAGCGGCGCAGCCCGGGCACGTGCCCTAGGCGGAGGGATGGTAAAATCGCCCCTGTCTGCGCGTCACGCGTTCCTGGTTGTCACCAATGTTCGTTGCCATCTCGTGCCATCTGAAGTATGAGGTTTTCCGTCTAAAATTCAGTTAATGTCTCCTGCTCGGTTTATATGTGCTCTGATTCTTCTCCAACCATAACCTGAGGTGTAGCCCAGTGGCTGTTCTCCCTTTGCTGCCTGGGAGACGCAATTTCGATACCCAGCGACCGCATTTTCGCTTACTTTTTACCCTTTTTATGCAAATATTTTCTAGCTCGCGATCTGGCTCGGCTCATGCCCAATATTTTTCAGCTCGGCTCGATCCGGGATAGGTAAGATTAAATCTCAGCCATCCTCGTGTTCTGCTCAGGATACCTTTTCGTTTTTGGGGGCCTATGGAAGCACAAACCATTAAAAATTCGGTAGCACCTATTCACCCCCTCTAGGTGGCCATATGATCCTTTCAAATTGTGTTGGTTACACTGCTCAAAGGAGTACGTTGAACCGATGGTAATGAAGAAGAATTTGTTTGAGATACTTGCTGAGAGTTAACACTAATCATAGCTGACTCCTTTTTTTGCTGACGCGCTACACGCTGTTTTTCGAGGTACTCCTCTCTCTTCTCATCGGAGAGTCGTGAATACCAGTTCTCTTTTTTTTGGCAGATTACCACTTGTGGGATTAGCATCCCTCTCTACTGGGGTGTTTGTTAGATCTTTAAATGGGGAACACGCCCCTGATGCAGACGTAGACGCAGCTGGTTTAACAACTTATGAAATATGCCATCCTTTTTACATTTAAAGATAATTGTACTTTAACATGATCTGTACAAACTTCGAAAATCTCTAACATTTACAATATACAATTTGTGGGAGTGGAATGTATATTACATTTTCAGATTGTGTTGGTACAGACTTAAATTACCGAGGCTATAAAAGCTGAATATGGAAGATGCAATCGTAATGCTCTCATATTATACTAGAAGGAAAAGACGCGCGTTGCCGCGTCCGGTCTAAAACAATCGACGATAAATAAATAATTTTTTTTAGCGAAACGTATAAATATAGTAGCAATAATAAAAACAGTAGTACCACTCGCTCACTCTCTTGCAACACGATCACTCAGACATCCTCACATAAACATAGAGAAGTAAAGAAAGGAACATAATTATGTGAGTTGTAGCAAGAATATGACTACACCACTCAAGAGATAGAACACAGGACCCCATAAAAAAAGTTTAAGCTCTCAGATACTTAGTTAGACAATTAAAATACGACCAGAATTATGAAGTGTCATGAAAGCTAAATTGTGTATATGGTTCTATGAAGATCCCAACAAAGGAATTGAACAAATTTCCGACAATCTGTAGACAATGTACTACATATATGATAAACATTGCAAACTCAAGAGATGATTATTCATAACTTGATTAGCCATCGAGACACAGTCATATATTTATTGTAATGAAATCAAATAGACTTTTCTGCATTAATTATCCCACATGCAGTAATAGTTGGTATAATTATGTCCTGGGAAATTCAATCAATTCGATCGAGTACAATTGATACTATGTGAATGGAAGAATATTCTGCCGATAAATACTAAATAATGCACACACAAAATAGAGCAAGGTGAGATCTTAAACGGTTTACATGCCATTTTAATCCGAGAATCAGATCCATATTACATACTACCTCCGATCCGGAAAAATGGGCGTGAAGAATGAGCTACACTAATACAAACTTTGTACACGCTTGCGACCGTTAAATCGGGTCGGAGGGAGTAAAATAAATATAAACTAAAATAAATGGCATGAATACCACCAATAATTTTGAGTATATATCTAATTGCAGAAATGCCCATCTCTAAACATATAGTTTTTCATCTTCACATGCTATTTTATCATTGTACAATCATGACTTTTCTGCACTCTAACGACTTCAGATGAGGCTAGACACACATAGCTCCTTTTCAGTGTATGCATCCAACCATCTACCAAATAAACACACGCACTTGCTTACATAATTCATTCTCTTAATATTAATGACATATAAGCAAATAAAGTGTAGAGAAAATGTTCACGAATAAATACACACGTGATCTTTCATCAGTAAATAAAGTGTAGAGAAAAGGTTCACAAATAAATACACACATGATCTTTTATCAGTAATTAGGTGGCATCCAACAAAATGCGTCTAACTCATCATACCACCCCCATTTCACCATCGAATTGTTGCTCAAGGTATCAACCGCAGCTGCCACCATCACCGAGTTGAGCACCACTAACAGCAACAGCGGCATCGGCGGCCGATGTGAGAGCTGACATGGGTATTCATGTGCAATTACCGCGAGAGATGTAGAAAGTCTTTCACCTCACGGGCCGGCGTTGGGTGACCACAAAAATATGCATCGGCGGGGAGCGTACGTGGCTTGCAAGTTAACAATGGACTTTAGAGGCGACATCGGGGATGGAGGGGCTCCGTATTCCAAGGGGCTTAATGGAGCCAGAGGTGGAACGAATGTTTTTGGTAGAATACAGATCGAGGGAAGCGGAGGGAAAGAAATGATGTCGTGTGGCTTAATCTCCGCGATGCTATCGTGGGCTCTGGCGGTAGAGAAAGGATAAGTGAGAGAGTTGTCGTAAACTACCTGTAGCTTTGAGCTCACCACATTTTCTTGTTTTAGAAAAAATCGAAACGACATTTCTAGGTTTCATTATTTGGCCAATAAAGCATACAACTACGTGTACGTATTGTACGTGCTCTTGAAATTTTGTAAGCATTTTTATTTTAGGCTACACAAAAAAGAGATTTTAAGGGGAATAAAGCTATTTTCTTTTTCACAGTCACAATTTTCTTTTTCTTTTTTGTAGTTGGGAATACCATTTTTTACATGTGTATGTATCCAACTTATTTTTTGTGTAGCTGTGAACTATAGATGGGGTCCATGGTCCACCATGGTGTAGTATAAAGATTAGCTTTTAACTAAATAATATCTAAGTGGGGTCCATCTTGATGTGGACATGTGAAGTAAGGAGAAGGCAAGAATCATAGGGAGCTTAGTATTTGTAGAGATTCTCCATGCATTAAGTGAATCAATACAAAGAAACTGCTAATGGGCGTTTGCAACAGTTAACAGAATTTCATATCAAGTTACAGAATTGAGCAACATTTATTTTTTTAGATTGAATTGAGCAACATTCTAATACTACTACTTGAAGAGACCAGATATCCATGATATGATGATGATGGTACATGAAGCATTTCATCCATACAGTTGGATTTTCCATATTGTACTATCTTTCATTTTGTAAATGAAGAACACGGGCGACTATGTGCAACACTGAATAAAACACATATATGATTAGCATTCTACTTGACATAATCTGTTTTTATCTTACACAATATTTTTCTCATAAATCACCAAAGTAGCAGAATCTCAATTACCATGTTTTATACATCATTTTTAGGCTCAAGCTGATCAATGAAGAAAATCACCCCCGATGGGATAATGCTGTAAACAGAGGTGTAGTTTATACAGAATGATGTAAACAGAGGTGTAGTTTAACCGGAAACTCCAAAGTGCACCCGGGAGCATGTGCTAACCGGAAATTATTTGTCATTTTTTTGGAATATTTTGATAAGTTTTCAATTTTCTATATTTTTTCGAAAAAACCGGGAGCACATGCTCCCGGGTGCACAACGGCCGCGTTAACAGCTTTCAGAATATCAACAGAGATATAGCAGAACCCCACATGATTGTGTTACATGACGCAAGACCTACATCGATGTGAACTGCTGAGGCTAGAAATGTACAGAAAGAAGGAATGGAGAAGCACCTTCGAGCTTGGCAATTCATGCAAGAGACCAGATAAGAACTGTGTAATCTATTGTGTATTCTATTGTGAAAATCTGAATACGTGGGTGAACCGTGCTGTCAAACAGAGAATAATTTTGGAGGAGCTGCTCAAGTACAGAGACGATGAGATTTATTTCTGAGATACCTCAATCCGGTGATTCGACCACCGCTCCAGCCTGCCGCGTTCGCGAGGCGAGTAGGACGGCGTCGATGTTTTCTCGAGGTGGGCGGCGGTGCAGCGACCCAGACGCGCGGTGGTGGGCGGCAGGGGGCTTTAGGAGGTTGGTCCCGTGGGCGTCGGCGAGGCTCGCAAGGCAGCGACCAAGCGTCTGGTCGCGGTGGGCGGCGGCGCAGTGACCCAGCCCCGTTCGTGTGGGCGGCAGGGGGGATTCGCGGTGGTTGGCCGCGTGGGCATCGGCGAGGCACGCAACCACTGCGACCAACTAGGGCTGGACGGGGCTTCACGCGGATCGCGCGGCGACGAAGCTAGGGCGAGGGGATCGCGCGGCGGCGTAGGCGACGACCTCTGCGTGTGGGCGGCCGAATTAGCGGGAGCGAATCGTGGCTGTTAGATTAGTGGAGATGGACGGTTCTGAGTAGGGGGTACGACTAATGAGAGCACATCATTGGTTAAATCTGGATCATTGGATGATACTAATCTGACGGCTGACGTTATTTGGATCAGCCACCCTCTGGATCTTTTTATATTAGTGGAGATTTTTGAACTGACAGTTTTGTTAAACGCGTTTGTCAATCACCGCTTGATTTTGAGACGTTGGATCATTAGTGTGTACGGCTAAGATCTTTCGGATCTGCCTGACTCGCTCTTTTAAGATTAGTTGAGTTGTACATTACATAAAACTAGCTGTTGCTAATTCTCATTTGGGTCAGATTACCGGGCTTAACCGCGCGGTATGATCTCAGACGACGAGTGAGCTTGCCCGGAGACTTGATCCATTCGGTCCCGTCTTTTTCTTGATTCGCTCCTTTGTCTCCGTGTTCATCTGCAGCCCCGCTCCTGTCCACATGCACTTTAGCTTTAGCTTTACTTTAGGCATCACGTTTGACGCCGCGACCAGACCCTGACCCATGGAACTATGGAAGAACCGGTCTTTCTAATTCTATGCATCTCGTACCTCCACTCTCCAGCTTACCATCGCCGGGGAAAACACACGCCTAGTGAACGGAATCCCGAACCCGAATGGCCAGTCGTGTTAACTGCAGCTAAACGTGCCGCGTCAAACCTTCGACAAGTTTCCTCTCTCATTTCTCTTTATTTCATTTAAGTATATTGACCACCACACCTAGCGCGCTTATTCTTAATTTTCCTGGGAGCACCCAAACTTTATATTAGAAAAAGAACTGTGCAGATTATTAGTTTTTAATGCAGGGGTGTATCTAACATTCTGCCAAACTAACTGTAGTAGTAGGTGGCTAGGTGCTAATTAAGGTATTGAACGTCACCGGTGCAGGTGCTTGATCTAATTAAAATTTGTTATGCAGTACGTATTTCAACGATAGCCCTATACGAACAGTACGATCTACTGAACACGCAAGCAGAGCAGTCCCTTTCTACTTAGTAGGAGCAGATGATGTCCGCAAGAGACGGCAGTTGAAATATGTAACAATATATTTCGTTTTCCCTTACCTCTAGCTCCTCTTGAATTCTACCATCTACAACTGCCCCGCCAGAAAGTATTGAAAGGGCGAAAAGATCTCTGCGAAGATTTTGGACAAGGTGAGGACCAACCCTGACCCATCCTTTTTTTCCACTTCCCTCCCTTCTAGAATTATTATCCGTCATTCAGTTTGACTTCCCACTTGGATGCCTCCCGCTTTTAGACTTTCTCGCACGTTTTACTTTGCTTGAAACATGCACTCGTTTGCATACCCACTTGGAGGCTAGCTACTAGTAACCGTGTAAATACGACCTGCGAACATGGTCTCCCCACACGATAAATACCATTCTACCTTGTTCGTTTCATTTCACATAGTGGGTGTTTGTTTGGGTTGTGACTAAGTGTGCTCCTGTGTAGGAAAAAATATTTGATTTACTGTCTAGTTGTGTACTGAGAAATTGTCTAAAATATACTCAGATTTTCAAAAACATATCTATTTACTGATTAAAAATATCCTCTTAAAAATACCCTTTGTTGGCGGCAATGGGGAGTTGCGAGCGAAAACCTAACTCGCTCGAGATCGAGGTCGAACGGGTGTGGGGAAAGTGGGATACGTGAAAAAACAAGGAATCGGGTCTAGGGATAACGGTGCGCACGAGCAGGTCGCATTTTCCTTACAATTTCGACAAATGATATGTCTAAAAAAGAAAACTTTTCGCCGCTTTGCGGGAAGCACCCCCAGAGGTGCTTTCTCCTCCACGCCTATTTCGGGAGGTGGCTTCAGCAAAGCGTGCAGCCAACACACCATGTTTGTTTCGTTTTTGCCTGCATTTTTCATTGGAGAGTAACCAAAAGCCCAAACAAACACCGTATAAGCTCTGCGTTGATTATTTCAAATGATTCCAATGGCATCAAGTGCACTTGTGCAAACAAACTGGTTTACAATTTAAAAACGAAATGATAAATACACCCCCGTTCCAAATTATTCAAAGTTCAAGACTTGTCATATATATGTCAATTTCTCTTAACTAGACGTTGTAGAAAAAATGTGTTGCAACATCAGGTCCATATGGTACGGAAATTTATTTATGATAGAATCTACTGAAACTGAATTGTTGTGTTTAGATGTTAATATATTTTTTCAATGAACTTGGTTAAACTTAAAACTAGTTTGACTTAGGGCAATACTTTTTTTCCCGACTAACCTCTTAGGACAATGCTATAACTTCAACTAATTTGGAACGAAGATAGTAGATTTCAAAATACGGCCAGCTCGGTAGAAGTAATCATAATATCGAGAAAAATAAGAGTTAAAACAACTATGCACTAGCACCAATATAAGCCGGGTCCAACAAAGTGTGGTCAGACAGAAAGCTTTGACCTAGTAAACAATTTGTTATCTTCAAGAAAAAACCTTCAAAAATAAGATGTTACACATACGTGAAGTTGTTTGTCATCTTCAAGAAAAAACCTTCAAAAATAAGATGTCACACATACGTGCAGTTGTTGAATCCAATCAGTAAAGACCAATCAAGAATTTCCACCTAGAAGCGCATATAGCATTGCATGAGACACCGGCATACACTTATTGTTGGATCGTATCATGGCCACGTCACCAACATTAGAGACAAGGCCTTGAAAAGGTGAACAACACGCACACATGTTGGTTTGCCGAATCCAACTAGTGAAGACCAAATTAAGAGTTTTTTGTTTTGAGAAGTATGAATAAGTGCTTAAGGACACCAGAATATTGCCGTCACTGAGCCAATGAAGATCATATCACATCAACACGCCAGGCCGAAGAAGCTTCTGCAAAAACGAAGATCTCACCAACACTGGCCAATGCCTCAATCATGCTTCACTACAAAGGCCGACTGGTTTTACTTGTTCGGGACATTTGAGCCTCCGGGTGACTAATCGGCCTTGTTAGTTGTTCTCGACTTTCTCGCTCCCTTATCTTTTAGTTGTCCTTCATTCCTTTTTCCGCGTGAGCATGCACCTATTAGTTCGCTTGGTGAGACAGAAAATGAATGATAATTTTGTAGATTTCTTAATAAAAAGAATACCTATATATATGTCCACACATGTTCTGCATGGTTCTCAACCATGACCATTTTAAGACGATGCCTTGTGATAGAATGCCAGGCCGTTGGCAACGAAATGCTGACTTGGGACGATGAATATTAATTGAACATCACATGTCACGTCAGACCGCGGGTGCCGGACAAGTAGCGCATATATGACATGATTCTATGACTGAGGAGTTTTGTAGCCCGAGCTACATAGAGCTCGTTTTTTTTTTAAAAAAAAATCGAAATTTGCATTTTTACATTTCCAAAAATCGGAAAACAAAACCCAGATGTAGTGATAAGATCTATAAATGTGCAAAATTTCAACTCGAAATTTGTTGTATTGTGAGCTGGACAAAAATGACAAATGAGTGGTTCTGGGTGGTAAACAGTACAAAGATTCAAAAAAAATTGAAATTTTGCCCGATTTGTCTTTTTGTGTAGCCAAAACTAAACCGAATTTTGAGTTGCAATTTTGCACGCTTTTAAATCTAGACATACTTCTGGGATTTTTTTCCACTATTTTTGAAAAATAAAAATTGCCAATTTTAAATTTTGGAAAAAACGAGCTACATGTAGCTCGGGCTACATTTAGACTTTCCGATGATCCCAGGTTCTACTACTCATGCGCACAATTCTACAGTAGTATTATTTTGTCACCAAACAGTTGTGGACACGTGACAGCTTTATCTGTTTTATATCTCATGACACATACTGTATTACTAAATTTTGTATTATGCTAAATCTGGCTTGTTGGATTCAGCACTTACTTGACGTGGTACTAGAACGTCCAAAATATTTGACACAGTTTCGTCCTAGAAAATAGCACTTAACAAACTGTACAAATACTTGGTAACCCTTTATCATTTACTTGTATAATATAAGTAAGACCAACTAATTATTTACTCTGTAAATTGTCCAACTATTTACAAGTAGAATGATTTTGATCCCACATAGACATCCAATTTACAATTGTTGTAATAAACACAAATAAAATGTTACATGGCACTGACAGCAAGTTAGATTTCTCACTCGGGTGAAAGCGATAGCTTTGATTTAATAGTTAGAACTATTAGGAATGAGGTGATGTTTAATAGCAAAATTCATGTTGTTTCGGTTTTTGGATCCATCTATATGGTCTATTCTTCCGTGACAGGAACACCACGCTATTTAGGATCGTGTTTACACAGTTAAAGAAGATGACCAATGTTGTCTTTACCCAGGATGGATGGCAATGTAGTATCAGAACGGCTCGTCACCCCCATAGGCTTTTTATTAGTTGTGTAACCGATTACGTATTTACCCTGCTTCACTGTGCGTGTGTTTTTGGCAGATCTCTGCATTTTGGATATGCAGAGACTGTGTGAACTCATTATTCTTGTATCACCTTGATTGAATTTAATAAAAGTGGCCTTTATCAATAATAAAATAGAAAATCCATGTATTTCATGGTACAAGAGATATAGGGACACATAAAATAGATATTTCATGAATAGTGGAAATAGCGACACAACTGCTGATTCCTCCACACACGCCATCGACAACTTCTTGTTTTCAACTCGTTGGTTTGGGGTGGTATTTTGGTCTGCTCTTGATAGCGTCGGGTATTTTTTCTGCTTGTATTATCATTCTCACCGGTTGCTCTCCATAGTATGACCTTTTGGCCTCCGTGGCTAGGAGTAGCAGTGCCATCAGGGAAATTGGCCCGAGGCAGCGTAGCGCTACAGATTCATGGAGTGGCCGAACCAACCAGAAGGAATTTTCAGTGGGTAACGAAGATCTTTGCATGTGGGAGACTATTGATCATAGGATCAACAAAAATATGAGATGTCTATAATTTCTTCTTCTTCTTCTTCTCCACCGCCTCTTTTCAGTGATTCTTATCACATGTTCCAACCTGGAGGCACTCACGACCCATCTTTGGTTTTAACTGAGGGACTAATTAAGAGAATAATCTCTTCTTCTTACTCTTGCCATACACATGTGTAACAAGAGGTATTTGCTTCACCTTCAGCATCCTCCACAATGTTGATATTAGACCAGGATGCTCGAGTTTGAGATGATGGAGTTGCTATCCTAGCATGCTCATTGGTCACACTATGAAAACACAATATTTCCCTTAATTTCCCTCATCTTGTAGTGGGGCTAACAGAACCTTTGTTGTCTTTGGACAAATCTGCATCACAAATATGAACTATTGGTTCTCAATAACATAAATTGTTGCGTTCTTGATAACATATCTTTGATATTGTGCATTCCTTTTTTGTTCCCTATGTCTAATAAACTAGGTGCTAAACATAGCCCATGTATAAATGAATAGACCCCGTTAGTTTTATTTTATTTAGTCTTTGAAAGGATGTATGGAAAAACTACATTGTGAACAAACGAAAGCATGAGCTTATTGCACAGACAATGTGATGATATCAGGTGTGTGGGTGAAGGAGTGAGCGTTGGTTGGGGTTAAGAAGACGAAAGAGGAGAAGAGAGAAGAATATCAAAGATATGGCGCTCTCGCGTCGCTCCCCAGGCGACGCGGGGGCAACCTCAACACCGCGCCGCCACAACCCCCCTCCGCCGTGCTCACCCACCGCCGCTGCCGCCGGCCTGTGCCGCGGTGGCGGCGCACCCACTCCCAAAGGGGGTGGGGCTGACCAACTCTCGCAGGTGGAGGTCGCCTGGTGTGGGGCTAGGGCGGCCGGAGATGTGGATCCTGGGCGGCGGCCCAGCGCCTCGCCGGCGTCGTGGACGTCCTGGCGGTGGTGCCTACAGCCTTCTGGCTGTGGAGAAGAGGAGCGTGGCGGCGGCGTCTGCCCCTGGTCGGAGGGCCCCAACGGGCCTCGATCTGGGCCGACGGGCCCCGATCTGAGTGGCACGGGCCGCGACCGGCGTAAGGGTGACGCTCGCCGGCGGAGCAGGTCTCCCCGGGCCCCTTACCTCGATCTGCTCGCCTGTCAGTGGTGGTGCGGTTTTTCCTCGACCGCGTGCGGCTTCTTCCCGTGTAGCGCATCCTTGCTCGGGAGCGGGGCTCTTCCGGGTGCCGCTGGCCCCTGGCGGCCGGTGAGGCCTTGCCAGGACGGCTTGCTGGCCGGCGGAGTTGGGGCTCCCCGGTCCTTCCCTTGCCGCCATTGGTGCGGTAGGTGTTCTGACGACCCGATCTGGGGCTAGCTGGGTCCTGGGTTGTCCAGGGTAGCCAGAACCCTGCTGGCTCGATGGGAGTGTGTCCCGGAGCCGGCGCGTGCTCGCCAGGGTTGGCAGCATGCTCCGTGCTGCAGCTGCTCTCGCGGCTGTGGTACTCCCTCCGACCTTCGTGGTCGCGCTCGTGCAGGTTCTGACGCGCTGTTGTTGGTGCGGCCGTCGTGGTGTCGCCAATCTAGAGTCACTGGTGACGTCTGGATCTGGGTCTGGCCGGGCCTTGCCAACCAGCTCTTGCGCTCAGCCTGCGGGTGAATATAGTTGCGGCTAGATCTCCGTGCGTCTTGTGTCAGAGGTGCGGTAGTGATCTCTGTCCTGTCCGCTCTGCGTCCTCGCGACGGCGACCGGATCTCTCACCTGGATGGATCTCGGCGAAAGCTGCGCATGGCTCTGGCCAATGCCGGTGACGGCGGTACCTCTGGGTGTCGTTCCCTTGTTGAAGGCGTCCCGATACTGATCCTCCGGTCTGTTTTGATGGACTCCGTTCCCCCGCCCCGAGCTGCTCCTCTTGGTGGCCTCGCTTCGGGCAAGTTTCTCTAGTAGTGTCTGATGACTCCCAAGTGCAGGAGATCAATTGTAGTACCTTTCGATTAGAAAGAGGTTGTCGAACCCACGAGGAGCTGAAGGTATTGGTTAGCAAGAATGATAAATAAAACAACGAAATATGCAAGTGTTTTTGGGATTTTCGGTTGTGTAGTTGCAAGAGAGTAAAAATGCAGCAAATAAATAATAGCAAGTAGAAAGCTCTCAAAGAGAGAGAAAGCCCAATCCTCTCTGCAGCAAGAGGACAAGCTCAAGTGTGAGTTTCTTATAGGAACAATGGACATGGGTTCATGGGTTCACTCAATCCTCTCTCCCAACTATGGTGATTATCATGTTATAGATAAAAAGGTACACATAATTGTCATGCTTTAATGGTAAACTTTTATAACGGCTACATGTCCTAAAACACATAGTTGAAAGAAAGTAATCATATGTGTTGCTAGTGTCACCCCTGTAAGGCTAGCGTGGTTGCTGTCACTCCCACATCATACTTCTCCCTTTTTACCCCAGATAAAGGATGTTGGGTTGTATTGCACTGTCACTCAATACATGTGCCATCTGTCACTTGGCCATCCCGTACCTACATACATCATACTTCATAATGGAAAATAATCTAAACACTAGTGCAGTGATTCATAATTCGTGTGCATGACCACAACTCTCTCATCTATCAACACTTGGTGGTGTCAATCACCTCATGACAAGGATAAACAAGGCATTATGCATAAATCAAACCATCACATGTATCATAGAATAAATCCAAAGTATGACAAATCATAAAAGCTCCAACACAACGTAAATGCATAACAAATCATCTCATACCACAATATCCACCATAGGAATTACATAGATGACCGTAATCATGTTCAGCAGCTCATACGGTACTAATTAGTGAAGCTCAAAGAGAGAGAGATACATAAGTTACTTCCACAAACCCAAGTCCAGGGGGGACTACTCCCTCTTCATCATGGTGTCGGTGGAGATGTTGTTGGAGGAGGAGGAGACCACACCGGCAGCGCCCCGCCGGAGTTTTCCCCCTCCAATCTTCAGCTCCAGGTCTCTGTTTCGTGGTTTCTGTGTTTCGGCGGCGCTCCCTTTCGCGAAAGCCCTGGGGGGGTCTATATATAGTCGTTTTTAGGTCAAGACGAAGCTTCGGGAAGAAAGATCGACGGCAGCGGAGGCCCGAGGGCCAGGATGGGGGACCCCACGCGGTCAGGGAATCTGGCCGCGTGGGCCCACCCCTTTTGGCCTTCTGGTCTCCGTTTCTTCGATTCCTTTGCGCCTACGTTTCGTTCCTTCCAAAAAATGATCCCCGTAAAGTTTCAGGTCATTTGGACGTCGTTTGGGTCCCTGAAACATCAAAATATAGAAAAAGGGGTTTTCTGACAGCGCAGGGTTAATTCCAGAAAAATGGGGAGTTGTTAATTATCCCCAAAACTCAATATAAATCATGAATATAACCCTTATATGATGCAAATAACATGGAATAACATGTAATAAAATGTAAAGTTCATGTATGCATTTTACATGCATCAACATCCCCAAGCTTAACCCATGCTCGTCCCGAGTATGAAGGTGATAAAACTAACATGGACTTTGCATTTTAATACTATCAATGGATATCAAAGGTGATTACTATTGCTACATAGAGTCAAATGATTCATTCTTCAAAGGAATAACAATATGCAAGATAAATTATGAAGTGATATCAAATACTCAATGTAAAGATGTTCAATGATAAATTCACAAAGTGTAATATAGAAGAAAGTACTATGGACCAAATGTATGCATAATGAAAAGTAAAAACATCCTATGGTGGTCATAGAGTACTTCTTATGAAAACTGAATATAAAAGGTGGACACTTTGGATAGATAAATAAGTAGAGGTAAAGCATGAATAAGTTTCATCTAACTTCCAAACACTTCTACTTAAGTTAATGCTTGCAATGTGGTAGTCATTGGTGTGGAGCTCTCATTACCCCTATCATAGCATCTTGAATGATTAATGTTTAAAGTGAAAGCAAATATGAGTGGTGTGCTTGACAATGTATTGGTTGAATGTCTCATGTCCCTTGAATACAAGTACCTACACCATGTGTTACTCACTTTGGTCCACAAAGTAAATTCAAATAAAGGTCATTGCAAGTAATAATAGTATCATCAAGAACTGCACTGGGGTACCTCTTGCCCCTTGACATGAACAAGCCCATGTCAAAACAACAAGACAAACAGACAATGAACAATCTCAGCACTCTTTTATTTACTATGGGTATAGCTTTTTATTATGAGGTGCATCACTGAATGAACATTATGGTTATGCTGTAAATTTCCACCATGAATGATGCATGGCTTAGATTAGCGGCCCAGCATTTCTCTAACCATTTATACAAACTCTTTGAACTTACTAAGTATCCACATTCATTTCACCCATGATAGGCATCCATAAACAAAAGTACATGACATCAACTAAATATAAATAAGTGCAATGTTGAAAGCTTGCCATGTGACAGCACATATGGGCTAACTCCCAACCAAAACTATTGTCAAGCCCACAACTTCATAATTTTAATCACAATGGTTCATGCTTATTAAATGCAATAAAAGTAAATTGTGCATCAAGTTCGTGAGAGCTTTTAACCAATTTTTCCCATGACAATCAATAACATAAGCATTTAAATTCAGAAATGTAGATAACACAATATAACATGATAAACATACTTGGAATAGCATAAAGCTAATAGGTAGATATGGTGGACTCACTGGAAAAACTTTGGTTGAAGGTGTTGGGAAACAAGCTTTTTACTTGTTGTAATTTTTGGGCTAGCAATAGGGAGAAAGTTGACCATCTAAATGCATGCATAAGTGTCCATAGAACTAATCAATCCATGTTAAACCAAGTAAAGTTAAAATTCAACATCTAAACATGGTAAAAGATAGCTCTTGACAACACACTTGCAAATTAACATTCATTCAAAGCACATGAATTATGCAACTATATGTATCTTTTAAAATCAACTCAAACATCCCTATCCCAATATATTTAATAGCATCCAACATAATTCAACCCAAACTTCCAGTAGCTCTCTCATATATAAATGATAGTGGTGGTCTTATAAAATCAAACCGAAATAACAAAAGCAAAAGAAAACAGACGCTCCAAGTTTATACGATAAAGTGCTTTGATCGAAAAACAGAAGTTAGACGTGTGCAAACCGAGAGTGTGTTGGTCCAGTGGGGTTGTCTTGACATCCCCAAGCTTATGGTCTTCACCATCCTTGGATAGCTCTTGGTGCAGCTCCTCTAATCCCTGTGAAAAAACTTCAAAACACCGTTTCTCCCATTTCTTTTCTGTGGGGTGATATTAGTAGTGATAAACAAATAGGTTCCTTGCTGCATAAAATCCTTAGGCAAAAATTCATATGAATGTCCAGAGAGTATATAATGTTGTATGCCTACTCATAAACTCAATTGAATCAAAAAGATTCAAGCAAAAAGCTCAAAGAATGCATCAAACAATATCAAGACAGAATCTGTCCAGAAAAACAGCAGCAGCAAAACGCATTTTTCTACCCTACTTAAACTCGTCAGAAAAATCTGAAAAATCACGTATACAGAGGATGAAAAGTTGAAGCTACGTTCAAATTACAGCTCAATCGGAGTTACAGATAAAAAATGAAAAATCAAACCGTGCACAGACTTCGTGCAGGCAGAAAACTCTCCGAAAATGAATAGCAACTTTTCAAACCCAAAATAGGTAAAACTTGGTTCTTTATTAAAAATCCAGAAACAAAACTAACAAACTACTCTCTTGTTACAGCAAGAGGACTCAAAGAAAATCTCAAACAAAAAAACCGGGTTGCCTCCCGTAAAGCGCTTTCTTTATAGCCATATAGCTAGGCTTACTTACTTGATAATCAAAGGGACGTAGCTCATGAGGGAGCTTGAATTTGATGTGTCCCTCTTCCTTGGAAGTGTTCATGCATAATACCAGGATCCCATGGTGTTCTCAAACCAATCAAAATAATAGTCAAGTTGAACCCTAGTTGAGAGAAAAACAAAACACAAAAGTAATAACAACGAAGTCTAACTTTCTTTCTATGCATTGGCATTTTGTATATGAATGAATCACCATAAATAGAAGTTTCCCAATGCATATTAACAATATTTACTTGCAGCATATAATTATTAGTAACATAAAGAGGGTTCTTATCACCTCCTCTTTCATAATAGTTGCAAGTAGTAGAATAAATTCAACCATATAACCAAAGAATCATTCAACTTAGATAATTTAGGCACATAAAGAGGATCATTAAATTTATTATGGAATTCATTAGCATGCTTCCCTCTTTCAAAATAGTTATTAAGATCAATATTAAGTTTAATATCATGGTTGCAACAAAGATTTGGAACTAAAGGTAATTGCAAACCACATAAGTATTTCTCAACATAAGCAAATTTCTCCTCTATGGTGTAATTAGGAGAATTTAAGAACAAAGTAGGACTCTCATGAGTAAGAGTACCATCACAAACAGCAAGTATATCATTTTTATCCTCACATAATTTAGTAACAACTAAACATGGAGGTTTATCAATAAGCATAGGACCATCATCTAAAGCATTATCATATAGCATATTTAAGCAATACTCCTCATTATCATCAATAAGTTCACTAGTAGCATTAATAGAAAGTAAAGGAGCATTTTTAGTTTCATCATAATAGCATGGGTTATCATATAGGACCATAGAATTTTCAGTTTGACACTCATCATAACATGGATTCTCATAAATAACAAAAGATTTTTGATTTGAGTGTTACTATCATTTGTTGATGGTGAAGTTGGAGATCCAACTCTTCCCCAAGCTTAGGTTGGAGCACATCCATTTTAATCTCCTCTTCACATACTTCCTCTTCCAAGCTTATGTTTTCATCATCCTCTTGGGGTTGCACGGGCATCCCCAAGCTTAGGTTTTTATCCTCCTCTTCCTGCAAAATATTAGTACTTTCCGTGGCAGCAAGAATTCTTTCTTTAGGAGTAAAATATTCAGGAAAAACCTCCCTCAAACTACTCCATTCAATAGTGACTTCTTCACCCAAAGACTTGAGCCAAATACGAGCATTACCAGATAAAGACAAATATAATAACTTCATTCTTATCTCATCATCAGGAATAACAGGAAGTATAAATAAACCACTTATCTTTTCAATTGTCTCCACGTGTTCACGTGCATACTTAGTTCCATCTCCTGTAAATCGATTTTTCATAATTCTTTTAACATGGCCAACGGGAATTTTATATCCCACTTTAGATTTCTCAGGCACAGCAGTTTCAACAACTTTAGGAGCATTAGCAAAAGCACTTTCATATAAAGCAAGATGCAGCGAGGCACGTTCCATAAATGCCATAGTAACAATGAGATAAAACAGTAAATAAAATTCAGCTTTCAAGTTTTCCTTACCAAACTGCTTACCAATAGCGCTACGCTCCCCGGCATCGGCGCCAGAAAAGTATCTTGATGACTCCCAAGTGCAGGAGATCAATTGTAGTACCTTTCGATTAGAAAGAGGTTGTCGAACCCACGAGGAGCTGAAGGTATTGGTTAGCAAGAATGATAAATAAAACAATGAAATATGCAAGTGTTTTTGGGATTTTCGGTTGTGTAGTTGCAAGAGAGTAAAAATGCAGCAAATAAATAATAGCAAGTAGAAAGCTCTCAAAGAGAGAGAAAGCCCAATCCTCTCTGCAGCAAGAGGACAAGCTCAAGTGTGAGTTTCTTATAGGAACAATGGACATGGGTTCACTCAATCCTCTCTCCCAACTATGGTGATTATCATGTTATAGATAAAAAGGTACACATAATTGTCATGCTTTAATGGTAAACTTTTATAACGGCTACATGTCCTAAAACACATAGTTGAAAGAAAGTAATCATATGTGTTGCTAGTGTCACCCCTGTAAGGCTAGCGTGGTTGCTGTCACTCCCACATCATACTTCTCCCTTTTTACCCCCAGATAAAGGATGTTGGGCTGTATTGCACTGTCACTCAATACATGTGCCATCTGTCACTTGGCCATCCCGTACCTACATACATCATACTTCATAATGGAAAATAATCTAAACACTAGTGCAATGATTCATAATTCGTGTGCATGACCACAACTCTCTCATCTATCAACACTTGGTGGTGTCAATCACCTCATGACAAGGATAAACAAGGCATTATGCATAAATCAAACCATCACATGTATCATAGAATAAATCCAAAGTATGACAAGTCATAAAAGATCCAACACATCTGTAAATGCATAACAAATATCATCTCACACCACAATATCCACCATAGGAATTACATAGATGACCGTAATCATGTTAGGCAGCTCATGCGGTACTAATTAGTGAAGCTCAAAGAGAGGAGAGATACATAAGTTACTTCCACAAACCCATAGTCCAGGGGAGGACTACTCCCTCTTCATCATGGTGTCGATGGAGATGTTGTTGGAGGAGGAGGAGACTACACCGGCAGCGCCCCGCCGGAGTTTTCCCCCTCCAATCTTCAGCTCCAGATCTCTGTTTCGTGGTTTCTGTGTTTCTGCGGCGCTCCCTTTCGCGAAAGCCCTGGGGGGGGGGGGGTCTATATATAGTCGTTTTTAGGTCAAGACGAAGCTTCGGGAAGAAAGATCGACGGCAGCGGAGGCCCGAGGGCCAGGATGGGGGACCCCACGCGGCCAAGGAATCTGGCCACGTGGGCCCACCCCTTTTGGCCTTCTGGTCTCCGTTTCTTTGATTCCTTTGCGCCTACGTTTCGTTCCTTCCAAAAAAAAATGATCCCCGTAAAGTTTCAGGTCATTTGGACGTCGTTTGGGTGCCTGAAACATCAAAAATATAGAAAAAGGGGTTTTCTGACAGCGCAGGGTTAATTCCAAAAAATGGGGGAGTTGTTAATTATCCCCAAAACTCAATATAAATCATGAATATAACCCTTATATGATGCAAATATCATGGAATAACATGTAATAAAATGTAAAGTTGATGTATGCATTTTACATGCATCAGTGTCTTGTGGATCACCCTCGGTGCTCTCTCTATTTTCTCAGCCCTCTCGCAACGTCAACCTAGCTACCTTTACACGGTCATGTCTCGGTTGCTGGCGGCTTTCCTAGCGCCTTGGGGGGCTTTGTTAGGATGCCGTCAGGCCATGGCTGCTGTTGGTGTTCTTTTCCCAACGCCATTGAAGATGTTGTGCTTTGGTCTGGACCTAGCCCGAGCCCTAGGGGTAGTGGTTTGGGGTCTGGGTGAAAGCTTTGCAGGACCTCGGTCTATGCCGATGACGTTGACGCGGTCTCGCGCCATGTACCTTCTTGGAGGCGTCGTCGCAAGACCCTCCCCCCTCCTTTGGACCCTCGAGCTCTACCTAACTGTCGGCCCGACGTCGATTCCCCTGGGTTGCTGTTCCGGTGCGGTGGAGGTTTGTTGGCGTGGACGTGGACATGGTCGCTCCGGTGCAACAGAAGACACGGCTCCCTCACCCTCGATCAAGCTGGAGCTTCGGCCTGGCGCTCTTTTTTTTGTTGTCTTCTGTTGTTGGTTTCGGTGTGCGCTTTGCGCGCGTGTGTGTTGTAACTCTTGGTGTAACTCCTAGCCGGTTGATGGCTTCGTTGATTCAAAGCCGGGCTCTTCTCGAGCCTTCCGTCTAATATCAAAGATATGTTATCAATGAAAAGAGGCGGTGGAGGAAGAAGAAGAAGAATGTGGGAGAAAAATATGAGCTATCGACATGTCAATGGATGACGGTGACGAGCTCTCAGGCAGCACCAAGTGGATAACATGAGTTCCGTGGTGGTGCCTCGGCTTGATGCCACCACCGACATCAGCGGTCTGGAGGGTGGCGCACGAGGAAAGTAGGGGGGGGGGGGGGGGGGGGGGGCAACTAAAATGGGAAAAGGAGACCAACAAATACGAACTTGAGCCGAGGAGCCTTGCTGAGTGTTTGTGCGCAAGCATCAAGCATGTAGTACCACATGGGTTAAATAGGCTAATTATTATACACAACCATTGATAAAAGATAATACAACTAAATTGACGACTTTGATCAAAAGCATCCCCATTCTTGAATAGAAAGCACTAACCTTATGCTTTCCCTTTTATATTCAAAAGGAGATACAAATCTCACCCCATTTTTTCAGTGAGAAAGAGAAGTTGGCACTTGAAAAACGTTGTCGGTTGACTGGATTCTCCTCTCTTTCCACGGCAAAATGACCGATTCAATTTCGGGTGGACGCCTACACGGGAGTCACACGGGCAAAAATGCTACACAGTGGAAGCTTCCCTCACACACCATGATTTCTCCTCCATCCTCTGCACCCTACCTCCCCTTGACCGCCTCGCCGCCGTTGAAACCCCTGCCCGTTCACCAACCCATTCGCCGCTTATATGTACGTACCCGCCGCAACCCCTTTTCACCAAACCAAGAAACTCGCACACAACGTGTTCGTCAGCTGAAGCATCATCCATCCATCGGTAGAGCGAGACGCTGCATTGTCCTGAACCTTGATCGACCGAGCGACTGAGCGAGAGTGCGTTCTAGGTGTTGCCCGGCCGGCGGCCATGGACACGGGGCAGGCGGCGTTCGGGGTGGCCAGCCTACGGATGGGCAGCTCCTACCGGGAGCGCGGAGGCGACGTCTTCTCGCGGGCGGCGTCGTCGAGGGCAGACTCGGAGGACGATGAGGAGGCGCTCATGTGGGCTGCGCTCGAGAGGCTGCCCACGCACAGCCGCGTCCGCAAGGGCATCGTCGGGGACGGCGGCGGCGGCGAGCTCGTCGACGTCGCCGGACTCGGATTCCAGGAGAGGACGCGCCTGCTCGAGCGCCTCGTGCGCGTCGCCGAGGAGGACCACGAGCGCTTCTTGCTCAAGCTCAGGCAGAGGATAGACAGGTGCCTCCTCCTCAGCTATACTTGCTTTGCTCCTCTGCATTTCTTTCTCGCCTATCGTTCTTGCTGAAACTTCGGAAACCCACCCATTGGAGCGTTCTCGCCATTCCATAGATTTTCATTTGTCAACACCAGTCCCGTTTTAGTTGAAAATTGAGCATGTTTGACATGCGAAAAGAGATGGTGAATTTCTCCCCTCCTCATTTGTTTCAGAGTTGGGCTCGACTTCCCGACCATCGAAGTGCGGTACGACCACCTCAACATCGAGGCGCTGGCCCATGTGGGGAACAGAGGCTTGCCGACGTTCATCAACACCACCCTGAATTCTCTAGAGGTACGGCCCACAGTGCTAAGAAAAGTTCTGATGAATTCTGAGTAATGTGCTTCAAGTCTGACCTTTTTGTTTGCACCTTTCTCATTCAGTCATTAGCCAATCTACTTCATATAATTCCCAACAAGAAGATACCTATGAACATCCTCCATGATGTCAATGGAATTATCAAGCCAAAGAGGTAAGGCTGTTGTACAGGACCATTAATTTTCATGTCATTACACAATTACCCATTCGGTTGATTTAGACTCTTATTTAAGTTAAAGTTGGATGTTAAGGAACCATGGTACCACATAGTGACATTTTTCGGTTGAAATCCATGCTACATGATCCCTATTGTATTATGTTGTTATAGGCTTAACTTTGTTGTGACACGTTGCATCACTCATGTCGATTTTCGGTATTTATAGCGTCCTTAAGCAACATATATCAGTTGCGTTTGATGGTCTGATGTCTTTGTTTTCATGCTAAATTAGGATGACGTTACTATTAGGGCCGCCTGGATCAGGGAAGACTACGCTACTTCTTGCTTTGGCAGGGAAACTAGGCTCTGACCTGAAGGTTAAACATTGTACTTATTAAGTCAACATGACTGATTTAAGCATTCATGTTACAAAGTTCAGGAAGCTTACTTTTGGTGTGATATAACTAACCAGGTTTCAGGAAAAGTGACATATAATGGGCATGGAATGAATGAATTTGTGGCTCAAAGGTCAGCAGCCTACATATCCCAACATGACCTCCACATTGCTGAGATGACGGTACGGGAAACCTTAGCCTTCTCAGCCAGATGCCAAGGGGTTGGAAGCAGATACGGTGAGCTCAAAACTGATCACATTTGGGGATATAATTTTCTCACTATATAATTGTTTACTAATTCCTGATGAACTTGTTATAGACATGCTAACTGAGCTATCTAGAAGGGAGAAGGCTGCAAACATAAAACCAGATCCAGATCTTGATGTCTACATGAAGGTTAGTTTAGAGTTTTGTAAAGCTTCATGATGTTGCTGACTTGTTCTGATCAAGAATATTCAGACATAACCCAGATAGGCAGAGTTTTTTTATCTTTGAACTATGAGCCTTAGGATCTTGATCCAACGGAAACTGAGTAGTTACAAATACTAGAAACTGTGAGCAATGTTTCGTTAGATTTATGCAATTGGGTACCTAAAGTTACACAGAGTGTTTCCATGTAACTTTACGCTCTATGCCTGCAACTCAGTCGACTGAGACTCAACTAACTCTCAGACAACTAAGGATTAGGTAAATGCTTGTAGAGAGCTTTGTGCCTTCTCATAACCTAGCTTTCTTTAAACTGACAATGCTATAATTTCTCCGCCCTTTGGACTACAATTGCACGGATAGATATATTGATAGTACTTTCCATTTTCATTGTGAAAACCTTTTTGCTTACTAAATTTAATCTGCAGGCAGTATCAGTGGGTGGTCAGGATACAAATATCATCACTGATTACATACTCAAGGTACTGCATCCATTTTTTGTTTTGAACTTAATTTCTCTTCTTCAATGTACTAAGATCTAACTGGTTTACTGAACCTTGCAGATTTTAGGGCTTGACATTTGCGCTGACACCATGGTCGGAGATGATATGCTGAGAGGAATCTCAGGGGGCCAACGCAAACGTGTCACAACTGGTATTGCAAAAATCCTTAACAGTCTGATTTGTCATGACTGCATAATTCTGGAAGATTTTGTGGCGAAAAAATATCAAGGCTTCCAAATTTCTTCAGCATTTCATTGTGAATAATTGTTTTTGGAACCGCAACATATAATTCCCATGATTCTTCTATTGTATACTACAAAATTTCCTTGAACATTACATCTCGTTGTCATAGGATGATCTATGATCTGATTATTTGCTGACTGTTAGTTACCTGAACTTTTCTGAAGGTGAGATGATGGTCGGAGCAGAAAGAGCACTGTTCATGGATGAAATCTCCACTGGCCTGGATAGCTCTACCACATACCAGATAGTGAAATCACTTGGACTGATCACCAACATCCTCAGTGGCACGACTGTCATTTCCTTGTTGCAACCTGCACCAGAAACATATAATTTGTTTGATGACATAATCCTCCTGTCGGATGGCTACATTGTGTATCAAGGGCCACGTGAAAATGTGCTTGAATTCTTCGAATCGATGGGCTTCAAATGTCCCGATCGCAAAGGCATCGCTGACTTTTTGCAAGAAGTAAGTCAGCTGAAACGGTCCAAGTTCACTAATTCCCCAACCTCATGGTTTTGGTTATTTCACAATTTCGTTTCTTGCACAGTTACTGAAGCAACCTATTTTTCTTGTACATTCCTCTTCCCTCTTAGCTACTTTCAAGATTATGTGTATGCATTTTGGCCATAGTCAACTATTGCCGACAAGCTGTCTTTTACTTTCTTTTATGCTTTTCCTATTTGCACTCTCTCGATTGTGACTGTCAATAAACGCAGTGTGGCCGTTTCGTTAAAAAAACATTAGAGTTCTTAAGAAGTTCTATTCTTGGCATATTTCAGTCCTTGAACTGACACTGCATTCTTAATAGTTAGTGTACACTCCAGTTCTTGTATAGCTATTTATAGTTTATTTTTGCGGGGGTATAGCTATTCATAGTTAACAAGTATCTGCCTTGAATTGATGAATTTTCTCATATGTTACTGACATGAATGGTTTATAAAACTTATAGGTGACATCAAGAAAAGATCAGCCACAATACTGGGCAAGGAGTAACCAGAGATACCACTACGTCCCAGTCAAGGAGTTTGCTCGTGCATTCCATGCATTTCATGTTGGCCAAAGTCTATCAGCCGAGCTCTCTCGCCCTTTTGACAGGAGCCAGTGCCACCCCGCTTCACTGACAACCTCAACGTATGGCGCTAGCAAGTCCGAGCTGCTGCGTGCATGCATCGAGAGGGAGTGGTTGCTCATGAAACGGAATATGTTTGTCTACCGTTTCCGCGCTTTTCAGGTAAAACTAATTTAGCCTTGTAGGAAACCCATTTCAGGCATATATTCAAAGTTTAAAGCGCACTATGCAATTGTGTGAACTAATGGCATTACTTGATATCCACCTGCAGCTTCTGGTAATGACAACAATTGTGATGACACTGTTCCTGCGCACGAACATGCACCATGGTTCGGTTAACAATGGCACTGTCTACTTGGGTGCTCTGTTCTTTTGTATAGTTGCTCACATGTTCAATGGTTTCTCTGAGCTTGCTCTGGCCACCATAAAATTGCCGGTCTTCTTCAAGCAAAGAGATTACCTCTTCTTCCCTTCATGGGCTTATGCGATACCGACTTGGATCCTCAAGATACCGATATCCTGCATCGAGGTTGCTATCACAGTATTCTTGGGTTACTATGTCATTGGATTCGATCCAGATGTTGGAAGGTACGCGTAAAATAAAATCATGGAGCTGTAGCATACAAACAGTAAAACCAGATGCTAATATCCTACTTCTGGAAGAAGATTATCACAAATATACTATGCTAAAGTACTAACACTGTTGTTGTTTCCATCTAGGCTGTTCAAGCAGTACTTGCTGCTGTTGCTTGTGAACCAGATGGCTGCAGCATTGTTCAGGTTCATCGCAGCATTGGGCAGGACCATGGTTGTTGCAAATACACTGGCATCCTTTGCACTCCTAGTGCTGCTCGTGCTCAGTGGATTCGTCCTATCACATCGTAATGCTCCTGGAACAAATTATTCATCGGGTTCAACTTTAAATTTTCAAAGGGAAGATTAGTAACGCTGGTTTGCTTTGTTCATAACAGATGATGTGAAGAAATGGTGGATCTGGGGCTACTGGATGTCGCCTCTTCAGTACGCCATGAGCGCCATTGCTGTAAACGAGTTCCTTGGACAGAAATGGCAAACGGTAATTTACTGCGACCACAATATTGTTTGCTGACGTAACTACTATAGTCCTGATTGTCATAACTCTGCTGCAGGTCCTTCAGGGATCCAACAATATTTTAGGAGTAGATGTGCTCAAGTCTCGGGGTTTTTTCACCGAGGCAAAATGGTACTGGATTGGTGCTGGCGCACTCTTGGGATATGTCATCGTGTTCAACATCCTCTTCACCGTCGCTCTAACCTACCTTAAACGTAATTCCGAAGTTCTAGAATGAAGTTGCAATGCATATTTTGTTCAGGCACTTGATCTGACCCTTTTTTTTCTACTACATGCAGCCTTGGGGAAATCTCAGCAAATTCTTTCAGAGGAGGCGCTGAAGGAAAAGCATGCCAGTATCACCGGGGAAGTTCCTGACGAGTCAAGCAGCTCTACGTTTGCAGGTAAGGTCACTTTGAGTAGAATTTAGACATAAACCATGGAAAACATGTGGTGAATGCAATTTAAATGGCCAAACTGTGCAGGTAACATCAACAACTCAAGGAGAAACTCTGCATCAGGGGATGCCCCAGGCGACAGCAGGAGGGGAATGGTCCTCCCTTTTGCACCGCTTGCTGTTGCCTTCAACAACATGAGATACTCTGTTGACATGCCTGCGGAAATGAAAGCACAAGGTGTTGATCAAGATAGGCTGCTTCTGCTAAAGGGAGTCAGTGGCAGTTTCAAGCCGGGAGTCCTGACAGCACTGATGGGAGTCAGCGGCGCTGGCAAGACCACACTGATGGATGTGTTGGCTGGCAGGAAGACTGGAGGGTATATTGAAGGTGACATCTCAATCTCCGGCTACCCGAAGAAGCAGGAAACCTTTGCTCGCATTTCTGGTTACTGTGAGCAGAATGACATCCACTCACCAAATGTGACCGTGTATGAGTCCCTGGTATACTCTGCATGGCTCCGGCTGCCCTCTGATGTTGAGTCAGAAACAAGAAAGGTAAGGGTCGGTGTACAATTTGACAAACTGGACCACCAGCAGCTCAGGGTACGTATACAGATTGTTTTCTGAACAATGCCCTTCATTCTTAACAGATGTTCATAGACGAAGTGATGGAGCTGGTAGAACTGAATTCACTGAGGGATGCACTTGTTGGACTACCTGGAGTGAATGGTCTGTCAACAGAGCAGAGGAAGAGGTTGACGATCGCGGTGGAGCTCGTTGCTAATCCGTCTATAATATTCATGGATGAGCCTACCTCTGGCCTTGATGCGAGAGCCGCAGCGATAGTCATGAGGACGGTGAGGAACACTGTGGACACAGGCCGGACAGTTGTTTGCACCATCCACCAGCCTAGCATCGACATTTTTGAAGCCTTCGATGAGGTAATTACAGTTGTAGATTGTTTGTGCACTGCCATACCCCTAAATGGAGCTTTTTATTTTTCGAACCTAGAAAATGGAGCTTTTTATGATCCTCAGATTTTGTCTTGTGTTGTTGATTTGATGCAGCTGTTCCTTATGAAGAGAGGAGGAGAGGAGATATACGTGGGTCCTCTGGGACACCAATCTTGTGAACTGATTGAATACTTTGAGGGAATCGAACAGGTCAGCAAGATCAAACCGGGCTACAATCCGGCGACATGGATGCTGGAAGTGACCTCGCAGGCACAAGAAGACATACTGGGCGTCAGTTTCGCAGAGGTCTACAAGAACTCGGATCTCTACCAGTAAGTCATCACCGCAACACATTTTTGTTCTCTGATCGCTGAAGCAGACATATATACAGAAGAAGCTCACGATACAATGATGAATTGTGCAGGAGAAACCAGAGCGCGATCAGGGACATCAGCAGGGCTCCTGCTGGCTCCAAGGATCTCCACTTCCCGACGCAGTACTCTCAGAGCTCCATTACCCAGTGCATGGCGTGCCTGTGGAAGCAGCACCTGTCCTACTGGAGGAACCCGCAGTACACCGTGGTCCGCTTCTTCTTCTCCCTCGTGGTGGCCCTCATTTTCGGCACCATATTCTGGCGCCTCGGCGGCAAGAGGTCGAGGCAGGTGGATCTGTTCAACGCGATGGGGTCCATGTACGCCGCTGTGCTCTTCATGGGGATCTCCTACTCATCGTCGGTGCAGCCGGTGGTGGCGGTGGAGCGGACGGTGTTCTACCGGGAGAGGGCCGCGGGGATGTACTCGGCGCTGCCTTACGCGTTCGGGCAGGTGGTGGTGGAGCTCCCCTACGTGCTGGTGCAGTCGCTGGCCTACGGGGTCATCGTCTACGCCATGATCGGCTTCCAGTGGGATCTCAAGAAGTTCTGCTGGTACATCTACTTCATGTACTTCACGCTGCTCTACTTCACCTACTACGGCATGCTCACCGTCGGCCTCACCCCCAGCTACAACATCGCCTCCATCGTCTCATCCTTCTTCTACGGCGTCTGGAACCTCTTCTCCGGATTCGTCATCTCGCGGCCGGTATGTGATTATGAATCAAACAGACTAGATATAAATCTATCTGAATTATGATTATTAACATGAGATGGGATTGGTTGGTGTTTCTTCAGACGATGCCGGTGTGGTGGAGGTGGTACTCGTGGGCGTGCCCCGTGTCGTGGACGCTCTACGGGCTAGTGGCCTCGCAGTTCGGCGACCTCACGGAGAAACTCGACAACAGCGAAACCGGCGTGCCCATCAACGTCTTCCTCGAAAGCTTCTTCGGATTCCGTCACGACTTCCTGGGCGTCGTCGCCGTCGCGGTCGCTGGGTTCGCTGTGCTCTTCGCCGTCGCCTTCGGACTCGCCATCAAGGTGCTCAACTTCCAGAGAAGGTGATCGATCATGCACCGACTCAGCGCAGCGCAAGGATCGTACGTGTTGGGAACGAACGATGTACACGTGTACTCAGCGAACGTCGCTTTTTTTCCCCTTGGTTCCATTAAATTTTTTTTTGTCTTATAGTTGATCCGTTTGGTATGCAAATGCGTATATTGTATATGTACATGTACGCACGTACCAACGGTGAGTAGCAAGAAAATACGAGTATATATGTAGTCAAGAGAATTTTGTAGGGTGAATTAACTGGATAAATTGGAACGCCATTGTTGCAAATATCAAACCTTGAGATGAACAAGTACCACTGCAAATTCATTCAGGTCATAAAACATTGCACACAATATATTTGTGTTCGTAAGTTAATGCACCTTAACTACATATTTTACTTCCTTTGGGTCAGAATGCTCTTTTTTTTCTGCCCTTCCAATTCTCTTTCCCTTCCCATCACTGGAGGGTTTTAGCACTTAATATAATTTTTGGGGCTATTTTTTTCACAGAACAACAACTGTCTTTTTGTCAGAGAACACCAATATTTTTGTAATTATTTGCACAAAACAATATGAGCTTGTTTGACAAATAATTAGCTAGTTGGCCAATAAGCTCAAGTTAGTCTTAACTAGTGGACAATGCTCATCAAATTTCAAACAAGTTTGTGAAAATTCTTATTGTGAAGACAAGGTTCATAGTTAAGGCCTTCTTTGGATCACTGGGTTGAAAAACAGAGAATAGAAAAAACATAGGAATCTCACATGTTTAGGCCCTCTTTGGATTGTAGGATTTTTGTAGGAATTTTGGAGGGTTTGAATCCTATGGATTTTTTCCTTTGGAAACCCTTTGGATCAAAGGATTGGGGCCATCAAATTCCTATGGAATCTATTCCTATGCCCCTCATTCCATAGGATTCTCAACATGAGCTCAAACCTCATTTTAATTTTCCTACGCGAAGTCCAATGCAGTTTCACTCTATCTCTCTCTACTCTCTCTCATCAATCTTTCAAAATTCCTGTGTTCAATTCCTGTGCACCATCCAAAGGCAGCTGCTATAAAATTCCTGCGTTTCACAATCCTGTGGGAATCCACTTCACATGACATCTCAATCTTGCGTTTTTCCTATTCCTACGTTTTTGAAATCCTGCAATCCAAAGAAGCCCTTATCAGTGTAAAACAGAGGATTGCAAAACACAGGAAAACTGCAGGAATAGTCGTTTCGATGAAACAACAAGAAAATCAAAAGAAAAATGTCTCGGTCCTACGCACTTGAGTCTAAGAAAGAAGTTGGGGTGGATGTTCAAATTCCTATGAAATTGAGTCATAAGAATTCAATCCATAGAAATTTTGGAAGTACCATTCCTTTGTTCCAAATGCATTCCTTAGAAAAAAATCCTAAGGATTGGAATCCTACAAAAATCCTATAAAATTCCTACAATCCAAAAAGGCCCTAAGAGTTAATGTTTCACGATAGGTGTACATGACACTTCTGCTATTTGGAAATGCTAAAGTTTCACGAAAGGTGTAAGCTCAAAGTACCTCTTCCACACGTGGACAGTATTGGTCAAATGCCTATTAATCTTACCCACACATTTTCCTTATTAATCTTGAGTAAACTTTATGTTAATGTTCAAATTACAGAAAACAAAATCGTATAGAATAACTTAACTTATTATTCCACGTGACATCCAAACATAAATATTGAAACCAGAATAAGTAAAAGTAAAATTAGAATTCTAATAAAACTAACATTGAACTCTAAATTGACGAATCATGTTTAATTCCGGGGAGCAAGTGCAAGATGGTTTAGTAAAACTATTGAAAAAATGTTTTGAAGAAAATTGGTGGCTCATCTTGGTCTCTGAATTCCGTCATCTAACTCTCTCAAAAGAAGAGACTCCCATTGTAATCCCAAATTGCAAAATCAGCTATTTAACAAAACAGGAGAATGTGCGAAAAAAAAAAAGCGAAAGGGAGTTGAGCCAAACAAAAAGACAAATCTGACTCTCTACTCTAGGTTTTCACTTTTGTCATTTGTACATAGTATATAATACAATGTAATTCGAGTTAAAACTTGGTTAATTGATAGAATACATCATTACCTACATCTAGGATATTTTTTAGATTTTCTTTAGAACTTTAAAAATATCGTTTTATTTTTGTAGCCTGGCTACCAGGCGCCGCACCCGGGACTGCATATTCTCCGAGGTCCGTAAACCCTCGGATTTTCTCATCTCCGGCACCAGCGCGACTCCACTCGGCCGAGACCGACATGGCCGCCACCGCGGCAGCCGCGGCATCCCCAGACGCCCCTCCAGCTGCCGCGCTTCCGGCCCCGCCCGCGCCGCCGGATCCCGTTCCCGGTGCGCCCCCTCCCCATCTAGTTTCGTTCGCACTTCGTTTTGCTCTCCGATGCTGGGTTCTCTGGCTTATAAATCACACAATCTAGGTCGGACGATTATCGCTATTTCTCTTCCTTAGGGCCTATATAGATTAATTTCTTTCTTGAGAGTTTTGCTCCCGCTATAGTACCCCTCATCCAAGGAAGCACTTTGTAATTGGGCGGATTAGTCGGGTTGTTTGCAGTTTGTGAGATATTAGGTGAAATAGTTTCATCTTGATTGACCACTGTAGTTGCGTGGATTGTGCTTGCATTTGTGCAAATTGTTTCATCTTGATTTACAAGAAGTGCAATGAGTGTTCCCTTGGTTTTGGTAAAAAAAAGCTTTTTTCCTGAGTACCAAGTAGTTGTTTCCCTCTCTATTTCTGTAGTATTATTTGCTCCCTTCTGTAGGCTGTAGCACTTGGTTTCTTTCAACATTAGCCGGTATAATCTTTTAACCTTGTGTTAAATATTAGTGCATTACTATGCTAGTACAGCTACAAGATGAGGCAGTTTAACGTGGCTCATCCTGTGTTAAGTGTGCCACGTTGCCAGATTAAACTGGCTAAGAGGATAGCTGGCAAAGGATTATTGGTCAGCACTGTATTGCATGGAGGGCTCCCTGCAGGCGAGTCACGGACCGTTAGCCGTTACCATTCGCATGCACAACTAAATTCTTCACCTGTTACCTTTTTCTAGCCCAAATGGTGTTTATTTCAAGTTTGTGGAGTCAGAAAACATAATATTGTTCTTCCCTTTGAAAGACGACTAACAAATTACCAAGGGCTAATAAATTTTTTTTTTAAATGCGTAAGACTGCATTTTCACATTTTAGTTATCTGGTGTGCTTGTATATCATTTGCTGGCACATTATTCTGGAGCCCAGGGGGCTTGTGATAAGAATGGAACCAGTTAATAAATGCTCCATTGTACTAATTTTTTTTATTATGCAGACAAATGTAGTTATAAAAACCGTTTGCAAGAGTGGACTCAACGAAATAACCTGAAGTTGCCAGTTTACCTTACTGAGTCGAAAGGTGAACAGCATCAACTTGTGTACAGAAGCAGTGTTGAGGTGGGTGGCAAGCAGTTTCCTTCAGATCAGTGTCATAGTCGCCTCAAGGATGCTGAGCAGGATGCTGCCAAAGTGGCCTATGAGAACTTGGTGACAATAGATGATGATCCTACAGATGTGCTTGGGCTGATTGACCAGGTATTTGTTTTTGTTACGTTCCTTCCTTTTGTTTTTATCACATTTTATTCCTTGTTTAATTTGTTCTGTGGATTGTGTATCGTATCCTAAATCAAGTCTCGTCATCATTTCTCTTGTACTTTGCCTTACAATAAACAATACCAGACGCAGTTTGGTTTGTTTATCACTTTTTGCCCTTTTGCCTAGTTGTGTTACATTTTTCAGTCATGGAATTAATGACCTTGCCACATGAACCTGTGATTTTTGGACATCGGAAATGACAACATTTATAGCTGCTGATCACTGCAATTGCAGATAGTTAAGTCATCCAAAAGAATGTCTGGAACTGTTTTCCTTATTGCTTCTTTTTTGGGGGAAGACTTTATTTATTCTGGTTCATCCATACCCTTCTGTATTCTTGTTTTTGCAACTCATGTTTGGTGTTAAACATAACTGCTAATCGATATGTCACAAGAACAGATAACCTCCTTTCATCACGTCTTTTAATTTTGATTTTAATATTCATGCCTGAAATAAAGGAATTGACTTCTGTCTAACATACACGTTCCTTTTCTTCTATTCAGGTTGTGGTGTTCTGCAAATCAATCCTCAGTGAATTCGCTGTTAAGACAAAAGTCACTCAGCCCACCTACTCTGTAAATCGTCCAGAAGGGCTATCGCCCATGACCCTGTTTGTTTCATCTGTGTTGTTCTCTGGGCACACTTATACTGGTGAAGCTGCCATAAATAAGAAGGACGCAGAGCAGAAGGCAGCTCGTGCTGCAGTCAAATCTATTTTAGGTAACTTATGTGTCGTTATTCACGACTAAAAAGATAGCTCCAATATTGTTTTTTGAACTTCTTGTATTGAGAGTTATTAGCGGACTTGTAGAAGTATAACTAATCATTCATTATGCTGTTGCAGCTACAAACAACACTTGTATGAAGGAAATTATTAGATCAAAGAAACAGCTTATCATTGCCATCACATCTTCTGGGTTCAACCAAGAAAGAGTTGTAAGCCAGGATTATTGCAATGCTCCAACAGATGCCATAACTCCTATAAAATTTGTGCCAGCTGTTGGAGCTGCGTGTCCAACTGCTGATCAAGGGCGAACATCATTCCAGCAGCTGATCCATCTGCCCAAGCTGTATCTGGCTCAAAGAAGCGCAAGAAGCACAGAAGTACAAGACAGAATGTCAAACCATTGTAACATGAGGTAATTTCCTTTTTCAGTTTGTATATGTGTATATAAATGACATTGAATTTCTTCGTGAACACATATTGGTGTAGTAGGTCAGTTTTGTCTTACAATCCAGTGAGTTAAGAGTAAGTCGAGGGAGATACCCTATTTTTAGGAGCAGGTTCAAGTAATCTCAGGGAATGAACTATTCATGCACATAGCTACCACAATATTACGAATGGATCGTATTGTTTCACAAATGCATCTGTTGCCGCCACCATTGTCACCAATGCAACTCACTATCACAAGTGGATCACATCGTATTGAGGCTCAAAGAGCTAATATCTATGCTAACAATGGACTTCCTTTATGTGTTAATTCATAGTAATGTTGCCAATCTGATTATCTGCTCTGATTTGGAAACATCCTATCTTGTTGGTAACTTTGTATACATCAGTGTCTTGTATCTTTCACATATGGGAATATTTGTAGGCTCGAAGTTGATGGATAATGACATTTTGTTGCATGTATTGACCATCCACATACTTGCTACTGTCAGGATGTACTAAAATTGACTAATAGGTTGCGTGACTGATGTCAAAATTTTGCTTTACATCAATTTTGTCTCAGTAAAAAAACAAAGTTTTGTTGGATAGCGCCTTTTTTTTTAATCCATCCTGCATCAAACCATGGCTGTCAAATGTTAAAAGGAGTTTAAGAGTTGTAGCAACTAAATCAATTACCCAATTAGGCGTCATCATCTAACCTTTTAGAGCATGGATGGGGCATGTATTATGCAGGTGAATGCACAAATAGATGCCATTTCAATATTCGTGGAAGTTGTTATGTTGTCATGTGCGTACTATATATCATAACTATAGCAAATTTGCAATGCTTTTGCACTCTTAATCAATATGTATTTTCCCAAAACGCTGGCTCCACCTGCTTGAAACATATCTTGAACATTGCAATTTATCTTAAAAGGCTCGTCATCTTGATCAAGACTTGCTGAGATACTATTTGTATATGCTAATAATCTTGTGCTGGTTGCTTGGGGAAATATTTTTTTCCATTTAGTTCAATTGCTCATTTACCTTGTCCAAGACCAGCTGCGATGGTATTGAATTGAGTAATTATTTGTTATTCTACTACTCCCTCCGTTCATTTTATAAGGCATGGTAGATATTTTTAGTTTGGTCTACATACATATCAAAATGAGTGAATATATAAATGTGAGAAACATTCATTTTGATATGAATGGAGACCAAACTGAAATATTTACCCTGTCTTATAAAAGTGAATGGAGGGAGTAGTAGTCTTGCTATCCTATATTTGGAATTGTGCTGTTTGACAGTGTTACACCGAACTAACTGAGCCTCTTTTAATTGATCGGCAGGTCGGCCTAAGGTCTCGTCATCTATGGTGTATTGGTGTTGTTAGTTAATGGATTGCTGATGCCGCATAATGTCATGCTTTTGGATCGTCAGTAGGATGCTTGTTGGAATGGCGTTGGCTTTGCCATCATGCCCTCTGTAGACTTCCGTAGTTAGCTTTGGTTGTCAGGAACTCGAGAGTTTGTATAGAATAGCTTCGCTCTTTGTCGGGAACTCAGGATTTCAGTGATGCAACTGGGAGGTTGTTGTGTGTTATCCAACTCGTGTTTGTGTCTAGATTTCTTATTTGTAGATTCCGGATGATGCTAAGCAGCTTGTGGGCACTGATGATCTATCTTATCATGGTCTCGGGAGGCAGTGAAGTTAGTTTCTTATGCTTACCATATTCTCCAGAAAAGATAGTCTCTGTTTCTTCCTCATTACAGAATCAGCTGAGAAACAAATCCCGGAGCTACCGTGACCACCTGCATCCCTACATGATCGTGATGCGGTGTCTTTGTCTCGGTCAATATAGTTTCAACAAAAGCACATTACATGCCTATCAAGATGAACCCATTTTAAAAATCAAGAACCGTTTGCCGATCTGTATAGTGCAGTAATTTTAGATCCACAACCAGAGCTATACATATATTTCTCAGATCACAGCGTTGCATACACACTCTAGAGGCCCTGCAAGTCTCAGTTCACTGCGAAACTATTCGATACGTCCTTCAGACTTGAGGTCTAGCGAATCACACACGTCAGAATAAAAACAAAAGAAACCAACGAGCAGACATTCAGATTGATTTGACATCCGATGAACATACATAAATGGCTCATATACTTTGATGTGAGAAGATAAGTATAATTGTTTAGCAACCAATACTGCTAGTTGTTTCTCATGTTCCATGTATGAAACACAACAATCTTGCAGTCCTGACCAAAAGGATTTTCTCATTTGTAATCTCTGTTGGTTTGATCGATCATTTTGCCACTAGAATGAATAGGTAAACTGTTCATAATGGAGTTAATTGTTAACTACACAAATAAAAACAAGAGAGTGCAGCCCAGAGTGCGATGACATACATATCAAAATTTCTAAATTTAAGAAAGAAAAATGTACTTCAGGACTAGCTGCAGCTCAAGAGCCGCAAACTCTCTCCTCTCACTCCGAAGAACCTCGGTACATGTCGATCTTGCCAGCTACAGGGCTAACAGCAGCAAGAATAACAAGAGCTCCCAGCAGGACCAGCAGCATCCCCAGCGAGTTCATCAGCATCGCTTCGGTAGAGAAGCGCCCAATCATTTTCGCGCTCTGCATGAAGATTGACTTCTCGAGAAGTCCTGACACGCTTGTGGCGATGGCAAGAACATAGAGGAATACACCGAAGAACACATGCCAGGGGAGCAGGGATGCTCTGCCGCTTCTAGAACCACCAGGGTACCAGAAGGTCCAAAATCCAGCAGTCCACTGTGGAGATTAAATGATGAGGAGAATAAACTAAAACAAACCTCTTTATCTCTACAAATTTTATACTGAAAAAAGAATAACTACAGATGAAATTGGTATCTCTCCTCTACCTGTAAGCTGAAAAGGATGATACAACAAAGGCCCAACCAGGAGTGGAGTGTGTACAAGTGGTCGATTGCTTTTTCATTGTGGAACTTCCAGACAGCCCAGAGGCCCACTATACTCAGAAACATGGCAATGAACTGCAATGAAAGGTGTACTAACTTCTTCAGTTTCTTGGTTCCTGGTACTGTCTTGTATGCCAAAAGAGCTGCAGAAGCACAGTTTACAATCCATTAATAACGTAATTTCCACCAAAATGAACAAAGGTATACTGACAAAAACTTAAAACCCCCAACACATATTAAATAACTCAATTCAGGTCTAATGCCTTGGTGAAGGAACCTGGCATTGGAGTGGTTTCTCCTAATGTGTCAGTTCAGACTTCAGACTTTTTTTTCCCTAGAATACACCCTGGAAGAGACTTCAGAGTTTTGCTAGTTACATTGTACACAAAAATGGCCAATCCAAATATTTCAATCTGAAATACACCACTTTGGAACTCCATTCGACTAGAACACAGCTAGGAGTAAGATCGGGTTTCACATGGAGAAATGCATAAACATTGTGCTATTATTTTTCTTCCAAGTCTTCCCGTATATTTTTAAGAAAGACTACGTGCCAATTTGGGTGAATCGTGCTCGGTAAGAATCATTTGCAGCATGGCACAAATCGGTGTCACTATGTATAAATATGATAGTTTCTACATATAGTTTACCGGGATATAAGATTCAAGACCAACTTAGTCTAGCTGGAGAACTGGTGGAATGACATACATCTAAAATATTACACTGTTATATGCACATGTGAGAGGTAACCAAAAAAACAAATTTGGCATGGAATTGAGTGAGGCCACAAAAATATTTATATGCCACAATAAGAAGGCCATTTCAGAAATTAAATTTTATTCTCAGATCAAAAGTTTATATAACTGACCTTCGCCATTCAAGACTACCAATCCTATCAGCATCAGCACAGGGTGCACCTGAAAAGATGAGATATGTACACATATTTAGTATCTAGTAATGTAACAATAATATCCAACTTTGATTTGGTATGCAAAATCAGCACAATTAATTATTTCTGTCAAATATGGCACACTACAATGGTTTGTCATAACCTTTTTTTTTTTTTTGAGAATTCCTGGTCTTTTACAGTACAGCTGTAGTATCTGAACTCACGCACAACTCACTCCACTCCACACACACTCAACACCACACGCACGCCACCTGTGCGCAAGCTAGACCTAACCAGACTATACTAAGCTTCTGAGCATCCGTGAGCCTAGACCTACTGGAAAACCCCTGCGGTGGTGGGCACACCACAATACCACTAACTGAACCACGGCGGAATCGGCCCAGAAGCTGGAACTGGGATAGACTGATTAAGGGCTCAGTCCCCCAAAGGCCTCCACAAATTTGCTACAGCGCAGGACACTGTTCACGTGAACAGTACGCGCTGGACACTGTTCACGTGAACAGTGCCGCGCTGGTGAGGCACCCGGAATTCGCTCCCTCATGGAGTCGAACCCGGGCGGGTGGAGTACACCACGGCACTGCCACCATCGCGCCAGAGGCGCGTCCTCTGGTTTGTCATAACCTGAAACATGCAAAGTCCAGCTTCGAATTATCAGTTGACAAAATGTATCGGTGACATGTTACATGGTTGGTTGTTCATTTACTTTACCGACACATCAGGTGCACATAAGTTTCTGTTCATGATTAAATTATCATTCCATAAGTAACCTCATTATACAACTTATTAGTTAGGTAATTATAATGGGTTAACTATATTGATCGGCTTATTCTTGGTTGCAGCAGAGTTGCTGACAGATGGCATGAAGCGAATCCTTAATACAGAAACATGACTGAAATAGTCCAACTGTCATTGTTAGTGCAAATAACACACACAGAAGCAACTACACACAGCTATGTATCTATGGAGTAAAAGTTCCATCCCAACCAGCATCGCACATGGAGCATAGCTATGTGCAACGCAAGCTGCTGCACAGAATATAAAAGATGATTCTTAGTTCCAGTCCATTTGCATAACCAACCTGTTTTTCTTAGAGACACATAGCACGCAGAGAAACATTTCTCATGTAATGCTGCCTAAAATGCTTATATGGATTATGGATATCTGTGTGAATGTATTTTTTCAATTTGTTCTTTTCTAAAAAGAACAATTTTTTGTTTATTTCTCAGCTGAATAACCAATAAAAACTAATTAAAAGAGTTCCAGACTTGCCAGTCTCCACAACGACCTTCAGACTGTAGACACTCATTTTGCCAATTGCTATGTTCATGTTCCTAATCTTGCACACTCCAAACATTAAAGAACACTAGCCTACATGACTTCAACAAGAATACACTCCCAGTTTCTACCTACAGAGTTAGCAACCAAGTCTTGGCGAGCACTTGCCACAGATCAACCTACTGTTTTAACCTCAAATTCCTGAGTCCTAACCCAGTTGAAAGGAAAAGATAGAAGCAAAAATTTAAAATAAATCTTCAAATACTCAGTACTCAGTAGTCCGTATACACTTAAAATAACCCTTCATGACATACTCAGTGCTCGGTAGCCAATGCAATCATCTCAAGCCTTGAATTTCCCACCATACATCCATACCCACTCGACAGTATAGATTCTTCCGAACTGTACCAAGCTGGCATGTTATCAATTTCAAGAATCACCCATCCGTGCAGTCTTAAGTTCTTACTATACCAGTAGGAAAAAAATTCTAAACCGTCCTAAATCTCATAGATTCGCTGCAAATACCATCACATTACTAATTCGCTTGGGCTCAGACGCAAGAACTATTCGATCAATCACTCTATAACACTGTAAACAGAAATGGACTGGTTTTGGAGGTTGTTCCGTGCATAATAGTGGAATTTAAACCCTTGATCCTAATACCAGGACCAACCAAGAAAAAAAAGAGCTTTCCCCACTAGGCGACAGCAAGATCAACACGCAATTTCCGCGGTCCGAAGGAGATACGCAACATAATGGAATGTAAACAAGAGATCTCTGTTTCTCGATTACGTTGAATATGAGGAGCTTGTCTTTCTCAGAGGAGAGCGCCATGCCGCCGCGGAAGTGGACGGCCCAGACGAGGATGGCCGCCGCCGCGGCCAAGCCAAGCAGCCGGACGAGAACGAGCACCGGGAACCTCACCGCCGGCGCGGCCGCCATCGCCTCTAATCTCCCGGCGAGGTCGAGCGCGAAAAGGGAAGAGCAGGGATGGGGGAATAAAGCAAAGACGCCATTAATATAATCTGTCGAGTATTAGCGAGGTGAAAGGGGAGGAGGTGTTGACGGGTTCGGGTGAACCTGATTAACAAAAGCGTTTACACCGTGGGAAGGCGTATTTTCTACGTGCAGTTTTCGATTCAGCTATTTGTGTTTACTATAAATAAAAACAAATGATTAATAAAATTTGGGGACGTACCCCACCAACGCCCCTATTCCACTCCACCCCCCTCCCTCCCCCCCCCCCACACACGAAATGAGCGGTTTCCTTCCCTTTCCTTCTAGGCGTTTTTCTCCTCATGGGGGAGATTTGTCTAGGGTTCGGGTCAAAGAAGGTCATCGCCGGTGTCGGTCGTGGCACTGAGGAGCGGGGAATCGACACGTCCTCTTCTCTGGCACATACGCGGTCGGGTCAGTTGATTTTTTTCTTCTATTTAGTTCATTCGGATATGGAGGAGGAGGTAGGGGTACAGTCGTGCAGGTGAGTGGTTTATCTCCGTCTTCCGCTCGGCATGACGTTATTCTCCGTGAACAGAGATTTGTTCAGGGTTCGAGCAGAGGGAGGTCATTGCCGACGTCAGAGGCGTCACGGGGGAGAGGGGGTGGACGACGTGCGGTGAGTTTCTGCTTTTTCCTTGCACGAACGCGGTCGTTTTAGTCGATTGTTTTACAGTGAGATCGTCCAGTACGGGACCTCGGTATGTCTCCTCGGGCGAGGTCATCCCGTTATTGGGAGGAAAAATTTTGGCGTGGCCGCTCGTTTTGGGAGGAAAAATTGGTTGTGGATTTTTTTGGAGTGGCCGCCCGTTTCGTGCACAACGAAATCGACAGACTGGTTTTGGCGTCTGACGTTTCACTGGTATTTTTTTTGACAGTGGTACACGATGTTTCATTCCAGGGCGAGGAGGTAGATTCAAGAGTTGTCCTGGTTGGAGACGAAAGCATGTAGCAGTGAAGCATCGTCTCTTCCGGATGCTACAGTGGTCATGCATCTTCGAGGGGTATAGAGGTTGTCTAGTTGGTGGTTTATACGTTTGACGTAATGTCATGAAAGATTCTTATATCATAATGTATTGTTTCCAATTCTATCAATTACCTAAATGTAATTTGTTTACCTAACAACGTTATACTTTTTTTGAGTCAAGTGATGCTAATGGTGATGCACAATTGTCCTTGTCTGATACATGTCTGATAAGCCTCTCATCTGATATCCCTTCGGTCGTATCCTGCTGGAATAAAAGATCCTAAGTTTTTCTTCTGAGAGAGAAACTACCTGCTACTAGACTAGTTATTACAAATCGTTGCAGGAAAAAAGATCCTAAGGTTGTGCACCCCGGAGCATGTGCTTCCGGTTTTTTCGAAAAAATATAGAAAATTGAAAACTTATCAAAATATTCCGAAAAAAGTCATGCACGTACCTGAGCATGTCACGCACCATCGTGTAAATTTACGCGACGAAACGACATCGCGGCCGCCCTGTGCGAATTTTGTCATTTTTGCACAGGGCGGCCACGATGTCGTTTCGTCGCCAAATTTGACACGATGGTGCGTGGCATGCTCAGGTACGTGCATGATTTTTTTCGGAATATTTTGATAAGTTTTCAATTTTCTATATTTTTTCGAAAAAACCGGGAGCCACTTTGGAGTTTCCGCTAAATGAGCTGGTAAACAAATCCGTGAATTAGTGCGCCATCTAATGGGGCTTCAAATGGGCCTAAAAATTACAACAGAGAGTCCAATATCAATATGAAATGGGCCTGAATAAATGGGTTATAACGGTCCTGTCTACCATCTTAATGGCTTTAGATGCACCGGCCTGCCTAACATTAATGGTCTTTTGGTAGGCCCGCCTTTTAATATTATAATTAGGTTTTTCATTGGGCCGGTGTGTCTAAGCATAACTAATGGGTTTTTATGAGCCAGTCATCAGAGACGACCAGGTTCTTCGTGGTAGGATAACTGCCATGATGGACAAAAAATATGCTTTATGAACACACGAACAATCGTAAATGTCGCCACGTCACCTATTTGATGTCGGTGCTACAACGACAAATAACAGCATGACGTTAGATTTAACACCATTATCCGCATGAAAACTAAACGCCAGTAAGCCGTTCACGGTCTGGCGCCGAGCTACATTAAACACGAAAATCACAGTAATTGTTTGTCGTGGTGATTGATTTGTCACACTGTTGTAAGCATGGTTGACATTTCGTTTTAGAAATCGTTTGGCGGCGAAAAAATGCCTTTCTACTAATATTACCAACTTTATCTAGTTTTGGATAGGTAGTATCGTGGGAATATTTACCTTTTGAATCGCAATACTAATATTACCCTCGAGAAATCCATATTTATACAGGTCTCTCCACCCTAGTAGTATAGGGTACCGTAAGAAAGCTCTTATTTTCTCTTGATTGTTCTAGCATTGGCTGACCTTTGTAGATAATTCTTCGCTCCATCTACTAACTATATGAAAGACAAACGGATTCTCGCCCTGAGAGCGATCGTTTCACTGTACAACTACAGTGTTGAACAGTAAAAACAGTCCCACCATCCGTGCCGTCCGCTGCCGATCCGGCGGTCCCCACGGTCGTTTTGCAGAAAACCCCTCCCGCTTTCCAATATTTACAAATCGGTCCTTACGTATATATTCCAAACCCTAACCCTAAATCGCAATCCTCCTCATTCTCCTCCCAACTCTCCACCCCGATGCGGCTACCTCCACTCCGCCTCCGCCGCCGACCCCTTCCTCACCCCTGCGGCCGCGCCGTACGAGAAGGCCGCCGCCGCCGAAACCTTCCTCGCCCTTGCGGCCGCACCGGAGGGGCTACCTCCACTCCGCCGCCGCCGCCGCTGACCTCTTCGTCGCCCCTGCGGCCGCGCCGTAGGAGAAGGCCGCGACGGGCCAGCTTCCTCCTCTCCCTCCCTGGCCGACAAGGCGCCTTCCGACGCAGCCATTGGGTGCGCCGCCGTGATACCTCTCGAGGAGGCCATCGACGTGCCTGCCAGCGCGATGGACGCGCTTGGCTCCCTCTTTTCCTTCGAGCCGGCTTTGCGACGCGGAGGACATCCAGGCGCGCCCTCCTGGTCCGGTCTCCCTACAGTGGCTCCCGACCCCGTAGACGGCGGGGCGAATCGGAGAGGGGACCGAGGCGGTGCCGTCGGTGCCGTCCATGCCAGCGAACAGCAGCCGGGGAGGAGGTTGGAACGGCGAGCAGAAACCACCGCCTTCCCCAGATCGTTGGCTCATCTCCGTGCCGGCCGCCGCCCACCCCAACCTCCTGCGTGCCACGGGCAGGTTCCGCCTCGCAACCACCTGCACATCATCCGCTGCCCTCCCCCAGCTCCCTCCCCCCGTCGATGTGGCCAACGACGACAGTGGAGCATCTAACGAGAATGGCGAAGCCCACGATACTAGGTAAGCTCGACCTACGCTCTCGGATTCTTCTATTCTTTTTCTTTCACATGCTTTCTTTTCAATTCATGTTCTTCATGTTAATTTTGAGGATTTTTGTTTGGTGAACAGGGCATATCAGATGTGAAGATGAGGTTGATGATGTGGCAAAGTATTGCTTCAGATCTGCTTCCTCTCTTTCTCTTTCGCTTCAGTTCCAGTCTACTGCTTGCTTAATTTTCATATCTAGGCTGGTTGATTAACTGGCATATTGTGCTTCTTTGAGGTCCTATAGATGCATAGCCTAACTGCAAACAAATGTTAGGAAAATGTGCACCTCTTATCCTTATTTTGGGCATTTACAGTAGCAGATTAATCACAGCTTAAATGCCCCAGGAGTACCCTCTATGGTAATCTGATTTTATAGATCGTTTTTCTTCAACGATTGTGATCAATTGATGTTCGTATATTTATTGAAAGGTCCATGTTGCTTGGTCTGCCGTTAGGTTTGTTCGTTCAGTATAACATTTGCTGAAAGAGTTAGCTGCCATTTTTTTGAATGGTCTGCTGTCGTATTCAGATTGTATGTCAGACAAGGTAGTTAATTTGTCATTGTCTCTCCTCACAAATTACAATATTGCTAATGTGAAAGGATGAACCATAGTTATAATTTAGCTTGGTCAATAATATCTTCTTTTCCCTCACATTAAATGGATGTATATCCTAATATGGAAATGGCAAGAATAGTAGTCCCATTAATTTTTACATATCTGAGCTTAATTTTCCATGTTTGACATAGCTATAAAAAATAACCACCGTTTTTTTGGGCAACTAATACACATGTTCACCTTTAAAACGTGGATATGAATCAGACCATTGTGGTCGTCGTTTCAGGGAATTCCCATCTGCTATGGTTAACCGATTACTGCATCTTATTATCAGTGATCCCTAATTTGCTTTAGCATGGTTCTGTTTTCTTTGTCACAGATCCTGATGCAAAACCTTTTAAATGTTTTGAGTATTTGTTTCTTATTCCAGTTTCCGCATCAGGTTTCCTTCTTGAGTTATTGTTCCTGTTATCATATCTTGAGCATAACTCAGTTCAACACCGGAGGGGGAAGCGTGGAATCGTGTGAGTAAGTTACTAATTGAAGTGAAGTTATGTTTCTCATTGTAAGGAGGAGTCCATCTATGCACTGCTTGAATTAAGTTGATCTTTTTATGGCTGCAGGTTACTTGTGATGCTCTGCATCATCAACATGCTAAATTATGTTGACCGGGGAGTAATAACAAGCAACGGTGTCAATGGCAGCCGTGGCAGTTGTTCTGGTGGCACATGCTCATTAGGTTCTGGAATTCAGTACGTAAATCTTTTAGGTTGCACCACGTGCTAACACTTTTCACAACTCAGAATCTGGAGAGAAATATAACCAATAAACATTTTTTGACCTCTTATTTTGTATCATAGAGTTTCATATAAAAAAAACGTTTTTTCTCATTCGTTGAAGTTGCTGTTGTAATGTACATAAGACAATCTTCTTTACCCATCATTTTTTGTAGGAAATTGGAGTGGAAGACAGCAAATTTTGCTATCGCTGCGTGGTTGTCTTTCAGTATAGATCTGCAGTGCTTTCCAGTATTGCTGATCATGAAGCTGAGCACTATCTTCATATGATCAGGAATCATGCTTCTGGATAGCTTCCAGAGATGAGGAAAGATGGTATGTCTGCGCTATTCACTAGCTAGCCGGTTGTTCATCATCGTAAGCGAGGTGAGCTCCGGAATTTTATTTTCTGCCACATCATCTGCCCTTACAACTAACGTGTGCAACTTGGAAATCCAATATTACAATCTCTTATGTACCACTGTTCGTGTTGTGGTTAGTGGAGTATAATGGGAATATTGTGGGAGGCTTATGGATTATATTCCTACAACTCCCTTGCAAGTTTTCCGATTATATCTTATTATGTGATGATTTCCATGTGAACCAATATTCTGTGGTGTTAGTGCAAGATGTCTACCGAGTCGAACTATGCTAGGTTACTCTTAACCTTTTGACCTTACAATTAGTTGCACATTTCAGAAAGGTTAGCACTATTAACACAATGTGCATTTAACAAATATCAGCCTCTACACGAGCCGGTGGATCTTCAAAATTGGGCTGCCTGTTTCAACTATTTTAGTTAATTATTTTTCCGAAGATAAAACTTTTTGCTTCCTACGTATAAAAGTTTCTATTCTCTTGCTAAAATTTTGGCATCTTCGATACTGGTTTGCTGAGTGCTTATAGCACTATAGGTTGTGCTTATACGCAAAAAATAAATAAATTAGAATAAGTATTCCGTTACATTTGCTATTTATTTTAATTGGGTTTCTAATTTCCCACGCCATGTTTCAGGCTTTGATATTCACCATTTTTTATTACTGCACTTCTTTCTTGAAAGATTTGAAGGTATTTTCAGTTCCTCACAGATTACTGTTTCTTGTGCAAGAGTTATGCCAGGAAAAATAAGTATCGCAAAGAGAGCATTGGACATAGCTAATACTTCTGATAATTCGTGCACCCTTTTTTATTAATTATGTGTTTTATGACAAGATAATCGCTCAGGATGTTAGCGTGTATAACTTCCTGCTTTTAAGTGCACTAATACAGTACATCATAAGATAAAAAAAGGTCCACTAAAATCATCTGATTTGAAGCAAAACTTAATCTTTCACAAACAATTGTTCATTGGGATGTTAGTTGTTGTGTATTCATCACATTCAGTCTGTATAGCTACAGCTAGACAAATATGTTGATATGTCAAATATTGCTCCATCTGCTGTTTGGTACAGCATAATTTTACCTTATTTTTTCCTGACTTTTTCTGACCTCCGTATGATATTTCCGGTTGCCATTTTTGTATTTTCTTAGTCATGGTTTTTTGCAGAAGGCTGCACTTTGCTTTTAATATCAACGGTTGAATTCTCTTGATGCATATGTGCTACACCCAATCTAAACTGCAACAATAAAAAAGTAGCTTCTTTACAAATGTGATATGTCAGCCTTTGTCTCCTCTTCAAGTGGATTTTCCTTTACTTTTCGGCAATCCCAAACTGTCCCTCATGTTTTGAGAATCAGCTCCTTATATCTGCTTCGGAACTTTGCAAATAGGAATCAGATAGGGAGCTGGATTTCTGAGTGAAATAAGGATATATGCAGGCAGAGATACATTGGAATTTTCCATATGTAAAAAATTTGCTGAGGTATGGTACTGCATTAATTACACAGCTTCATGCTTTAGAGGTCATTAGAATATATCGGTTCTGATACTTCTCTATTTGGTGCTCTGTAACCAAAAGTTTGTAACCGAGTATTACTCACTATGTCATGCTTTATATAGATTTGCTTTCAACATCTTTTAACTTTTACCCAATATACCAGTGTTGTTAGTATTGTTCTCATTAAGGCTGCGGCGTGCCGCCGCGCCAAATTCCACTAGTTAATCAAATGGTTAATCAAATGTCCCTTCCTTTCAAAATTGGAGTTCGGGAGCACTATGATTATATTGACAAAATCACTTGAGTGTATAGACGGGCCTCAAGGGGCACATGACGAGCGTATACATTGGCCAGTTCTGAGATGGTCAATGAGCCGTCCGGCCACCACAGTAGCATGGTCATCATCTGTGTTGTCTGTCTCCCAATCCCCAAGCAATAGATTCTCATCCTTAGAGCAACTCTAAAAGCTGCCATATATTAGGCTTGGTACCCAATAAACCGCTTTTTAGGGCACGAAAGGGCAAAAACACGTCTCCGGCAGCTGCCCTGCCACACGCCCTAAAATGGGGCTGCCCCAAATTTTGATCCTCTCTGCCCCTGCAGAGAGGCCGCGCGCCCCGTGCCCTTTCCATTCCTTTTCACCGCGCGCACCAACCGCCGCGCTGAAAGCTGTTCCCGCCCACGCGTCGCACCGCCCCGCCGCGACGAGCTCCGCGCCATGGAGGAAGACGGCGGATCCCACCCCGACCTCCGCACACCTCCCGCTTTCCATTCCGGCGGTTCCCCGGCCTCGGGCGCCGCCGCCGCCGCGGAAAACCCAAGGGTTCCGCCCCTCCGCCGGCAGGTCTTCGCCGCGCCCCGCCCCGTCTCCGGCAACCCATCACCGGCCGTGGAGCCCGTGCCGGTGGTGAATCCGCCGGCCGCTCGCAAGAAGCCGTCCGGTGCGAGCAAAAGGGGATCGACCGCCGCCGCGGTTCCGAAAAAGCAAAAGGCTGCCGCCAGCCGTGGTCGTCCGCCGAAGGCCGTCGCCGCCAACGCTGCTCCGATGCCGCCGCCGCCTCCTCCGTAGCCCGAGGACCCCTACTTCGTCGCGTCGCCGACCCAATCTCCGCCCGCATCCAACGTGGTCGATGAATTGACCGTAGGGTAAAAACTTATCCTTTGATTCGTTTTCTTCTTGTAAATGCTTCTTCTTGTTGAATTGTTTGATTCTTCGCATTGTAGACTAGAAGATGACACGGAGTTCTTCGCCTACATGAATGTTGAAACTCATTCACATGTTGACTCTCAAGACACTCCATCGCAAGAGTATGAGCAACAAGAGGATGAGGGAGGGTCTTGACAATGATGATGAGGGGTTCGTGCACAAGGGGAGAGCCACGAACTACACCACCTCCGAGGACGTGTTGATATGCCAAGCTTACAAGCGGGTTGGGCTAGACGCATCCGTGGGTGTGGAGCAACCAAAGGAAGCATATTGGTTGAGGATGTGGGAGTACTTTTTTGCTCGCAACAAGAGTGGCATCGAATGGAACAAGGGTTCGGTTCGTCGCCGATAGAATATCATCAACGCCGATTGCCAAAAGTGGGCGGCTTGTTTGGCGAATGTGGACCGTTTGAACCCAAGTGGCACCAACACTGATGACCGAGTAAGTTGTTGAATTCCATTCTTGTTTGTTGCTTGTTTTGCTAACATTCTTGTTCTAACCCATTGCATCTCTTGTCATTTTTAGAACTCCATTGCCCAAAATTTGTTAAAGGAGAAGATCAAGAAGGGCAACAAGGACAAGAGAGGCAAAGCTTTCACCTTGCACCATTGCTATGCGGAGCTTGAGCATTGTGAGAAATGGAAGAGTCATGACAGTCTCTACATTCCCAATAGCAAGAAGGCAAATAGCATCACTCTTGATGATGATGAGGCATCAAGTGATGATGGAAAAAGAAGCCAAGCTTCCAACTCCTCCTCCACACTTGGGAGGCCCGATGGAAGGAAGTTTGCAAAGGAGAAGAAGAAGCAGAAGTCGGTGGAAGATGATATCAAGGGGTCATTGGACCAAATGATGAAGCATCGAATTGAGATGAATGAGGAGAGAAAAGCAATGAAGCTCAAGGAGGCGGAAGAGCTCAAGACCGCGGCCGTGCGGCAGGCCTTGGCCGACGAGAGGTGTGCCACGACCGATGAGAGGCTCGCCGCCGCCAATGAGCAAGTGGCGGAAGCCGAGCTTCGGAAGGTTGCAATGGAGGAGAAGAAGCTCGCTATGGAAGAGAAAAAGCAAGAATTGGAGAATGAGCAAAGGCTCATGTTCATGGACACAAGCAAGATGGATGATAAGCAAAAGCAGTATGTGGAACTTTGCCGCGAACAATTGTTGGCGAAGAAACAAATGGCCTACATGAGTGCAATGAGTGCTATGGGAGGCATGGGAACATCCATGAGCTGCATGGGATTCATGGGGACGGCAATGGGAGGTGGTGGTGCCTTTGGTGGAGGTGGTGGTGGCATGGGAGGAGGGCTTGGCTTCGGTGGTGGTGGTGGTGGTGGTGGAATGGGAGGTGGTGGTGGCGCCATGGGAGGTGGTGGTGGTGGCGGCATGGGAGTTGGTGATGGCATTGGTGCGTTCGTGCCACCTCCGGCTTCCAACCCAACGCATGAAACTACCGAAGAGGCCGTTGTCGATGATGCCAACGAAGGCAACGATGCATGAACTATGTGTTCTTCTCTAGTTTGAACTACTTCTATGCTTTTAATTATGATGTTATTTGTGTGAACCTATATGTATGGTTTGAACTATGTGTGGTTTGAGTGGATCTACTATGGTATTCTATGGATTGAACTTATATGTGCCATTTGTTGCAAAGTTTTATTAGTTATGGTTGATAATATCTCTCAAATATCACAAAAAAGAAGAGGAGGGGCGCGGCCGCGCTGCCCTAAAATAGGTCAGCTGTTGGAGAGGAGGTGCCCTATTATAGGGCAGCTGGTAAAGCAGAATTTTTTTTGGTGCCCTATAACGCTAAAACAGGTGCCCTATACCCAAAAACAGCCCTCCTAATATATGGCAGCTGTTAGAGTTGCTCTTATGTCATGGTTTGTTGTGTATCATGGTAATTAGGTTAACCAGCAGGCATAATTGAGATTCTCTCGGTTTCCTAGGAATCTATGATGTTAGTTTTGGACTATGCAAATGGTAGATACACTACCCTTTAAAACTTGATTGTTTATAACGATGCCCTTACAAGACAAGTAGCACCAGATGCTTAGTGAATATTCTGTGCAAACTAAGATATAATCTGCAGAATTTTCTCATAATTAAGTTGCTCAAATGTTTAACCGGTCAGGCACTTGCAATACCATATTCTTGGCAACTTCATCTGAAATCATCAGATTAGAATTCACCACCACAATGAATTTGCTTCTTGATTCTGATAAGATTTTACGGGTACTCAGTTGCTCACTAGATAAGATCTTCATAGATCTTGTAATTTAGAATTTACGAATTTGGAGTTCAATGCTACAAATTTAATTATAATATAAAATAACAAATAATATACAAATATCATTGCATTCTTCATGCTTTAACATCTCGCATTGTGGTATGGTGCATAACTGCATATACACTCAAACGGCCATGAAACTAATGTTCTTTTTTATGAAACCAAACGAATATTGGTTTACTCTGGTTCTCTAATAGCAAGGTTAAAAGTACAGGCAACTGCTAGCTATAGTTTACTGCCATGTCATTCATAGGCAACCTAATAGCCAATAAATATAGTAGTAGCTATAGACGTGTGCTACGTTATTTACAAGACCCACCTTACACCATTACAATTTTTTGTGTTTTGAAGCACGTGCTGCTGGCTCTTAATTTGCAACCCACTTTTTTTCTTTCCCCTCTTGTGTCTCCTCCAACAAGTCAGTAAAAATATGTTATTTAAATCATTGTAACATACTTACATCACCTTATTGTACTTTGCTTTAATAAGTTGTCAACTGCTTTGAGTATCCTTGATGTCTCTTAAACACAATCTTGACCATGAGTATTTTTGAATTATATGTATTTGATAGTGTGTACGTGATTTTGTGACTTGTCAATTTTAACAAGATGTTGATAATCCAAGTTCTACAAATCAGAGTAGCTATACATTGAAACGACATGTGTTTAGAGCACTGAAAGGGATAATTTAGTTTACGGTATCCGGTAGAGGGGATGCTAGATGAAGGAAGAATCTGAGATTATGCACAGAGAACAAACAGACCAAGAAGTTGGACAAACCCATTTGCTGAAGCAAGGCATTCTGGTTGATCAAGCATCTCCAGTTGGTTCTTTGGATTCCTTTGTCACTGACAAGGTTGATTTTTTTTTTAGATCTGATTTAGTTATGTTTGTAGGGACAAAGTTTACTTAGAACCTCCTGCGCTTGGCTGTATTATTCATCGGCAACAGTGAGCAAGTGACCATGCAAGAGTTGGACAAAAAAAATAGATCGGTACAAACTAAGGTCCGGCCGGCGGGTAAAACGAATAACCCATCGATGGGTTAGTTTATGTCAGCTTGTTCGCAGGCCATCCAGACAAAAAAAAGACGGAACTTTCGTGATTATTTACATTTGGCATTGTTGATTTGATCAGCTTGTTTCTATCTCCCTCACTCGTCCATGGCAGAGGTCAAAACAATTGCATGGTTTCTATCACAATCTTTGTAGAAATCACCTAGAAACAACTATCACCGCATTATTACCGCATCACTATATATTTTAGAGACATCTACTACTCCCACTGCATTCACAAGCACCACCGGCATCCCCACGCAAAGTAGCTAGCTTGCTCGAGAGCTAGAGGTCACACAAGCAGGCAGCGCCATGGGAGAAGCTGCAGCTGATGTCGCTGCGTCGTACGACGGCTTCTTCGGCGTGGGCGAATGCAAGGGCCAGGTGGAGATCGACGAGAGCAGGTGCCGCTGGTCCTGACGCCGGCCAGCAGCGAGGAGGTAAGCGGCCACGACCACGAGGCGCTTGTGGCGGCGCTGCGTGCCAACCGGGAGTGGGTTGAGGAGAAGGTGGTGACCAACAGCGCCGTGCTGTTGCGCGGCTTCGGCGTGCGCGACGCCGTAGAGTTCGATGCCATCGTGGACACGCTCGGGTGGCCGGACATCAGGTACGTCGGCCCCGCCCCGCGCACCCACATCCACGGCCGCGTCTGGACCGCCAACGAGGGACCCCTCGAGGAGTTCATCTACTACCACCACGAGATGGTCCTCGTAAGTACACACGACTCCAGCCCCATCTTGCTTGCTTCACCTCCACCACGCATGGTTACTGATCGTGTAACTTGTTGCTGTACGCTCAGATCAAGGAGTTCCCGGGGAAGGTGATCCTGTTCTGCGAGGTGCCGCCGCCGGAGGGTGGGGAGACGCCGTTCGTGCCGAGCTTCCGTGTGACGGAGCGCGCGCTGAAGGAGTTCCCGGAGATGGTGGAGGAGCTGGACGCCAAGGGGCTACGCTACACCTTCACGGCGCTGAGCAAGGACAACACCAAGTCCATGCGCGGGCGAGGGTGGGAGGATGCCTTCGCCACAAACGACAAGGCCGTCGCCGAGCAGAGGGCCCGCGCGCTAGGGATGGACGTGGAGTGGCTGCCGGAGGAAGGCGGCGTGAGGACCATCCTGGGCCCGAGGCAGCTGACGCGCGTGTTCCCGGGCAGGAAGGGGCGGCGGATGTGGTTCAACACGGTGGTGGGGATGCACGGCAAGGAGCTGAGCTCCGCCACGTTCGCCGACGGCTCCGAGATCCCGGCGGACTTCGTGCGGCGGTGCGGCGAGATCATCGAAGAGGAGAGCATCCAGTTCCGATGGGAGAAGGGCGACGTGCTCATCCTCGACAATCTCGCCACGCTCCACGGCCGCCGGCCGTCACTGGCGCCCAGGAGGGTCCTCGTCGCCACTTGCAAGTGATCTCATGCATGCTCATCTCGTCACCCAACTCCGGTACAGATTAATTAGTTAATTAAGCTTTTGGATGGACCTAAGCTCGGTTAACTAATTAGTCTTCGTTGCTGGCGATGGATGGATGCCATTTGGCTCTACTATGATAAGTCGTACGTCTTTGTTACTCCGCGAAAATAAGAGCTGCGAGGTTTGATTAAGTCGAACTAAAAGTTTATTACCAGGCAGAGAAGTGTGTGCTGTATTCTCCTTTCATAATTAAGGGTATGTACTAGTAGTAGTTTTGCAAGCACTGTGATGTGTAAGGTTTTTTTTTTTTGAAGGAGTTATATGTAAGGTATTATTTCCTTTGAGAGAGAAATAATCATCGATCCCTTGTCTTTTGATCACCCTGGTTCAGCGCTCACAAAAGGGCTCTGGTGTATGAGTTCCAAGTGAGAGATTGCCCCCCGAGATCACGATCCCCTAGGGTGCCGCCCTTGCCACTCGTGAATATTTTTTAACCCAGTACATGTTTTGAGTCAATTTCAAATCTAGCGCGCAATCGATATTGGTAATGCCGAAAATGCGAATTTTGGCACTGGTAATGCCTAAACCCTTTCACCTGTGCCGAAAGAGCATTACCCTACTATTAAAAGACCAGCCAAATCCGCGCCCTGAGAGCGCTCGGGCACTATTCATCCGCGAAAGACACAGTGCCCGAGCGGCTCCGCGCCGTCGATCGTCGATCGGACGGTCCAGCTGTCTTTTTTCCCAAAGGAAGGACTAATTTGTGATTTTTTGAAAACCTAGGGACCTAACTACGAATAATCCACCACATCTCGACCTCTCCTACTTTCTCCTTCCCCACACACGGTCAGAGTCGCCGCCACCGTAGCCGCGTCGTGCCGCCGCTGCATGCCCTCCCGGTCAAATCGAAGAGCACCCACGGGACGGCCTCGGCCTCCTCTCCATCCTCGCCGAGAATCGCGAGCTGGGAAGCTCGGAGACGCCCGCGCCGGGGTCGTCTTCCCCGGGTCCGTCCGCCGTCGCCGCGCCCCGATTCGCCGCCTCCCGACGAGAATCGATCGCCTACATCCCCGAAATTTCGGACTTCAAAAGCGGCAAGAACTCAACACCATTTCCACGAATCACTCCGTAAGTCTCTGCGTCTTCCTCCATAGATCATCTCTCCATCTGCATCTTCCTCCATCGATTTTCCTGCATAATCTTTACCCTGGGTGTCGCTGAACCTGTATGCAGGTCATCCGCTCGACGAAATGCGCCGGACAACCGTTAAGCGCTGGGGGCCGTACCGCGGCGCTGGCCAGAAGTCCGTCTCCGGCGGTGGAGGCGCCGTCGAGATCGACCGCCTCAGCGCCCTCCCGGACGCGCTCCTGCAGCACATCACGTCGTCCCTGAATCTAAATAAAAGGACCAACCATGCCAGGTCAGTATCCAAGATAAAAATGCAGAATGAGTAACCTGTACATCGCCAGATCAGGATTCTAATCTCAAGTTTTGTTCTCCTTTAGTAAGGAGTTTCAAGGGCACTATGAAACCAATTGATCCATATGCACCAAATAAAGAAGCAACCAGGATGTTGAAATGGAGACTATCCATCAAGCAACCGTCCTTGCTAATTTCTTTCATCAGGAACATGTATAATATACAGTATTATTTAGCTTATGTGCCACCACTAGGGATAGACACATGCAATCCTGTAATACTAAGTACCTAAATAATTATGTATAATTATATCAATTATCTTTATCCAATCACACCAACTACTTTCAGTCCACCTGTTGTATTTAGTGAACTAACTGCTGCTACTCGCATTTGTTTTACCACTGCTAGCATAAAATGAGCAACAAGTTAGAAGTATCCCCATAACACAAAATGAATTGGCAGACGACCTACTTTCTCCAGTGGCATCGTTGCCGCTCGGCCTCCATGTCGCCTTACAAGCAGAACACAACCATGAAGCCTCTCTTCTGGCTATTGTACCTACAATGAATTGGCGGCCGCATCCCAGGCCAACTACAAGCAATGGAAGGACGAGCACAGAAAGGTGGGGAAAAGGGGATGTTGCGGCTGATTCTACTAGAAATTTATCTGTTTTTTGGGGCATTTCTACACTGAATGGCTGGCTTATTCTCATGCAGGTTAGCATTCCCATCGGAGCTCAATTAAATGGATATCAGTAGCTGAACATCATCTTCATAATTGGTAATGTAGTCCTAGAATTTATCTTCTTTTATATCCAGTGGCTCCATGATTTGTTTTCTATTTACTATCGTTGTGTTCTGACGCATAGAGTGGAGTGATTGTACAAATATTTTTTCTATTTACCATGAGGTTTATAGTGGTTTTATTGCTATCATGGACTCCACTATAAAGCAGGTAAAATTTCAAACTTCTCCAGCTTTTAAGGTTTATAGTAGTTCAGATTTGAATCTAAGATTCATGTGTAAGCATTCCCTTCAATTTGTAGTTATTTCTCTCGACATTGGATTGCAGTTGATGAAGTTTCCTGTTATGTTGAACTTAATAGGTAATGTTAAATAACGGGTAAATAATAGCATGTCATCCTTCTAATTTCATTATCATGTAATAATGGTTGTTCTCATTACTGGATGTTCTTATCGATTTTGCATGAAAAATGCAATGGTCCATAGTTATGTATAGATACTACTATGCATCAACTTCCTGCTACACCATAGTCCCTATTTGAAACAATACTTTGTGTGATTATTGTGAGAAAACTTTACATTTTATTTCAAATGAGGAAACAACCATATAATTTTTCACTAAGGTCGCGGCGTGCCGACGCGCCAAATTCAACTAGTAATTAGTTAAGGGTAGGGCCGAAAATACGCTGACAGTAGAGATACATGTTATTTTACTTCTTAATTCTTTGATTTGATTGAAATAAAATTCACTCAATCGTGTCATGATTCAAGATAAAATATACTCCATCCGTTCCTGAATGTAGGGTGTCAAATCCCTCTTTTGAGACTAGGTCTCATTTTTTTATGGCTAAAATTGTCCATCAATAGCAAATACACCTTATATTTTGGATTTTTTTTCAAAAAGCTATACACCTTACATCAAGAAACGGGGGGAGTATATGAAATATATGCACGTACACGAGTAGGCTCCATTCCCGTATTCGGTTTCGAGTCCTGTCGAATTTAACTTTTTAATTTTGGATTGAAATACACACATTTTTTCGATGAATTTTGTCAGATTCATTGGACTCAGTCGACGGTTTGAAAAAATTCCTTTCACGAGTAGATGACTCTCCCCGTTCCCCACAGTTTTTGTGTTGTTACTTTTTTGTTTCGACGGATATACACGTATTTTCTGTAGCATTATAGAAAAACACACCTACTATAGAGAAAATATTAATATGTCCTTCGAAACAAAAATGTTAAACATAAAATTTATGGGGAAGGGTGAGATACATCTACTCCTGAAAGATAATTTCAAACGATCGACTGAGTGCGACGAATTTGACAAAATTTATCGAACAATTATGCGGATTTTGATCCAAAATTAAGAAGTTAAAGTCGAGAAAACTCGAAACCAATCACGGGAATGGAACCTAGGTTGACGCGCATATATTTCCTATATATATTTTTTTATCTCAAATCATGAAACCAGTTGAGGGACTTATTTTAATCAAATAATCAAAGAAAAAGGAACATGTATGCTACTGTCATAACGGTTGAGGACTAATTTTCCTTATAAACTGGTCAACCTAAACTATTATATCAATGAAAAGCACATTGCCTCGCTCCTTAAGAAGGCACGGTTAATGCTGAAACAAGGAGCCAAAACTCGCACTTTCGGTATTACTGCCGGCGCGAACGTGTGCTACTTGTTAAATAAATTTTCAGAAAAAAAATCGCCACTCGAAACCCTTGAAAACTGTTCTGTGATCTCCTCACCAAAGACGTGTAACACCTCATAGCCTCCGGGAGCTCAGCGAACGTAGATGTATATATAGTGACTAGACACCGCATTACGAACATGTCTGGGTCTCGTCCATTGCAGAGTGGACACACTGGTACCTAGCATTCAAGACACATTAGCTCACTGAAATCAATCACTGACCATGCAGAAATGTCAAGTTAGGAGATTACACTGATAATTAGTAAATCCTTACACAGCAAAGACAATTCCATGAGACTACAGACGACAGTCAGAATTACGGCATCCAATACAGTAAGTACATCAGTACTAGAGAGCTTCAGATTATTAGAGACAACTGAAATCACACTGGATTTACATTGTACATGGATTGGAGCATGCAAACCTAAAGCATAATCTAACAGGAGGCACACATAGTCCTAGCTAGCAACCGCCAGTGTAAGTACCCCATTTTAACTTAAACTGAGGATACATGACACTGAATCACGAGCTGTCCAAGCCATGCTCCGTTTGTGGTTGTGATGGCAGCTCCGGCTGGGGATGCAGCTGTGGAGGCTGTGGTGGTGGAGATTGCTGCGGTTGAGGTTGCAGCAGCACTTGCGTTGGCAGATCTGGTTGCGGATGGGGCTGCAATTGGGACTGTGGGGGTTGCTGAGGTTGCTGTGGCAGTGGTGCAGGCTGTTGTGTTTGAATATGGAGCTGCAGTTGAGGTTGCAGGGATTGCTGTGGTTGAGGATGCAACTGCAGCTGAGGCTGTATGGGCTGCGGATGGACCTGCAGAAGAGGTTCCACTGATTGCTGTGGCTGAGTCTGGGGATGCAGCTGGAGTGGTTGCATGGGCTGCTGTGGCTGCAGCTGCGGTTGCAGAGGTTGCTGCTGTTGAGCCTGAGGATGCAGCTGCATTTGAGGTTGCAGGAGCTGCTGCGGTTGAGGATGCAGCTGCACTTGAGATTGCAGTGGGCGCTGTGGATGAGAATGCAGCTGCAGTTGAGGTTTTGGTGGCTGTTGTGCTTGAGGATGCAGCTGAACTCGAGGTTGTGGAGGCTGTTGTGCTTGAGGATGCAGCTGCAGTTGAGGTTGTGGAGGCTGTTGTGCTTGAGGATACAGCTGCACTTGAGGTTGTAGAGACTGCTGTGATTGCTTCTGTGGCTCTAGTTCAGATTCCTTTGATTTAGGAGCCCCATTGTTCATCCTTGCTCGGGCTTCAGCAAACATCCTCTGTTGTTCGGCAACAGCTTCTTCTTCTGACATCTCCACGCCAGTGAATTTGCTTGCTTTCGGAGAGTCCTGCGGAAGATAAATACACAGAGTTGGTATATTGTACAATGTTAGTTAGAGAAGGGACTAATATTCAGTCTTAGGTGCAGATCAGTACAAACCAGAGTATCAAGCTTGTGCTGTTCATATGCTGCATAAACCTCTTCAATGTACTCCTTGAAGCCAAGATCCTGCAAGAGAGGAAGATTGAGAACATATTAGAATTTCACACCGACTTAATACTATCTCATGCCCCAAACCAACTTGTTCACCCAAAAGATTACGCTTTATAGGGAAGGTACAGTGATTCTTCAATAACATTGACAGCTAGAAGCAGCAATATTACTATAAATGAAGATTGTGCAACAATAAGTTTACAATCAAAATCAACGGTTCAGGATCCCATTATCCCCAATAAAACTTGGTGAGTTGGCAAACCGGTGTCTTTTTACCATAGTTATTAAAACCAGACCGGTGAGTAAACAGGTTGTTCGACTGGCTCACTCGTTTGCTGGTCGGACCGGAGCTCAGCCAGTTCAACGCTGGTAAAAAATATCAAATATATATATATATATCTTATATAGACAAACCCCAATAGTTATCATTAATTGCTACTTTTTACTCTCTGAGCCACATAATTAAATTTGTTGCAGCCGTTGGATTTGAGGGCCACGGCTGTGATGCGTCTGGCGTGCGACGGTGACGTCGTCTGCTCGAGCCTGCCATCCACCCCAACCTACTTCTCTCCCTCCCCACACCCTTCCCGTCCGCTGCTGTTGGAGATGATGCTGGCGGGCGAGCATGCAAGCAGCGGCCTTTGGGCGATCCCGGCGGCGGAAGCTGCGGGCTGGCGCGGCGGCGACGGCCACTGTGCGTGGCGGCGCGGTGCAGGTGACCTCGGGTTGCCTGCTGGACGCGCTCCTGGCGGTGGCCGGCCTGCAGGCCCTGCGCTAGCCGGTGCCTCGTACCGAGATGACAGCGTTCCAAGTTTCCCTCGCTGTGGACTCCCGCAGTGACGACTTCACCACCTCCGGTCTGCCCCGACATCGACGGTCTTCGGAAGTCCCTGCTCACGGGTCGGGGCGAAACCCCCGCGCGGCGATGGCCTGCGCTGTCAACGGCGACGCCCGAGGGTGCCGCTACCTCCTTGGAGGCGTTGACATGACCCTGGCCGGATTTCCTCCTCGAGCACCAGGGGAAACCCTAGGTCCGGCCTGCCAGACCGGGCAGCGGCAGCGTCTCAGCGCTGTCCCCTTCTTGAAGGCGCTGCCATGGCTGCACGTGGAGTACCTAATGCGGCAGCGAGAGGTTGGTGATGTGGCGCTCTGGCGTCGAATGCTGTCCCCTTCTTGAAGGCGCTGCCATGGCTGCACGTGGAGTACCTGATGTGGCAGCGAGAGGTTGGTGATGTGGCGCTCTGGCGTCGAATGCTACACAGGAGGTGGACGCCCGGGGCACAACGCATGCCAGCGCCGACACTTCCCCGACGAGTTCTACACCAGTCCCAGCCGGTCCCTGCCTTCCACCCCGCCGACTCTCTAGGCACATAAGGGTGCAAGGTACGTTGGGCTGGGCAGTTCTGGAGCTGAAATCGTCCCCGGAGGCGTCTGGCAACGGTGGTGTTGCTGCCCTATAGCTCCGAGCCTCGACACCTTGCCATTCTTGGCTGGAGGCAAGGCTGGAGACTTGATGTCGTTGTAGTCTGTAGTTGAGGGCACCTCCTTACCTAGTTGTAGTCGCTTGGTGAGGACGGTCATGTGTGTGCGTGTGTGTCCCTCCTTTGTGGAGGTTGTACCCGTGTTTTCTTCCTGTTCAATGAAAGAAAACGCAAACGTTTTCTCAAAAAAAAAATGTTGGTCCACCATGAGCCATCTGTATCTCGACATGGAGAACTTCTCCATGTAGCATTAGAGCATTCTAAGTGGATTTCAATCCCATCACTTTTAGGGAAAATGGCACATGACTACCATTTTTGGGGCTGGATCGCAACGCGGAGCACTGAGTGCTCGTTTTGGTGGTCTTAATCCATTTTCTGACCTATCAGGACCCGACACGTGGAAAAAATAATAATTTATGACAAAAAATGTAGGACAAGTTGTAAAATCTGGGGGCTTTTATAAGTGGACTTTTCTCTCAAAAACGAAAAATCCACACCACCGCATCTCCAAATGGACGGCCGGTGGACCCTAGCCTCCACGGGCGAGCTAGTGGCCAGGGAGGCGAGCGAACGGCCGGTGACGGAGGCTCGTCGGCAGAGGAGGGCACGCCAGGGAAGGAGCACGGGCGTCGCGCCAGGATGAGCAAGGCCGCCGCGTCGGGGAAGGAGCGGGGCCACACGCGGCGGGGAGCAGGTCAGCAGCGGCGGCCGCTCCATCGTGCAGTCCTCCCGCGCCGGCGGGCGGAGTCAGCCCTGGCGACGGCGGAGCCGGAGGTGGCCGAGCTCGCCCACCTAATTGAGGAGCTGAAAGAGCAAGAGTCCCGGTTGCGAGTTTCTGTAGCGAGCTGCTCCTGCGGGCGAAGCGGACGGAGTTCGTGGCGTGGATGGCCGGCATCAGGAGGGCCATCCATGAGAGACCCGGGGTGGCATTCGAGGAGGTGAGGAGGGAGCTCGATGCCATGGGCGTGCGGTACGAGCACCCAGTCGCCGGGCCGGCGTCGTCGCGCTGCGCGCCAACATGGACGCGCTCCCGCTGCAGGTGCATACGTGCTGCGCCTTCGGTGCGCTGCCATGCCAAGGGCGCTAATTAATTTCTTGTTCCTGGCTAGGTAGGTGTTCTGGAGTTGGATCATTGGATTTGTTCAGAAGCATTTGGCGTGCCCTTCCTCTGGCTCTGTTTTCGGCGAGAACGCGTGCGGCATTCACAGGCAGCAGCCCTTGGGCCTGGATTTGAGGCAGAGGCGCGGGCTGAGCAGGCAGGTCGTGGCGTCACCCCTGGCAAGGCCGACGTCCACCACGAGGGATACAAAATTAGAAGATATAATTTATGAAGGTCCTTGTAAAATTGGTTTGAACAAGTCATTTATTTTTGCCACGTAGACCTGACAGGTGGGTCCAAGCGGTCAGAAAACGAGTTAACACGCTTAAGCTAAAACATTAGTGCTCCGCGTCGCAGCCCAGCCCCAAAAATGGTAGTCATGTGTCATTTTTCCAAAAGTGGTGGTTAGCTGACACGTCTGCCCCAAATGTCATAGTTTTGCGTCATTCTCTCATCTCAATTGGCAGTGATCTAGCACTCTTGCTGGGTCGAGGTCATGGTTTCGACTTCTAGCTACCCACCACACAGGGGTTGTTCCAAGCTCTTTGCAGGATAGTCTTTTAAGCCACCTGAACCGGAGAAGTCATGGTTTCTCTAGCACACTCGCTGGGTCGAGTTCATGTTTTCGATTTCTAGCTACCGCACCTCACAGGGGTTGATTTTCCAAGCTCTTTGCAGGACGATATTTTAAGCCACCTAAACCGGAGAAGTCATGATTTCGATTCCTAGCTACCGCACCTCATATGGTTCCAGTTTTTCCTGACAGACTGCCGTCCGGTCCAGTTTTTAAACTAGTCTTTGACCTGTTATATGGTGGTTTGTGTCTTCTCCAAATTTCAAATTTAAGATTTTCAATAACAATTGCTTGGAGCATATGTAAGAAGTAAGCTCATATCTATTCTGAAAATAAATAAATGAGAATGACATGGGTGTCACTTAGCCCCTTTAATTAGCCCCTCATTAGAAACACTATGAGCGCTTTCAGAAGGTTTTCTTCAATTTATTTCAGGTGGCTAAAACTGCAATAAATATAGGCAAAAGTGCGCGCTTACAGGTACGCTTAATTACACTTAACACTTTAATCCTTCAGAAAAGGGAAAAGCGCTCAATCAGCGGCAATCAGCGCCTACCGCTTAATAGAACCTTGCATTTAGATCTGTGAACTGTCCTCCAGAAGAGGGCAGGCCTTGGTGCAGTGGTGAGGTCCTCTCCACTTGTGCCAAGAGGTCCTGGGTTCGAACCAGCCTCTCTGCATTGCACTTTGCAGGGGAAAGACTAGGTTCCTATAATCCCTCCCCAGACCCCACCTTGTGTGGGAGCCTCTATGCACTGGATCTGTCCTTTTTAACTGTCCTCCAGAAGCCCAGATATTCTTGACTGAGCATTTATTTTTTTTATTTTAGTCACAAGTCACAGCCAATAAGACATTCAGATAAGAGCACATGAAAACCAATAATTAATAAACCTAATGTACATGTTCACGTTTCAAACCATACCTAGCCTTTCAATTGTCATTATCTTTAAGTTGTAGAGTATACACTTTAAAGATTATCTGGCAACACAGAACACACACAAAAAGGTGTCCTTATCTTAAACACTAACACAATGGCGTGATGCTATTATTAAACGACAACCAAATTATGACAATTTAAAAAGGAGATGTTCGTGTAATCAAGTTATTCAGTGGTGGAAAATCATGTAACCGCGTTCATCATAAAAGGATATACATATAATCAAGCACCGTAAATAAAAGGAAATGAAAAGACAAACCTGTAAAGCCCTAATAACATGTTCAGGAGCAATGGTTTTCTTCTCCTCCCGGCTGCACACGTCATTGGATTCAGAAGACAGAAGATTGATGAACTCTGAAAATATAAATATTCATACAAAAGGTTAGATCAGATCCAGCCTTTGCATCTTCTGTTTGGCGATAGGAAAAATGATACAATACACACGCAAAATATTAACCCATGCTAAACTCTTAAATCCTTTCTGACTCAGTGACACAAACACCCGGACTATAAACTGTGCCAGGTGAAATAACCACATTTTACACAAACAGAGAAGTTTGACCCTACCATGTTATTATTGCCATACAGTAAATTTTGCGTCTCAAACCTCTTAATCTACTTAGAACTATTCTTATGAAGATATAAGAACTCCAATACACTGCTTTCATAAAAGTACATCGATTCACATTGGACCATATTTTTGCAAGATGGTAGCCGCCAACTAAACTGTGTTATCCAAAAAAAAATATTGCAGGATTGACACAAGTTGTAGCATATACCTAAATGATAGCCATGATAGAGTTCTTACCTACACAGCATTCAACAAGAAGATCTTGTGTATCTCTTGCCACTCTAACATCAGGAGGCAGCATCTCCTTAATAATCTTAAACATTGTTGCTGAAACGAAAAGCAGAGTGTTCAATCAGTTATGATTCTAAACAAGCCCGTAGACTGAAGGAAAGTGTTTCCATTCAGGATCCAAGGAAAACGTTCCTATCCATCAGCGGATCATCTAGATCAGACAAACACAAATGAACCATATTTCACCCACTTTAAACCAACAAGAGTAGCACAACCTTCAACTTCAGTCAAGATACTTGGATGACGCACGAAACTCAACCACATATGGATATTGATAGACAGGACAGTAATATACACCTTAAAACTAGTTGGACAGAACACATATCCTGCTCCGCGCCAAGAAAGGAAAATCCATACAAAAAAGTTGGCACATGAATCACATCTCTTCTAGTAACACCAGTGTAAATTCATTAATTGACCATAACTCGTAACAGAATTACTTAATTTTGCCACTAGTATCTGGTAACCAGTAAAAAAACACATCAAAATCCAAGCCAGTTCAGGTAGGAGAATCTTTATAAATGAGCACGCGCTCTAGAAACATCATGATATAGCAAAAACATCGGTTATCCACTATCTCCCTCTGTACAATTTTATAAGAAAAATATTGCCTACGCAGACCACTGCCCCGTAGCTCTATGGATTAGGGTTAGGGTTAACAAGAACATATCGCATGCAGGAACGACAGCATCAAATATTTTTGCAGCAATAAGGAACAAAATAGACAATCCAATCGAGGGAGCTTACATTTGGGGAGGGAGACATCCTCCTTGGACTTGCCCACGATGTCCATCGGATCCATCTCCGCGGCGGCTCTAGGTCCAGTGGAGGATCTAGACTGAAAATTTGTGGAAGTTAGCTCGGAATTAAACAGCCACCGGATGACCAAAAGCTCGTACCCTAAAAAATCAATGTCCAAGAATGCGGAGGAGGGGCGCGACGAGGTACAGGGGGAAAGGCGGTGGCGGCGATGCGCGTAAGAGGTAGAGGGGTTGAGTCTCTGTAGAGGCGCCGGCGGTGGCGCTGAGCTACGGCACGGCAGCAGCTCTAGGGCACAGCGGTGGTGGACTACGGGAGAGAATTTAGGGTTGGATTGGCTCTTGGGTAGGGCAGAGCACGAGGGCAGCGTGAATAAGGGAAGGGATCGAGGATGAAGAGGAAAGGGAAGGTACGGGGAGGGAAGTCAGGTACTCAGGTTGCGTATGAGATGGATTTTGATGGTTCAGATCGCTACCTGGCATGAGTGGTGGTAGATGGAGGGTAGAGATTGGACTGTTTGCGGAAACAGAAACAGAAACAGAAACAGGCTAGTCTTGTGTTTTCTTTTCTCAAAAAACAATAAACCCTGAAATTCAAGTTACAAAGCTGGGAATTTCATCAAGAGCAATCAGGGTACCTCTAGTCGATCCCTCAAAATTTAATCCCTTATATACATGGTTATCCTTAAGAGGGGTATAATTACTCCTATAAAAAGGCGCCGTTTTTAACCGAATCCCTAAAACTTAACTCCCAAAAAACTACTCAATAATTCACTAAACGACATCTTGGTAACATAATTCACCAATTCTTTGCTAACGGAACTGAACCCAAAAAAAAGTCGAGAAAAATTACACGGTTCAATAGGAACATAACTATTTTGATTGCTTATACAAGTCCGATCAATGTTTTCCACATCTCCTTAAATTCATTGCCTACAATGTTGCTCTTCTCCATTGACTTCTCTAGCTTGCACATCTCCTTCTCCGCCTCCTCAATTTTGGAGATTGCGATCATCCCGACTCTCATATGTAGCTACTAGTGCACCAACTGAAAGGACATAGTCCGTTAATCTTGTTTTGATGTTTGATCACAACACTTGGAAGTATTTAACATACCGCTAAGTGTCCACAGGAATTATGATTGTCTAAATCAAAAGGATGCTAGTGTACCTCTCTCTATGCAAAAAGGAAGAAAAGCAAGTTGTCGGATATTAGAGGGTGAAGGGAGAAGGTGCGCTGCAGGGCGGCCGGCCCCCAGGCCGGTTGCGTCGGCCACCCTGTTGGCCCCCAGGCCGGTCGTTGCGGCCACCCTGCCAGCCCCCTGGCCGGCCCAGGCCGGCCCACCTTCCTGCGCGACGTCTCTTACCCCTTCAACGGCCATATTTTGAAGGGGACTATAAATACCTCTTCACCTACCTTTGGACATGTAGCTTGACCATATTGAAGAACACCATTATTGCAAGCTCAAGATTTGTTAGATCTCCCAATCCCTCCACCCAAACTCGTTGATACTTGGAGGATTGAAGGAGAAGGCCCGGATCTACATCTTCACCAAGCCGTTCTTCATTTCCCCCTCATTCACTTGAGGGACCCTTTGCTAGGATTTCCTTTGGGAAAACCTAGCTCATTGTTGTACTCACTTGTTGTCTTTGTGACAGATTTGTAGCTGTTCGGGAGCCCCCAACCCAATTGTGGGTTGTGCCCCGGATCGTTGTTGTAAGGGCTCTGGATTTCGCCTTGAAGGATTCCGATAGTGGAAGGTGAACCAAACCTTTGTGGTGTGGTTCATCGGAGAAGAAGGTGACGCCTTTATGGCGTTTGAGTTTTGACCTTCGTGGTAGATCACACCTCTCCAACGAGACGTACTCCCCTAAAAAGGAGGAACTCGGGATTACATCCGTGTCTCCGCGTGCTTTCACTTCGGTTACTTCTATCCTTGTTTATAGTCTTTACTTCGTGTATCTTGTTCAGTTGCTAGCTTGTCATATAGGTAAATTCACCTTAGTTGCATATCTAGAGAATTTACCTTTTGTGTCAAGCCTAATTTGAAAAAGTATTAAAATTGGAGTAGCACCTATTCACCCCCCCCCCCCTCTAGGTGTCATACGATCCTTTCAATTGGTATCAGAGCCTCGGCTCTCTTGTTGGGCTTAACCGCCTAAGAGAAGTATGACACAAAGTGATGATGATTCCGCGAAGGACCAAGCCACTCCGGCATCCATGGCCGATCTCAAAACGATGGAAACATCATTGAAATCATCCATCGATACCCAATTTGCTGAGATGCATGACTTGCTCAAGCAACTCGCAAGTGGCAAGGTTCCTACGGAGACCATCCCACTAGAGGACTCTGCTAACTCCAATGACGGTGATACCGAGGAGGAAAAAGAGAAAAAGAAAGGGATTGAAAACTCCGACCTTAAGAACTCCTCTCCATCCACAACCAAGCCAGAAAGTGGGAAGCCCGAGTACCATGAGGTCTCTCCTCATGGTGTCTACTCTCCCGACCCACTTATCCCTCATCCTCGCATAAATACCTTAGGTCCTCCACCTAAGCTTAATGCATTGACTTTTACTAGTTGGCAACACTCAATGAAATCTCATGTCAACAGTGCCTCTATCGAGCTCTGGAGGATCATACGAGTGGGATTCAAGGCCGTGGATCCAAACAACTTGACAAGAAGAGAGGTGGTTGATGCTCAACTCAATGCCTCTGCTCTTCACATGCTTGAACTTGCCGTTGGAGAAAATGGTATGCATCACATTCAACATGCCTCCAACGCCAAAGAAGCTTGGGATTGCCTTGAGGTGGCATTTCTTGGAAATGAAAGCATGAAGAGGAATAGATTTGATGCCTTGAGCAATGAGGCCGAAGGTTTCTACATGCTTGATAATGAAACTCATGAGGAGATGTATGGAAGACTCAAGATTCTTGCCAAAGCCTTTTATAATGTGGGGGCAACCTATGTGGATGATGCTTGGATCAAAAGGAAGTATGTGAATGCTCTCATGCCCTTCGAGCCCGTTGACTTGAAGGCCATACAAGGAAGACACAACTACCTTGACATGTCATCCAATGAAGTTATGCAAGAAATGCAAGCCTCCAAGGTTGCCACCAAGAATGCTCTAGACAACCGTGCTAGGGCCATGGGAATGAAACAAGGTCCCTCTCTTGCTTTGAAGGCCAAGGTTGTGTGCCTTGATGAACATGATGAAGTTGAAGCATGCCCGAACAACATTCCTCCCGATGATCTTGAACAAGCCCTCCATGGTCACATAGCTCTTGCAACAAGGACTTTTTGGCGTGACCCGGCCAAGGCAAAGGCTCAAGTTGATCTAACAAACAATCCAAGCGGGAAGAAGGAGTTGGCTAATAGAACAAAGACTTGCTACAATTGTCATAACAAGCATCACTTCATCAAAGATTGTCCTTATGAGAATAGAGAGCAAAACGGTGGAAGGCTTGTCCTCAAGAGCCAATCAAACATGATTCAAAAGAAGCCTTTTGTCAAGAAGAAGCCATTCTTCAAGAAAGCACCAAGAATTGTGTTGATGACTCAAGAAGAGTATCCTTCCGAGGACTCCGAAGATGTCGTCGTATCGGCATTTTGGATAGGAGACGGGGTCCTGCTAGCCGAGAGTGAACGTAGGGCAAGAAGGTGGACGTCGTCAAGGTCGGGATTGTACACGGCGGTTTACCCAGCTTCAGGCACCACGGCGGTGGCGGTGCCCTACGTGCTGCTATAACTCACTATAAGGCAATATCGCCGTGAACAGGTTACAATGAGCTGATTGTCTATCAAAGAGTTGCCCTAAAGGCGTCCCGAGGTCCAGCTTATATAGGCGGCCGGACCTAGGGTTACAAGGGGAATACGTATCCAGCAAGTATACGGAGTCCTAAACCTAGCGGGCAAGTATGCCGCCTTCCGTCTTGGTCTTGGTGGCTTCATGGGCTTCAGTCTTGGGCTTCCTCCTCGCCGGCATCCGCCTTCCTTGGTCGTCAGCTATCTGGGCCGCCCGGTAGGCAAAGCCTTCACCACCACTGCGGGCCACCCTGGACTAGCCGGATTGATCCATGCTGGTGATACCCCTAGTAGGTATATCCCCAACATTAGCCCCTGGGAGGGTTCGAGTTCTTCAGGCGCCGTCTTCTTTGTCGGCAACGTCCGCCTTGTCTTGTAAGCATCTGAAGAGCTTGAAGCATTCCATAGTTGAAAGTAAGCGGCGGTCCGCCTAAAGTAGTCGGACAACTTGCCGCCATCATGGGAAAGACGGCCTGACCATTGTCAGGAATCTTCCTGGCACCAGTCTTGTCAATTGACTAGGCTCGTCAAATGTTGACGGATGACGCCATGCAGTCCACGACAGTTTGGACTTGGGCATGCGTCATGATGGTTTCTCCACCACGCACAGAAATCGGAGCGAGGCCGCAGACGCCGTTGCCACGACGTGCAAATCGTGGGCACGTGGCGGAAATCTCGCGTCCCCCTAATTTTAGGCACGGATCTTGGCGCGTGGGGATAAATACCTCCAAAGGGCACATCGATGCACTTCTTCCTCATTCGCACACCCACCGTGGCCTCCTCACCTTCCCGAGCTCAACTCCTCCTCGAACTCAACTCCGGCGAGCACGAGCAGCGCCCTCTCCCCTAAATGGCGAGCACTCAGCAGGATGCGGCAGCGACGGCGGCACTGGCTGCGGCCTCTTCGACCCCCGCCGGATCTGGATCTGTTCCAGCGGCGGCGGCGGTGCCGCAGGCGCATCGATGACCTCTCCCGCGGCCACCGTGGCCACGGGCGGGGTTTCTACTTCTTCCCCATCCGACGACGCCTGCGACCGCCGCTCCAACTTTCCCCTCCCACCTCCCTCGCGGCTACCAGCTCAGAGGCCGCGGCGGAATCTGCCGCCGACGAGGATGACGACGTCGAGGAAGAGGAAGAGGCTGGAGACCTGGGTTCCAGGTACTGGCTGCCGTCAGTTATGACGTCAGCATATCTGAAGGAACTGGAGGAAGGCGGATACATTCCGCCAAAGACGGAATGCTCCTGGAGGGTTCCAGGCGACGAGGCGGTGCCTGACCCCCAAGACGGCGAGCGTGTCATGTTGGCTTCGCATAGCCTTCGCGGTATGTCTCTGCCGCTTTCCGCCTTCTTCTTGGCGGTGCTTAGTTTTTATGGGCTGCAGCCACACAACATAGCGCCCAACAGTATTCTAGTGCTAGCCGGCTTCCAGGCTTTGTGCGAAGGGTACTTAGGCATAGCTGCGTCCATAGAGCTGTTTAAGTACTGCTTCCTGTGCCGCCGGCAAACCATACCAGGCGGCCACCTAGCAACCTGCGGTAGTGTTACGTTCAACTGCCGCCAACCCGACTGGTACCCAAAAATACCATACATCGAGTCGGTGAAGCACTGGACCAGCACTTTCTTTTACTGCAAGGACATCCCGACACCTGGCAGCACGCAAGGGATGCCAGCCTTCGTCAACGGTCCGCCAACCCACAAGGCTTGCTGGACAGCAAAAGTGCCGCTCAGCAGCTTGCCGGAAGAACTTCGAGTTGCCGTTAGGCGGATCGAGTTCTTGACGAAGACGATGTTGGCTCCACGACTTGACGGAGTTGACACCGTCATGCTGGGTGTCGAGGAAGATTATGCCTCTCCGCCATCGCCCACTGAAGATGTGCGAGTACAAGGCGGACGACGCCGGCAACAGCACCCTTGATCAGGATGCCTTGGAGTACCGGCTTAGAGAGCTTATCAAGCCTCTGTCGGTGAAGGCGGCTGAAGGCGTCGCCATGTTCACTCATAACAACCCAGCCCCAGCGGTAAGTGAAAGCTACTTTGTTATTTCACTAACATCCTTGCCCACTAGGTACTGAATTAATATTGTCTTGCTTCCTTTTCAGCTACAAACCTTGGGAGAGGACGAGCTGGCCCCAAACTGGTATGATACAGGTGCCAGCAAGTCGAAGAAGCGCAAGCTGAGCTCCTCCACCAAGGATTTGGAGAAGAGGAAGAAGGCGGCCACCTCTGCCGACGCAGAGGATGAGACCGTGGGGAACGTTCCCTTGAAGCGGTTAGCAAACTTTGGCTTCCCTGACTTGGATATTTTAATATGTTTGTGCTGACAAACTTGCATGTTTCTGCTTACAGAGGCAAGCCTACCATGCCCAAACTCCGCTCCAACTTGAAGATTGCTGCCGGCAGGGGCAAGCCACCACGTTCTTCTCCAGCTGCTGCCGACAACGCCCACAGTTGGCGTTCCCGTGGTTGTGTGCCAGGGAACGTACACAGCTGCCGGTACCGCAGAGGCGGCTACAGAGAAGATGGCGGGCAAGAAATCAGTTGCCGGCATAACTTTTTCCAAGACGGCTGAAGCTTCGGCTAGTGATGCCGCTCGATTTATCGCCATGAAGCAGGAGATGGATGACCAGATGGCGGCCGAACAAGGCGGATCGTCCACTCATCCTGGCTCCCAACCTGGCAAAGGGTTGCAAGACCCCCGGCAAACACTGAAGACCATGCGTGACGGTACCCGCAACTGGTACGCACACATGGACGAACTCCACGACACCCTGCACGGACAACTTGAGGTAAAATAGCCTATGGTCCCAGCCCCCGAGCACTTTGGCGGCTGAAAAATTTAGCCGGCAAAGTGGTCTCGTTGACTAAATAGCGCTAACCATAATGTTGCTTTCGTGCATGCAGGCCGTTCTTGCTTCCAATCTTGAGCTATTTCGTGCT